>OZ023316.1:27071698-27339198 GCA_964007375.1 Ophion obscuratus
ATTTACAACTTTATTCGGGTATTATAGAGCCTTCGTATAAAAAGTGTGGTCCAATAGCTGGATCGATAACCTGACAATGGTTGGTCCGAAAAATGAAAATAAATAAGTTTTATACTCTATATAAATGGAGTTTTTTTTTCTATGAAGGAGCTGTTTTCGGAAAAAAATTCACAAAATGGCGGGTGTTAAAAAAAGATGTAGTTTTGACGAAATGTTTACTCACATTCGAGGGCTTAAAAAATACTAAGTTTCAAACCAAAAGATGGCTGGGTTCACCGATAGCTACCGCAATTACGGAAAATTTGGTTTTAAAAAATTGAAAATTGGACAATTATAGCTAGTCATGATTCCGACCAGGTCGAGAAAAGTCGTTTCGAGAAAAATGCGATTGAAAATTATCGTATACGTAAATCGGTGCGAGATTGGTCAATTTGCAATATTGTAACTTGATAATTTTTTTTTACATATCTTGAAAATGTATTCTTTGAGAAAACGCAAAAAAAACGTTTTTTTTTACCCGTCACGATGCTATCCCACTTTCAGTTTTTTGTAAATGAGTATCATACGCGTATTATACAAGATAACATTTTTTACCCATTATTTAATTGTTGTTTGTCCCAGCTCAGTAAGACTGTCCGTAATAATTTCAGCGACAATTTTAACGCAAATATTACGTACCGTTAATTCGGAAATTTTTTTTACCAATTGAATTATTAAATTTTCTTCACCGGAGTACGACAATTGTTATTGAGTTCGGAAAAAAATTAATCCGTATTGTTATTCGAATGCGAACATAAAAATGAAATATTGAGTGAAATAACGACTTGCATTAGTCGTAAGTAATAATTGCAGCATAATTTACTTAACAAATATCGCTTACCGTTAATTTTTACATTTTTCCCTCTAAAGGCCATCAAAAGAGGCTTACGAAGGCAATACACGAATAAATATGGGGTTTTGAAAAGAGTTAATTCATATTGTTATTCGAATACGAACCGTAACCTAATTTTTCCTATTGAGTATTTTTGTCCGTGAATGTACGAGTTTATACAGAGCTTAGGACCATTGATTCGAGGCTCACGATAAAAATAGAAGAAAAAAAAGAGAATAAATCGCGTTTGTACAGTAAAGATATTCAAAAATGTAGGTCACAGGTGGTGGTGGTAGTGCGATTTTGTAATTTTCGCTCGCGTCGCCAAGATTGGTCCAGAGATGTTCCCGCGCGCGGGATCTTTTTCTCCCACCGTGATCATCGTCCTGTGTTTTTGACCGCCTACGAACCGCGCTTCGACAACCACTTTTTCGTGGCTGTATATTCCCGTCTGGCCAGTGCCTGGGAAAAGGGTTGTCAGTTTCTACACAGATTGTTGTACCCTTTTCTTTGTTAGGTTTTCGTTAACGAAAATATTCAGTGTTTGCTCTCGTCGTAAATTTACGACGAATATCCCCTACAAAAATATATCTTGGCCAAGATCTTCACCGATGTTTGAGACAGCAAGCAAAGTTGTACAAATCTTTCGATAGAACATGCTTTGCCCTGACGATTTTTTTTCAATTTTATTTCCGATTAAACGATTAAATTTTTCCGAACCATGATGTACCTTGTTCTCATTTTTCCATTAGGAAAATTTCAAGATTGACACGTTTGAGTGAGAACCCCGGGAGCTCGAATTTTTGTTTTATTATTTAGGAGCGCTCTCGTGTGCTTCCCTTTTCGTCTTCAGCGAATGCCTCAGCCCAGTCGGCCCTTTTCCCGTCCACTTTTACGTGCAGGGAACGGCTGCCTTTGTCTCCCCAATTTTTCATTATTTCGATCTCAACGATTCTATCCAATTGATGGTTTAATCGACGTTCGTCTAGTTTCGAAAATCGCCTATCAACGTAAATGCCAAAAATGAGTTTCCTTTTATTGAAGTTTGCATAATTAAAATGCGTCGCAGGTTCTTGTTGATTTTCTTTAATTTTGTCATTACCCGAAATATTTTCAGCGGATGCAGATTATGGATCTCAAATGAGAATCGTAAAAACGCCTCAATTATTTCCCTACATTAAGGGGCTACATTTACCTAGTACCCTCAATAAATGACCGAATTTCGATTTTTTTTCTGGGAAACTGTTGGTGAAAAAGAAACGCATTTTTTTAAACACAAAGACGCATACATTGCTTTGAAAAAAAAATCACCAAAAAATACAGAAAAATAACAAAAACATGGCCGCCGGCTGATGAAGTAATTTTTTTTCGCGACGTTTGGCGGTGGACCGTCTCCAGCTTAAACGGTCTATCCGAAATCTAAAATCCAAACGGGTTATTCAAGGTAACAATATATACGAGTCGTTGACGATCGTCGATTTTGAAAATCATTTTTTTTAACAACGCGGCGACGGATTGAACCTCGAGCATACAAAATCTACGACAAAAGTCGTAATTTTTACGTAACTATTAAAAAATGAAGACCGATTTTGAAAAAGTGAGATCGTCAAAGACCTTCGAATGTTTCTCACCGTATCCCCTGTAAATTTGGAAACAATCCGTCAAGTGGTTCTCGAGATATCATGTCCACCGACTTTAAAAACAGAGTTTCGAGAAGCACGCGTTTAAGGGCGGGGTAAAGTATTTAATTTTTTTTTAAATTTTTTAAATGAATGCATAATATATCAAGAATATTGTGTTAAAATTTCAAGTCGATCGGAGTAAAATTGACGAAGTTCTGAGTATTTGAGCATCTATTGCTCCATGCCGTTCTATTCTCTTCTGCGTTTTTCAAACCGTTTTTCTGAGACTTATCATATTTGAAGTCCGTGTGCGCGATAACTCAAAATCTACTGGACCAATCGCTTTGAAATTTTGCACAGTACTTCTTCACATAATTCACCAGGTATTGCCGAGAGCTTTTTTGTTTTTTTTTTAATAATTATTAATTTTTCAACAACAAATTAGCCGATTTTTTTAGCGAAAATCGGGTTTTTGGCTCCCAAGTGCTACGAAAAAACGAAAAATCGAAAAAAAAATCCTCCCGTCATTACCTCGAGAAACATCTTCTTTAACAAATGCATTTTGATTTTTTTGTTTCAAATGATTCTGTTGCGAGTTATGGTGCACACCGCAAACCAACTTTTTTTCGAGGCGCCTCCGGGGTTTAATTTTCACTCGTTCAATTTTGAATATTTTGCAATGCAAATTTAGGAGAATGTTGTTCAAATGTTACTTTATTATATGTAAATTTTTCAATAAACGAACACTATTCGTTACGCCAAAAAAAATCTTAAAAACATGCCTTTTTTTCGCCGAATTAACTTTACCCCGCCGTTAAAGTACGGTGCTGCCACCGCTCGCCCGGCCGACTGTTAGAGTTAGCTCATTCAGTATTAGGAATATTTCAATGAAATTTTGACGGAATATAGCTAAAAGGTGATACTATCGAATAAAAATATTTTTGGAAAATGACAATTTTTGAGCCACCGAGGTAGATGCAGCCCGTTAAATCCACCGAAATAAAATGAAGGTCAATTAAGGAAAAACAATTTACACCCCGATGATGCTATCGTAAAAAAATATTGCTCAAACTCTATCTCTTTGTATTAAGTGTGTCTTGGAGAGTACATTTTGGTTGTTTGGCGATGAATTTTTTCAAATTTAACTAGAATTATCCCCCTACTTTTGTCAGACGTTGAGATAAGAAAATTCATTGGCGTCCGAATTGAGTGCGCAGTTTCTTCTTTCTCCGTTTCATTTTTTATCTCAAGCTCTTGCCGCCCCTCCATCCACCTACCTCTCTCTTCCTCGCTCTTTCTCCCATTTCGTAGCGACCGTTAAAAAATAAAGCAAACGGACACGGAGCGTTGGAGAAAGAAGGAAAGAGAAGGAGGGAAAGTGTGCTCGGAGAGAGGGAGACCACCGGAGAGTCCTGAACAAAACCTTATCCCGAGTAACCAATAACGCCCCCGGTTCTTCGGCTCTCAAGAGTGTATGCGTGTCCTGCGTGTCGGAAGGATGCGTGTGAGTGCCCCGAGAGAGCCTCGGCTCTTCTTATTCTCCTCCACACATGTGATTTAAATGGCCAGACATTTAAACCCCATGTATACTCTCTATATACACAGACCTTTTCTCCTTTTTCCCCCTTCTTCCCCTCCTTTCACGACAAGTGCAATTCAAGGACGTCTTCGAGTCCTCTTTCTCGTTTCAAACCGTAAATCTCTCTCTCTCTCTCTCTCTCTCTCTCTCTCTCTCGCTCTCTCTCTCTCTCTCTCTCTCTCTCTCTCTCTCTCTCTCTCTCTCTCTCTCTCTCTCTCTCTCTCTCTCTCTCTCTCTCTTTCTCTTTTCTCTCGCAGATTATCCTCGAGCAAACATGTGGTGTCTTACATCTGTACTGAATGAAGTAATTAATTCGTCGTTCTCTCCGTTTGGCGATAAATTATGTTACACCCGACGGACGAGCGCTAACTCCAGATAAAACGATTAACACACGGGGCCGAATATTTCGACACAAAGATACTCTCAATGTTCACGCAGGTCCATAATAATACTTATTGCTATCATAGAATTACTTGTAAATTTTATGATGACACTCGCCGATGTTACTAATAGTAAATCTTTCTTACAGTGATTTTAAGAATTTTAATTACGATTTGCGATTATTTCTTTTTTTTTGTTCTCCATTTTAGTTTGTTACAATTAATAAATCAGGAGTTTGCATTTTACCGTCTATTTTATGTCTACGATGAGAGAAGGAAAAAATTGACAATCCCTCCACGAGAATTTGCTCGACAATTTGACGATTCCACGAGAATTTGCTCGAGAATTTGAAAAGACAAATGTTGATCTTTTTTTTTTTTATTGGATTAAATTATGTATCAACGTCATAAGATTTATATACAAAAGGAATTATACGGGAAAATATTTATTTTGTATTTTTAGAGCTTTTCCAAGCGCCTTCGAGCACTCGAAAACTCACTATAAATCAGTTTTGAAACTTTGAATGCCTTTTTATCCAAACCACGTTTTTTAAATCGGGCGAGTGCACAATTTCGGCAGTTTTAACCCGATCGACTTGAAGCTTTAACTGTAGCTTCTTAAATTTCCTAAAGAAGTATACATGATTTTTACGATTCATCAACAATTTTCTTTTTTATAAAGAAATTAAAACCAATTTTTAGGGAATCGTTTTAATTCACAATGATGCCATTTAGCCAAAAAATAATATTTTTTAATAACTGTGTACTTCTCGAGTAAAACCAATGTAAATGACATTTTTTTTTGCTCCCGGTGCTAATCTATAAAAGTTTTGCGTCGTTCCGCAGAGCGCCTCAAAAATGTTCTTAGTTAGTGTAGCTACGGATGAGACGCAATTTCGTATTTTTTTGCCATAATATTTTTTCTCATACATCAGCACATGTAGAAGAAACTCTCCAAACATCCCGTGCAGAAATTTTGGCAGGGATACAGCTGGATTCTGACTTGTATCCCGAGCTCCCAGTCGGGATCTAGTCCGATATCGGATCAGATTCGAAGACTAAATGTAAAATCCGTAAACTGGATTCCATTAGGGATCCAGAACCGGATCCTTTAATGACTCTAAATAGATTCCCCATGGAATCATTGAGGAATCTGGGAAGAATCACGGGTGAATACAGGCGGAAATAAAATGTCAAAAATGGAATTATGACATGTTAAATTTATTATAAAAATAAATAACATTTATAAAGTTTTGGTGCATTAAACTATCAATAAAAAAAAAATTTGTCCAAAGATTCAAATGGCAGATCGCGCTCATCGCGAGATTTTGATGTGAATTAAAAAAAATTCACATCAAAATCTGTGAATGCAAGTGTATTGACAAGAAATTATGAATACAAAAAAATTCACAAAATTAGTTGTGAATTTTTTCGTATTTAAGACAAATTAAAATCAAATTCAAAATGATTAGATTAAATTTTGCGCCAAAAGTGAGTTCGTACGTATTTTGAGAGAAAACATTGCCTCGAGGCAAAGAAATTTTTGCACATAACTTTTTGTGCGAACATTTCTTTGCCTCAACACAATGTTTTCTCTCAAAATACGTTTACACTTGTGGTGTAAATTTTAATATAACTGTCGTGAATTCGATTTTTATTTTCTTCAACTTGAGGAAATTCACAACTCATTTTGTGATTTTTTTCATATTTATAATGTAATATTTGAAACTCACAACATTTTTTGCAAAAATTGCTTTGCCTCGACGAAATGTTTTCTCTCGAAATACGTAAGAACTCACGGTTGGTGTAAATTTTAATCTAATCATTGTGAATTTGATTTTAATTTGTCTTAAATACATGTTTATACCCACCGACATGTCGGTGGGTATAAACAGAGACTTATTCCCCAAAACCGGTATCCCGGTTAGAATCCAACTTACATCAGTATCGGAATATGTACGACGACGATGGCATAATTTTGAAAATTTTGGCATCACGTGTATTTTCGGTATTACTATGTAATTCCTATCTATAGATAGGAATTTTATAAATAGGAATTTATAGACAGAAATTCCTATCTATAGATAGGAATTCCATAGTAATACAGAAAATACACGTGACGCCAAAATTTTCAAAATGATGCCGTCGTCGTACATATGCCGATACTGATGCAAGTTAGATTCTAACCGGGATACCGGTTTTGGGGAATCCATGACAAATCCTGATCGGGATTTGATCGGACATAGGGTATCCCGGTCAAAATTTCTGCACGGGATCATATTGATTTTTTCAAATTTAGTAATCTTAAAAAGAATCCCAAAATAGTAGCATTTTTCGGTGAGCCACATCCACAACCAGCCTTAAGCACCGTCATTGACAAATCTTCACGTCCTCAGAACAAAAGACGACAAGCTCATTCGAGAATTAATCATCGTGACTAATTCCTCCCGAAAAACATTAAATCCTTCAATTAACGATGCACGTTTCCATTTTGTATGTACGCGTGTGCAATTAATTTACACCACACCTTAGCGAAACGCGAACGCGGTATCGTGAATGAAAAAAACTGGATATCATATTATCGGGTCGGCGTGTTTCATTTCCGTTATTCCGCTGTAACGTTTGCCAATTAACGAAAATTCTTTCAGCCGAAAATCGTCCCAATTTATTTGGAGGCGCCATGATTTGATCATTCACTTATCGCAAACAGCTGCTCGGCGACCAGCGAGCTATAGGCGAGCACGAAGATGTGTACTTTCGGTGAGGTCGTTACAAGTATTCGTTCCGTAAAAAAATGTTAGATTCGCTATCTGCTTATACGATCATTCAGAATTCAGTGTTCATTGAGCCTTTATTGATACCACATGCGATTATTTTTTCAAATAACGCAACGAATAAATCTTCTGGTCGTCCGTCGTTGGTGTCGAAGTTGATAATATTCCAATGCAACATTTTTTTCAATTTTATTAGCCAACGGTTTTTTTCTTTGTGCACTTGAGTTGTAGATATCTAATAAGAATCCTAAAGAACGTTTGAATGATTCTCGTAGCCTTTTAACACCAAAATGTTGGACAATTCGAAATAAATTGTCCTTCATTCCATTCCAACGCTGCAAATTTCAACGTCGTCGAAGAGAAGCTTCGCATATACATTCTTGAATACTGCAAGCGATTTGTTTAAAATAAATAGATTAGTAATAAAGAAATTGCACAAAAAAACAGAAATACTGCCCGTGTAGAAATTGTCGTAGGGATCCAATTGGATTCCCATTCTTGTCTCCACTTTCTGATAGTACATTGTACACGCTCGTACATTGGATTCTAATCGGGATTCCCCATTGGAATCCAATGTACGAATCCATTTCGAATCCTATAGGATTGCCACATTATCGAACAGGATCCAATACGATTTTCGATGGATTCCCTTGCATTCTGTACGTTGAATTTTCTTAACGAAATATATAAATATACACAATGAGTGGATCTTGAAGAGATCTAAATCTTATCTTGAAAAAGTATAAATCGCTTAAAAAAGTATATCTTAAAAATAGGTTTAAATCACATCACCGAAAATTGGATTCTCATACTTGTCCCCACCGCCAGATAGTACATTGTACACGCTCGTACATTGGATTCTCATCGGGATTCCCCATTCGAATCCAATGTACGAATCCAATTTGAATCCTAAAGGATTCCCACATTATCTAACAGGATCCGATAAGATTTTTTATGGATTCCATCGCTTTCTGTACGTTGAATTTCCTAAACGGAATATATAGATATACAAAATGAGGGGATGATGCAAAAATATAATTCTTATCTTAAAAAAGTATATTTTTTAAATTAACTTGAATCACATCACAGAAAATTGTATTCTCACACTTCTCCATACTTTCTGATAGTACATTGTACACGCTCGTACATTGGATTCTAATCGGGATTCCTCATTCGAATCCAATTTGAATCCTAAAGAATTCCCACATTATCGAACAGGATCCGATAAGATTTTTTATGGATTCCATCGCTTTCTGTACGTTGAATTTCCTAAACGGAATATATAGATATACAAAATGAGTGGATGATGCAAAAATATAATTGTTATCTTAAAAATGTATATTTTTAAAATTTATTCGAATCACATCACAGAAAATTGTATTCTCACACTTCTCCACACTTCCTGATAGTACATTGTACACGCTCGTACATTGGATTCTAATCGGGATTCCCCATTCGAAACCAATGTACGAATCCAATTTGAATCCTAAAGGATTCCCACATTATCGAACAGGATCCGATAAGATTTTTTATGGATTCCATCGCTTTCTGTACGTTGAATTTCCTAAACGGAATACATAGATATACAAAATGAGTGGATGATGCAAAAATATAATTGTTATGAGAAGAGTATGTGGCTTCCGGATGGAGGCCGTGTTGAGGATCAGCGTTGTGCCGACGTTTCGCAAACGTTACAGTCTGCATCATCAGGGCTGAAACATCTGATTGGCTGGTGCAGCGATCCAGAACGATGACTGCAACTATATAAGGAATAACTGAGACACGAGAGCTTCAGTATCGGAGCTCTCAGCCCTGATGATGCAGACTGTAACGTTTGCGAAACGTCGGCACAACGCTGATCCTCAACACGGCCTCCATCCGGAAGCCACATACTCTTCTCATTACATAAAGAGCCGTGAAAGCGTTAAAACTAAAATCATATAATTATTATCTTAAAAAAGTATATTTTTTAAATTTATTTGAATCACATCACAGAAAATTGTATTCTCACACTTCTCCACACTTCCTGATAGTACATTGTACACGCTGGTACATTGGATTCTAATCGGGATTCCCCATTCGAATCCAATGTACGAATCCAATTTGAATCCTAAAGAATTCCCACATTATCGAACAGGATCCGATAAGATCTTTTTATTCCATCGCTTGCTCTACGTTGAATTTCCTAAACGAAATATATAGATATACAAAATGAGTGGATCTTGAAAAAATATAAATCTTATCTTTAAAAAAGTATAAATCGCTGAAAAAAGTATATTTTAAAAATCGACTTAAATCACATCATGGAAAGTCCACTGTAATTATCGTTTGTTATTTATTTTTCTGCACTTTGACATAATATCACCACACACGGACACGCTCACGAAGTGTGCAGGTTATGTTTCAACATGCCGAGTTTTTTCGCGTGACATTTCACTTATTTTCGATTCGAACATGGTAAGAATTCTCGAACGGCGTTCATCGGGGAACAGTGTAGAATCCAATTGCATACCAATGAGGACTCCCTATGTGCGGCGTCCCAAACAAATCGCCATTGCCTCCGTGCGCAACACTACCGCCATTCGTATTTTTGTCGGCTCTGTCAAAAGCTCTCTGATTGTGGTTATAATATTGTGATAAATTACGAAAATCAAAATCACGACTCAATTGCATTTAATTTCTTTGCATTGAACCAATTGGGACTCCTCAACGAATTTGTGCACGAGGTTTTCTTTGGGAGATCCAAGAAAATCCGGTTAAGAATTTCAAATAAGAATTCTCAAACGATGTCAATCGGGAAATAGTTCGAAATTCACTTGGATTCCAATGTTCACTTGCGTCCCTATGAAATCCCTATAGGGATGTGGTAGGATCTGTTGATTCCCCGACAAATTTCTGCACGGCTGTTTCGTTTCCACAAACGCATTGGGAAATGCGTATTTGAGAGTCATTCCGTGATATCACTTCCTCTCCTTCGCATTCCCTTCAGGATTTTCTGGGAACTCTTTTTCTCACCGATCTCCGTCATACCGCGAGACCTGTTCTCGCAAAGATGAGCGAGAACATAAAGGGAAGCATCTATACGAACGTGGTAGCACGTCGGTTCATCAAGCAATAAAGTTGCCGGGAAAGACCGCGCTTCTTCTATTTTTCCATCCCGTGCCTACATCCCTTAAGGGCTTGGTACGTTCGAGACTTTGGAAAACACCACGGGATGTATCACGAACGTGCCAGCGACCAGAAAGTACGTGAAAGAAAATGAGACAACTGCGCAAGTGTGTGTGAGAGTTGGAGGAATGACTTGACGATCCTTGTTCACTAGTCTTCTCGTCTCAGGGCCTCTCGGGTCTTCGCGTTTGTCGGAAAGATGAGTTCTTTGCGCTGTACCAACGTATATAACCCAACTCCGCTCCAGGACTCTGCCACCTATACCACTGTTTTTCTTCGTCTTTTCTTTGCCCTCTTATTCCTCTTCTTTTTACACCGGCGTTTCTCGAAGATTAACGGTGCATCCTCGAGGAAAAGAGCTTCGAACGCACCTCAAAAAGCGTCTGGATACTGAAACGTTCGATGAGAAGAGCCCTTTCGAAAAAGCTAGGTGTGTCCTCCGGTGAGAACAGCTCCTGGCCTACCTCGACGGACATTGCCTTTTTCGAAAGAGAAAAAAATATATACCGCGATCCCGTAGATAGGACAGATACTTTATTTAAGTTACAAAAGTACCTTTTTTTCGAGCCCACTCTCTCGTAAGTTCGAATGCACAGTTTGCACATTGAATCTTAAGTTGCGGTCCTCTGATATAAATCGTTTAATTAATTTCGGTACGTTTAATTAATTTCTGTAACTATAAAATTCGAGAATTGTCCCAGAGGTCACTCAGAGATATTTGTGGGACATTTGTACCTTAATGGTGTAAATGGCTATTCTACTGTGAGAACGCATTTATCAGGCGCGAACAATAATTGACATTCTCCTGGATCGAACAATAAAATATTCTTGGCACTGCATACTTGGAATTAATTTTTCTTTTGGGGGGAAAAAGTTGTTGATTTTCATGAGTTTTATTTTTTATTTTAAAGAAAATATTTCTTCAATATTTTTGAGACATAGGGTATGTTTTATTACTACTTTTGGCAATTACATGGTATTTTTATTAATCGTTAAAAATGGCGAAGAATTTTTCCGAGGTCCAACGAAGATTTTCCCTTCATAAACATTCATACACAGAATATGAATCAAGAAAAAGTGAGAAATGTTGAAAATCGATTAAGGGAGACTTTGTCCTTGGAGTGCCATATTTCAGGTGTTTATATTTTTTTTTTAAAGGAAACGAGTAAAGCTTTTTGAATGCGGTTTTTCTTGCTGTTATTCATGATATACAGAACGTTATAAAAATTTAAAAAAAAAAAAAAAAAACCAAAATGGCGGCCGTTGTAGCTCCGCGAAAACAGGTCCTCAAATCGCGGGAGGTAAACGGCTGACATCACTGCCTCCTCTTTGTTGATTTGAAACACAAATTCAAAGCATATTATCAATCTGTGACCCTTTGGTCATGGAATGACGGATGGGTTTTTCGTTTAGTACGAATTTCGGAAAATGGCGGCAATTTGAAAAAAATCGAATTTTCGCGTTTTTTTCGCATAAAAAGATAAATAATAAATGCAAAAATGTATCTATCGAAAAAACGATCCGTCATTCCGTGAAGACATATTTTCTGAGTATGCTCTCCAAATTTCAGGTCGATATGTTAATTACAGCGGTCAGGAGAATGTCAGCCATTTTTAAAATCGTGTTTTCGAGAAAAAAACGCGTTTAAAGTTTTGTAATGTGTTTACACAAATGTGTTTATAATTACCGCTAATCGGCAATGCCTGGTCCATAGAGGCATCCTTCCTCTTCTTCTAGCTGCTCATGTTGAGTCGCTAACATCTCCTGCTGGGCACCAAGGACAAAGTCTCCCTTAAATGGTAGGCTTCGAAACAAAAAATTGAATTTTCCGAAAAATGGCTGTATTTTGCAATAAAAAATACGTTTTTTTATTTTCAAAAGCATTGAGGCTCATATTTTTGACAATGAGGTTAGAAAGATATATACCGAATTTTATTTGAATCAGTCGATTAGGTTTTCAGCCATACGTCACGCCAGTTTGGAAAATGCAGTTTAGAAGACCGTGCCATGCCTTCGCCATTTTGAAAGATTAATCAAATTAAAAAATACCATGTAACAGCCAAAGTAGTGATAAAATATAGCCTAAGTCTCAAAAAGGGTGAAGAAATCTTTCCTTTGGAAAAAAATCATGAAAATCAGCAATTGTTTTCCTCGCCTAAAAATCCTCCCTCTCAAGGAATGGGTTGACCTACGACATAAGGCGGAAACACAATGAAAGTAGAGCGAGTTACCATAGCGTTTCTGAATGTCGACATGAAAGGAGGAAGATTTTTTTATAAATATCTATATTTGCATTGAAAAAAAATATATTAATTCGTAAAATGGATACACTTTTGGAATGTTTCGTAAAAATCTTTGGCACTTTTTTAGTGTTATGTATCTACTTCGAAGAGGCCTACAATATTTTGCTCCAAATTCAATCCTAAAAATCGAAAAAATTCCACTGTGGAGAAAGCAAAAAAAAGCGTTCGAGCAGATTTCTATTTTGCCAAAAGTTTGTATTTTTAAATATTTTCTAAAGATGCTGTACCCTTTTTGCGTATATTTTTAGCAACATGAATATTCAACGTAGTTTATTATTATTTATTTCAATAAACTTCAAAGCCCCCATTGAGGGGAGTTTGCATTTAAAAAAAATTAATATTCTTTCTTAAAGATAAAAAAAATTTTTAAAGCTAGACTTTGAGGATGCGGGAGGATGCGCAACCGCAAAACGGAAGTCGAAAATCGATAATTCGTCGCTGGGGACTTCAAGATCAGGCCGTTACGGTCTTCCGGTGCTGCCCTCTTCTAATATCCGTTTGACGCCGATCCTTCGACCGGTTGAAAATTAAATTGGCCGGGCGGGTGCGGTGAACCGCGAACCCCTTCCGTTCAGTTGCGAAACGCAAGGACCTCTCCGGACCACTATATACACCGCCATATTGTCTTTCCCCTTCCGTTGGTACATCTCACGTCTAATAAAGGGATCAGAAAAATCTTCACGATATTATTCTCGCGTTTCTCTCCCGGGGTTTGCGGCTCGAGTTTCTTCGCGAGGTATTACTTTTCCCTTACGCTTGACGCATGGCGCGATCTTTAACAACAGGATGTCTCTGAGGATGCGGGATTATGCGCCATGTGGGCATGCGCAAGTCTCAGCATTGACCATAGCAATTTTTCAAGTTCCGTCGCATTTTGCGTTTTGCCAGATACACCATTGAGAGTAATATTGCCGGCGAACTGAAGTCATATTATTTAAAAAAACATCGGTTATCGCAACATTGCGAAATTATTTTTATAGACTTTGAATCGCTACATTGTTATTAGGGTATTCAAGTTGAACATCGGTTAAACTTTTTTTCAATTCTTAGAGTATTAGAATCCAAATTCGGAAGAAAAAAAATATTTTGGATAATAATAAGGTACTAAAAAATTATTTTCACTGCATTTCAATTTTGCACACATGGAAAACCATTGAAAAATTACGTTTGGCGACAAAATTTTCGAACGGTTTTAAAATTTAGATAAACGGCGATATGAGGAAGAAATTGGGGTGATTTTTTGAGATAAGAATGCAGAGAAGGTAAACTTGGATGGCACTGGGTTGAGGTTAGATATGAACAGGAGAGCCCGCAGGGGCGCTCGAATAATGCACTATTTCGAAGTGGTTTTTATTATATAATTGAAGTTTGCATCGTTGAATTAGGATGAAAAGTCTTTTTTGTTTGTTCTTCATTCGTCCACTTTTTTGGTAGGTGTAGGCTGGAGCAATCACGGAAACGGTCATCAACATTCTAACTAGAGATCTACGACAGGATCTAAAAAGAAAAACAGTGTAGTTAATAATAAAAATGAGGAAATAAAAAATATTACAAGAGTTTGTTGTATTGCAGTGGTGTAAACTTCAACATCAACATAATTCTTTATTGCAAAAGTAATAATATCATTCGTAAAAGTCTTATTTCTTTTATTCGATTGTTGCAATTTTAGGAGGATTTATTTAAATTGGCTTTCTGTGAGATGCAGAACGGAAAATCGATATTTCACCCACTTCACGACTACTTAGAGCTCTGAAATTTTGCAAACATGCATCTCAAAAGTGACAATGCATGATTCAACTTGAAAGAATATCCATAAAATGTTCAACTTTTCATGTAAAATTAGCTATATCTAATCATTCATATGAAATCTCACCAACACATACGAACAAATTCGTAGCTGCCTGGGTTTGTATGTGGAAAGTTTATATACAGCAATTAGTCGTAACTTCAATGCCAATTACAGTCTTTGTTACTATTTATAAGTATTCCATGTTCCTAACGTACAAACTCGTAAACTAGTAAACTACTAGTAACGGCTAACTAGTCAAATCAATTAGAGACTAAATGTAGAAAATAATGTATGGATACAAAATATTTAAAAAACAAGTTTTTATTTAATGTACTAAAAAATATAAAATAATTCTTTTCACCAAGTCACCTATATGAGACTATAAATAAAAGCTTCGAACGCTCAAAATTTAGACACATTTCCAAAAATCCGTTAACATTTCTCTAATTACTATTGTGTCAAATTAAATACGGGTAATGAATCTGAATTGATCAAATTTATTAAACATTTAAAAAGTTGAGCGCCCCAAGCTTTTATTGTTAGTCACATATAGGTGACTTGGTAAAACAAACGATTTTCTACTTTTTGGTACATTAAATAAAAGCTTTTTTTTCAACATTTTTTTACATATAAATTATTAAATTAATTAAATCTATATTTTATCAGCTGCTCGAAGAAATTGCCACTTCTCAGGAGGATTCCCTGGAGCTTTCGCATTCCGGAGAATTATTACCATTTTCCCTCCTCATTTTCATCATTTTTCCTCCCTCAAGTTACCAATTTGTATTGTTATTCTTACCATTTAATTCAACTCGCGTGTTTCTATGCCCAGATCGACACAAAGATCGAAATACCAGGAGAAATGTCGTTCAATGTTGTCCTTTGACATTTCGTTTTTTTCCCATTAAACGGCGTGTTTCGATTTTTCAGGTGACGTAGGGATCGAGAAGTCGTTTGTCACAGTCAAAAAAAAAAGAATTTCAACAATACAAATTTAGTTTTCGCAATGCACGGTCGGTTTTGTCTTTTTCTCATTACAAACGAATGTACCACTGGCGAACTCAGAATGGGCAGTTTCGAGGCTTATTACGGGGCCTCGACATCGTTGAGGCAGTGGACACGCATTTTTCCACGCCCTTGTCTCCTCCACGTGTTCAGCTCGTGCGTGTATATTATACACATTGGACGCCCAAGGGCCCTCAAACAGCTTTGGCGCCATGGAGAAAGGTTCGACGTTTCCTCCTCGCTCGCCCATCGATGAATCTCGCCCATTGTAAATTATGAGAGGTTCTTTTTAAAGCTCCATTGCCATCTCATGGTATCGGGCCTACAAGGGCTGGAGAAGGGGTTTTTATTTTATTTTATCGATTCATCGAAACGAAGACATTTTTTGTTTTGTTTTGTGTCTCCGTTACGCTGATATTCGGAAAAATGTACTCTTCACATTATCCTCAAAAAGTTGCCAAACGATGCCTATTTGGACAATCATGTAGAACTATCCAGAGGGAAATTACGGACACACAGGCATGTCTGGAAAAATGGCGCATAAAAGCGAGCAAAACAAAATCAGTACACCCCATTCGCCACGAGAAAAGGAAACTGCCCTACTGTCAAGCTATATGAACAGCCGTTACCGAGCGTCAACGAAGTAAAATATCTCGGAATGTACCTGGATCGTAGATTAACGTGGACAAAGCATATCAAAACCAAAAGGAAAGAGCTGGACCTCAAACTGCGCTGAATGTATTGGCTGGTCGCCAGGAAATCCCAAATTTCTCTGTACAACAAACTAATCATCTACAAAGTCGTCCCGAGGCCAGTGTGGACCTATGCAATACAGCTGTGGGGAACCGCTTGCAATGCCAACCTGAAAATCATCCAAAGATTCCAGTCTAAAACGCCCAGACTCATCTTCGACGCTCCATGGTATGTGACAAACAGGGCAATCCACCGACATCTCCAGCTAGAGACAGTGAACGAAGTGATCAACAGATTTAGTGAAAAATTACGAAACAAGACTTGTAACCCATTCTAATGAGTTGGCGAAAAACTTAATAGAAATTTAGTGGTAAAAAGAATGAAAAAGTTCAAGCCCTTTGACCTACGAATACGTTTCGAATGAACCACCCCGAGGAGAAATATTGTCAGGCTGGCCTGATATTTGATCCGGGTCTGATCACGTTGTAGTACGGGGGCCTTACTTGAGGTATGCCTCAATTTGCCTGATCCGATTGGTGTCAGCTGATAGTCAGGCAACTCGATGTACCGTTTCCTCCAGTTGCCTGATCCAGCTAGTTTCAGGCGATGGTCAAGTAAGTGGACGTACGGCTTGCATAAATTCGTCTGATCAGAATACCTTCAGGCGATGATCAGGCAACTGGACTTACGGCTTGATTCAAGTCGCCTAATCTGGTTAGCTTCAAGCAATCGTCAAGTAACGACCTATATACAGTTTGGCGCCTTTCACACGCCTAACCTCTTATCAAACACCAGACGAACTATATATATTAGCGCGTCGTCAAAACGTCGAGACATATTGTCCACTCTATACGTACATTTTTTATTATTCCTAATAAATCTGTTATTCGGTTTTCTGTGTTCAACAAACAATTTAGTTGAATTCGTTAAATTTATCTATTTTGTTTAAAAAAAAATTGAGTGAATAGAATTTTCGTAGAGACGAACATTTTTCTGTTTGATTGAATTAATGATGCGTCTTGATTACAATACACACATCGATAGGTTATGATTGAAAAATCTTGAAATTTGAAAAATCTTGATACTTGAAAAAGCATGATATTTGATAAAACTCGTTAATTATCACAATGATATTAACTAATTGATATAGTTTATGTGATACAACAAATACTTTTAGGAATTGATGTTGTGACATACGTAAATTCTAGGTTTGATCCCATGTGGGTGCAGAACATTTTCTTCGCAATAATCCATTCAGAAGGCCAGGGAATGACCGATTATAATACAAAATCATTGTGGTAGAATTCTAAATTAAATATTTTAATTTATTTTGGATTTATGAAATATTCTATTGAATATTCTCAAAAGTATATTTGATTTCAATAGATCCTATTCAAATTAAATATTTTTCTTCACGGTACAATGAAGAATGTGATGAGATGATGGTTCCGAAGCAACAGCGAATTTCTCTCTTTGGACTGCATGTCAGGCTTTCACTTTTCACCCTGATCAGGCCTTGATTTTTTACCCTGATCCCACCGAAATCAGAAAAAGTGTCACAAAAATGATCAGGGCTTGATAAAAAATCCTGATGAAGGCATGAAAAAAAATTAGGTTGCCTCATTAGGTCTTTTTTGCAGCCGGAGCAGGATTTCTACTCGGGACGCGATGTCATGGTAACGAAAACCAAAGAATAAGGCGGCCTGCACAATTATTCATTGTTATTCAAAATAACAGATTATAATTAATCACACATGCTAAAAAAAAGTTGGGCAATGGTTCTTTTTTGCCGAATTTTCACTTTTTGCCCGCCCAACTGAATACAGAAGTCTCAAATGCAGGGTCCATGAAGATCTCCTTTTTTTCCCTTAATGTGCCATCTTGTCTCGATCTCCTGTTTCCTTGTGCCTATGTAGCATTGTGCTCTTTGTCCTTGCAACGTGGAGCTCTCGAGGGTAAACAAGAGCAAATAAACGTTGGGGCATGGGAACTCGTTTGCTTCTTTGAATTTTCACCGACCAGCAGGAGAGCAAAACTTCCTAGCTTGATTTTTCATCCTGAGCCGGGAGGGCCTTTGGGTCCAGGAAAACAATGACTCTGTCGGTGGTGGTAACTGCCGAGCATGCGTACACCGTAAGAGCGAAAAACACGTGGTCGTCATACACCCAATACACATATAACCGAAAAGTATTCTTGGGATAACATGACGAGGCATCTCCTCGCAATTTTCAAAGCTACACACTGGAAAAAAAAAATTCGTTCATCCAACCAAAATTCAGTTGGTTTAACAAAATGTATCTTTAAATACGTTCAACTTGATTTTTGATTGGCATAACAAACGTTTTGTTAATCTAACTGATAGTTTTAGTGGTGTGAACTGTAGCTTATTTAGCATGTCTGAGCAACTGTTAAAACAACAAAATTTCGAGACAACAAAATGCATGTTGCACATTAAACGATTTCTTTTTCTCAGTGCACGAATCCTACCCCTATATACCAAGTTTTCCTTAAGGCGAGAGGTCTAGTGAGAATTTTCAAAAAATCGATTTTTTTTTCATTTTCTAAAAGTATAATATCTTGCGAGTATTTTCCGACTAATTGAATGTAAATCAGACCATTATTCGCCGAAATACATAACTTTGAAGGACGCCGTGGACGCTGCATGCAAATCGTACTCAAAACTTTAAACTCGTTTTTCTCAAAACCATGTTTTCGAAGTCGGTGATCAATGTAACTCGAGAACGGCTTTACCGATCGTGTTGAAATTTATATCACTTCTTCTATACATAGTTTTCCTCCGGATGAACGAAGGATTTTTTTTTAGACAATTATTTTTTTTTATAGTCAATTTTTGTAAGTGAAATTTTGGTCAAAACAACACTTTTGACTTTCAATGTCCGCCATTTTGTGAAAGATGGAAATTTTTCAAAACCCTTCGTTTAACCGGAGCATTATATCATTAAGTAAAGATTCCCCCCCTGTTTTGTTGGTTTCAGATAATCCGTCACAGCGTGAGAGTGATCACCGAAAAACCTGTTTTTTTGCAGCCTCCTCGGCCATTGATACGTATCGGCTTATTTTGAAACATATTTCTTTAAAAAAATTATAATGTTTACATTAAATATATATCTTTTAAACGGAAGAACTTTTGTTGTAAATTATTTTATCGTTTGGCTGAAAAAAAATCGGAAAAAGGCCATTTTTTTAACGTTCCAACTAGACCTCACTCCTTAAAAATATGCCGGACCTCGTTGTTCGGGCTGCTGTGAATTTTCCACTCAAATTTGTTTATTTTCATACTCTTATTGGTTTCCACGAGAATCTTATCGCGATATTTGGCGGAAAAACATTTTTTTCACGCCCATCAACACCACCGATGTTTTGGGGGATTTTTTTTCCTCATACCAGCGATGTTTTGGGTAAATTGTTCCGGTGAACTGACACGTTTGGGTTTCACTCCGGTGGGTTTCTCGTCCCTTCGTGCCGGTGGTCGATCCTGGACCTTTATCCATTCCCAGAATTTTCCTAATCTACTCCTACGCATCTTCCAAAATGCCGCCTCAAAGGGCAGTTACATAATTTTCCTCCTCCATTCACGATTTAGACTGACGAGCGAACTGACCCGATCTGGGACCGCGATAGTTGATGGCTACGGACACATCCCCGGAAATACGAAAACACACTGACAACGGAGATTCTTATTTAAAGCCCCTCGAGAGCCTCCTCCGGACTTTAAACGTAATCTCCCAGCTTCGTGATAACAAATTTCCTTATCGCGCAGAGGTTTTCTTACTTTTTCATGTTTTATGAACGTTGAGAGTAGAAATTGTCTGGATTCGTTATCAAATTTAGGGTCAAATAATAGAAAGACCGCTTAGTGCAGAACTTTTGCGTCTATTTTCGTTGCATCCCGAAATTTGGATGTGGAAGAAAGAATGTTGTTTATCTTGATAAAGAATACCAGATCGTTAATCACGTAGCTGTCAATTTTGGTCGCCTGAAATGAGCCATTAGATTCGTAGGGCCCACCATTATTTTTCAGCCCCGTACAGCGGTTAGTCACGTCTCATCAGACGAGATGTACCGTAAAACTTGTACTTTGACATTCAGGGTGACTTTGACAGTTTTCGGGGCTACTTTGACAGAGCGCCAAAATACGTTTTAAATATGTGCGCAGCGATCCCGCTTGACCTTCTGTTGCGGGCGTCGGGTGCGAGGAATAAACTTGAACAATCTGTTGTTCAAATTTATTATAATGTTGCTAAAGTTGATTGCAATGTTACTCAAGTTGATTGCAATGTTACTCAAGTTGATCTCAATGACAATTATAAGACTCATTAACGGCCTGTAATAGCACCCCAGGTCATTAATATTTTTAGGTAAAATGTTTTCTTAAGGAGGGCACCACTGTAACTGCCCATTTTCGACCGTTTTCTTCGGATTTTTTTAAAGAAGCAAATAAAATACATGGTCAAAAGAGCTTTTAGGTTTTATAAGGTATACATTGAAAATAAAAATTAAAAAATCGTCAGCCAACCCTCTACGCGGCACGCAGTAGATCTGTCGTAAATTTAGTCCCGGAACTAAGAGTAAAATATTTTCGTTAATCATATTATTTTTAGTAGTCAAGTACAGGGGTAATTAAAAAATAATTGAACGAAAAATAGAGACGGGTTTGAGAAAAGTTCGTTTTTTCCACCATTAAGGGGTTACCCCCACTAGCGATTTTGAAAAGATCGATTTTTTTTATTGCATTTTTTTGAAGTATAAGTATCTGAGAATATGTCCTGAAAATTTAAAGTCGATCCGAACAAAATTGACTGAGATATGAGCGTTGAAAGAGAAGAGTCCGTTGTGTAAACGACCGGAAATTGAAACTTTAAACGCGTTTTTCTCAAAATGGCATTTCTGCAGTCGGTGACCAAGATTACTCGAACACTAATGAACCGATCTTCTTGAAATTTTGCAGACTTATTTAATACATAAAAATGTAGTCTTTAATCGTTCGATTTTTTTTTCGAAAAAATGGCCGTTTTATAGCCAAAAAACGGCCGTTTTTTTCGTTAACATCGAACCATTAACTTTGACTGTCCGCCATTTTGTGAAAAATGAATATTTTTTAAAATCCTTCGATTAAAGACTAGTTTATACTTATATTTGACTAAATCCATCCGCATTTTTTTCTTTTCAGATGATCCATTTCGCCGCAATGTTGGTCACCGCAAACCGTGTATATAAAAACATTATTTCATTGACGGCCATTTGCCACTAAACAATGTAATATTTTTCAATAAAAAATTACTGAAAGTTCTTCAAGATGTGTTCTTTAAGATGGTATATTGATCGATTAAAAAAGTTTTGTAGTTTTCTTTAAAAAAATTCATGAAGAAGGCCTTTTTTTGCGCTACAAGTGGAGGTAATGCCTTAAGGTAAACGGCCCAGTTACTGACACTTCAAGAGCAGCGGTGTCGTATTTTTACTATTCATTGACGCGCGATATACCTAAAATGAAAAGTAAAGCCTTTAGCATGTGCGTTAAGGCCCCCTGAATGAGATTCACCTATTGAACAAGTCAAATAATTAATATTTATTAATATAATAATTGTTTTAATATAGCTTCTCGGCTGCCGGAGTTCCTGACACTAGAGAAACATCCATGTCGTAGTTTGTGACCCCTACGTGTACCCGATTTATGACCCCCTTGGCACAATTCATGACACCTATGCGTACCCACTTCCTGGCCCTTCCGAATATCCCCATGAAAACGGGTTAAATGGAAATATATGTAATTTCACAGACACACACACATACCCAGGTAGAAATTGTGTTTGGAATCCTATAGGATTCCCCTACTTCTCCCTACTCCCTGATAGGGATCCAACGGGACACCCCATTGGATCCCTATCAGGAAACGTCACGCTCGTACATTGGATTCCAAGAGGGACTCACCATCGGGATCCAAAAGGGATTCCCATCGGGATCCAAAAGGGATTCCCATCGGGATCCAGTAGGGATTCCTATCGGGATTCCATAGGGATTCCATAGGGATTCCCTATTAGGATCCAATAGGGATTTCCCATCGGAATCCAATGTAAGAATCTTAAAGCTTCCCCACAGTATTGAACGGAATCCGATACGATGCTTGATCGATCATATCACATTCTGTAAGCCCAAAATGCTACAAAAAATAAAAGCATCGATACACTAAAGAGATCAATTTATTGTTTACAAAGGAGTACATATCGAATACCACAATATACTTATTTTGTTTTTTTTTTAATTGTTTACCCATGCTGAATATTTATAGTGCTTTGTATAGTATTCTTCGAATACTTATATCTTATATCTATATCTTCGAGTACTTTTTATACTTTATGAACTTTTTAAAAATACTTTAAATACTTCTTATGCTGTAACGTAGTTTTTATACACTTTTTATACTATTATTAAGCAAAAATACTTGTGCAGTTATGGGCGGGATATTCTTTGAATACTTTTCATATTATATAAAATTTAAACACTTTAATAAGGTTGATGCTTGCATCATTGGAATGTAACAAACATTAATGCGTGTTTGGAGTAAATAAATTTTACGATCGCGATTGCGCAGTAACTCGATCGTCGCGCGCTTTTCAACGACGACACGAATATATATGTACCCTGCGCCGCTTATGTTCTATCGCCCGACGTCTTTCTTTTGTCGGAAGCGATTTTCTGAATCCTTATTGGATCCCGATAGGGAATTCCTATTGGCTCCCGACACGGAATCCCTGTTAGATCCCGATGGGGAATCCCTATTGGATCCCGATGAAAAATCCACCGGGTCGGGTGGAAATTGATGTTACGGGCTACAAACTTGAGCGAATGTGTAATAGATACCATGTTTATAAAAATATGATTTCATACTAACATTTAATTTTCTTTTAAAACCTCATTTAAGCCGCTCTAACAAAACTCCACACCCACAGCGATAAACCGCAGACGCCAATCGTAACCCGATTGCCGTCACGTCCAAAACAAATTTTTATGCGCACAAGTATTAAAAATTCAAAAAGTGTGCATATTAAAATTTATAACAAGCTTTTTTATTCGTATAAAAAATACTAGCCCATAACAAACTATAAATATACAATATGGGTAAGTACTAAAGTAAAGAAGTTACTAAAGAATATAATTATATATTGTATTATTCGATATCCTAACAAATTCCTAGAAACACGTTGGTGCATCTTGAAACTTCTAAGCAAATCTGTGCACGGGACCATCAAAGAATAATTTTTTACAGAGCGTCGCGAAATCCTGTTTTATATAATTTCTAGTAAAAAATTCTCAAACCACGTTAATCTGGAAACAGCCCAGGATCCATTTGGATTCCAATGTGGTCTCCCTACCTGGGGTGTCCATATCAAATCCCCATAAGGATCTGGTAGAACCTGGGGAATCCCCAACAAATCTATTTGGATTCCAGTGTGGACTCCTTACTTGGGGCGTCCCTATCAAATCCCCATAGGGATCTGGTAGGATCTGGGGAGTCCCCAAAAAATGTCTGCATGGGTATATATATAAACAAGTATAAACAGTAAAAAACATTCAATTAGTGCACGACTATTATATCTTCGACGCAGTTTTGAGGGATAAACTTTTTTTTCTGCCTATCAACGTTCACAATTATCAACATAAATATTATAAACACTGAACAATGCAAAAAAATATCAGCAGCATTAAGTAAGAAAATATTTTAAATACTAGATTTCCACAAATTTTAATAATTTGTTAATAATTTAATAATAATTAATAATTAAATCATTATTAATAATTTAATTAATGTGTTATGTCACGGCAAATTAGAATAAATAAACAAAAAATGGTTCGACACAACGGGTGACAAGTCGAGGGTCAACAACTGCAACATAGCCTCAATTATGTGACGTAGTTATTGACAGCACAGATTTAACCAAATATCTCACCAAAAGTTGAATTATTTTTTATCTCATCGACAGTCTGGTTCCTGCTGAAAATGTCGATACCATTTTTATGTCGTTTTACACTTACAGGACGAACAAATTTCCGATTTACGTAGATCGTCGCACTTGCTATCAGCGTCTAGCACGGCCGCTGCGGAGCCACTGAGACGCGTGTTACATTGTTCACTGGTCAATTTCTATTATAAAATATTTCATTGAAAAAGTGTGTTTGTCCAATAATTAAAAGTGAAAAACGCTCTTTAATTGACCGATAATTTAATTATTATTCGAAAAAAACTATATTTATGGCAGTCAAAACTTAGCCGTCGGGGTCATAATCTGGGACAGGGTCAGAAACTGAGCCGTTTACCTTATTTTCATCTTGAAAGTGATATATTTTTTACAATTTTCGATTCATCGAAAAAAGCGCTCGTACTTGACTGCTAAAACAATCTAATAAGCTACAGTTAAACTTTCAAGTCGAATGGACGAAAATTGTTCGAGTTCTGCTGCCTTAATAACGATGGTTATTTGGTTATAAAAAATCGTTGTATTTCATTTAATTCCATGTATAATGCATAAAACATTACATTTTGTTTATCAAAATGATTCCAAAGTAACCCTTAATCATTGAAGTAAGTTGCATTTCAATGCCCTGTCAAGAAAGCTCCATATTGTGAGGGGGTGGTGGAGCTTCCCACATGGAAATAAAATATATAAAAAATATATCGAAAAATACATAAAACCTATATTAAATACATTTTCTACGAAAAGTTGGATATGTCAAGTATAATTTTGGATATGATTAAAAACCTATACCATATATAAATATAAATCCATTTAAGATACATCTTAAATATATCAAACATACAAACTGAATGTATGTTTTATATATTTTAAATATGGTTGGTTAAGCAACTTGGGTAACAGAGGACGTTGCAAATGAAAAACATCTTCAAGTCGGTATCTCGCGAAGACCTAGCCGCACTAGCCGGAATAAATGATCGGACAAAAAAATTGAAGGTTATGTAATCTCGTAATTCTATTCGATTATCGCTCTCTATGCGAACGCAATTAAGTAATTGATCCGATAATGTTAGTTACTCTTGTAAATCTACACATTTCTCAATAAACTAACTTTGTGTATTGTACGATATGCAGACGATACGAAAGTTAATTTAACAAGTAGAACTAGTTCAGTGGGGAACGTCCCAGCTCATCACTCACAGGTCCCGGGTTCGAAACCACCTTACGACGTGTAAGTGTCTGATATAATTTAAATTTGAACCATTAATATATTTGAACTGCAAACACCATAATCGTAATTAAGGACAAGAAAAACATATCGTAAAAGGGTGCAATGATGTAAATAATGTCATAACAAATTTTTTAAGAATATTTCAAGTACATTTTAAATATATTTTAAGTATATCTTAAATACACGTTGAGTATATTTCAATAATATTTGATATGTAGTATGAACATATTTCAAGTATACTTTTAGCGGAGTATGAACATGTATATGTAACGGTGTATATTTTAGATGTAGTTTAAATACATTTAAAGTACAGTTCAAGTACATGTGTAGTATATTTTGAGGATAATTTGAGTACATTGTAAGTATATTTTCAATGTAGTTCGAATATACGTTACCGCCTATCCAACATATATTTTTGTATATACATTCTGAAGATCTATTTTCGGCGAAAACTTTGATATCGCGAATATATTTTTAATCCATTTCCCGTATATATTGCGTATATCTAATCTATATCTAAGATGGATAATACATATCTGAAATATATTTTACTTCCTTTTTTAATATATCGAAAAATATTTTTTTACATATATTTTCTTTCCGTGTGGGTTATACCTTTGATTTCTTATACCTTTGATAGCCAAAGAACGCACTGTTCTATTGGAACAAGAAAAGTTGGTATCTAGGATGTTAAATAAATGTTACCCACGAAACTTCAAAAACTTGTTCAAAGTAGCCCCGTTTACGGTATTTCCCGGGAGTTCGAGGCAGAATAATTGCTTTATCAGTCCTAAAATTCGAAGCGATATCTCCGCAAAGATTCCATCTCTCTTGCGCTTGTTCCCGCGATACCGAAGGATCTTTAAAAATCTTTCACATCCTTTCCCTCCTTACTGCGTGTCTCCGGTCTTTTCTATCGGGACCCAAGTTCGTTAAATGCCACGTTCGTATCGTTGCGCTCATGAATGCCAATGAGGCTAGGGTAGACGTTGGCGGAACCGGGGAGAATAAGGGAGGGGATACAAGAAGAAGTTCCAGGAACGTCGGAAGCTTCACACAAACAGCCATGCACAGGTCCTCCCCCCTCCCTGCCTTCTGAAATTCCTGCACGAGAGAGAAAGAAGCGAAGGACGATGGAGAAGCGAAGAGACCGGTCTTTGGTTTCCCGCCAACGTCTCCCAGCCGCACCATACATCGTGGTAGAGTTCTCGAGCAAGGGAGAAAGGGGATGGAAGAGACGATGAGAAGAGTGGTCCTTCTCGTTGTTCCCTCTCTTTCGGTGAAATTGACGGATGCTTTCCTTGCCTCTATACTCAGCTGATCGCTCTTCTCACAGGACAGCGTGTGGTCTCTCCCGCCTGCAAACGATTTTCGTCTCGTCGGGTTTTAAAGATCCTCGAGGTGGAGGAAGCTTCGAGAATTTCATAAGACACTGTTTGCTGATCAGCTGGTCTTTCCAACCTTCAAATATTTACATCCAGGCGCCTTGATGGTTCTCTCGTGCGTCTCATTCATACGTGCTCGTTTCGCACAATGATAACGCCGACAGCTCTGCCACTTGATACCTTTCCGTTCGTGTATCATGATAATGGGTGTTAGGAAACTTCAGGGACGAATACAACCCGCTATCGAAAGACATACTCCTTTTTCTAGTCGAATAATCGAACAATCGGACTGCATTGCCCCCAATGTTCACAAGGCATTGGCCAAATGACAGAAGGAGTTTCCCTGTCGCATTAAAGTGGCATTGGTAGCATCAGAATCAATGGATGGTCGAGTAGCAACAAGCGACTTAGTTTTATTTATTCATTCGAGACTAAGGGAAGGTCCTTTCTCCTCCTTCGTGCATTCTCCTTTGATATCACTCTAACGCGACGTTGATAAATAATGCGGGGAATGCAAGACGCCGTCACGCTCAAAATTGAGAAAGTCCGAAGAGCTGAATGACCGCATTGATACACGTTGAGAAATATTACCTAGCATTTCATATTCTTAATATGGCTATTATGATACACCCTAAATGTATGGCCCTTCGAGAAGACCACGCATATACGAAGGTGTTGCAAATTCGTTTTGCCCATAAGGAAAGAGTCTCAAGAAGAAGAGGCCTTTGAGAAATCCACAAGAGAAGACGAATTTGTCTTGGCGGCGATGCTGCGGATGTTTTTTTTTTCGTAGTACAGTGGGGGGTTTTCGTTCAATAAAAATGTCGTGAAGACGAGGTAACCTGCCTATATTGTCTCTTTTCACCCTCTCACTCTCTTCGTGATATTGTGTGCGCGCCCCCGTGGCTCGGCCTCTGATCCCAATCGCAATGTCCCGGTGATCGCGACAAGGAGAGAAAGAGCAAGTGTTGGTTCCTTTTTTCCTGCCGACATCCTCCTCTTCAACTTCCACTCGCTCGTTCGCCCTCGACACTCGCCGTTATGCCCTTCAGATATATGTATATAGAGGTACGTGTGGGAAGACGTTGGCCACTTTGTGTGGTACCTGTGTGCAGGTTACACACTTTAAATTCTATGCGTCGTCGGGGTAGCTTACTACCTGTGCAAACGTCTACCCTGGACCGCGTTGGAGGAAAACCCCGAAAGAAGTAATGAACCTGCTCTCCCGTCGTCATTCCTCACTCGATGTTTTCATTCCGCGTCTCTGTCTCTTTCAGTCTCCCTTTTCCGTCTCAGCATCCCAGTCCTTTCTCCAGTCCTTGCAGTTGCTCTTCGCGTTCTCAGCTTTCCCTTCTAAGATTGTGGTCACTCGTTATACGCTGTGTGGCGAGAACTTAAAGAGCAGGCCGATCCGCATTTATGAAATAAGGGAAATTCGCAAATGACAAAACCACTAAAAGCGATTTTGCTGACAGCAGCGATAAAGAGCTGCTCGATTCTTCAAGATCAAATTGGTCTCATTAAAAGTGCTTCGCCTCGATACTTCTGAACTGTTCAATTGGTCCATTGCTCGAAACGGTAAATAAAGTTGGCGTTTTTGGGTGAATTTGGGATCTTTGCTTCGGAATGTTCGCGTTGATGAGAAGTCAAAAAGGAAGATGGATGAATAGATAATGAAAACTCGTGTGACGAAGATTACGTGAAAGAACCTGCTTGATCTGCAGTCCGCAAGAGGGTAGGCGTGTATGATTAATGCCCGAAGCGGAGAAGGATGTTACTCAAGGACGAGCCCGACCCACTGGCAATCCGCTATAAATTTCCCATCCCTTGAGCGCAGAGCTGAGTGCACCAAGTTCTTCGGAACCTTTGGCTCACGCGGTCAACCTTTGGGTCTAATTCCACATACGATACACACTTGGCTGCGATACTTTATAGTGGTACGAACGACGGGATGTAACGCTTCTCCGGCTTTACAATGGCGGCGACGGTGGAGGAATTCGGAAAATCAGAATTCAAGAAGGAGCATAGAAGAAGACGGAGCAGGAAAGGTTGTGGGAATGTACGATTGGGCTTAGGGGCTGTTGGCACAATCGAGAAGGAATTAGGAAGGTGAAATAAGAGGGATATGCTGATGACTCCAAACCTCGTAGGAATCCGGAGAAATGACTTGGTGACAAAATAAAAAACAGGATTTCCCATGTGTCGCGTTTCCACATTGCCAAAAATATCTAATTTAAATAGCATCGGTTTCAATCAAATAGGTTTTTTCTTATCTCACGGCCCACTAACAAGGAGCATCCCTCAGGTGACACCCTTCGATTTTGTTGAAATTTGGATATGTTATAAAGCACCGAAAAGTAAGCAATACGTATTTTTTTTACCGGCGGAAAAGCGGTTTTAAGGGGTGAAACCACCCCTTAATTTTTTTGCAATGTCACTATAGTGGTTTTTTCATTGCTTCGGATTAGAAGAATTTTCGTTTTTGTTTCATTGAAATCGGTGGACTCCTTGTGTGTGAAACTGCTATATTACCCCTAGAGATGCCTTTTTTCGAGGGGTCGTTTCACCCCTTAAAACCGTGTTTCCACTGATAAAAAAATACGTATCGCTTACTTTTCGGTGCTTTATAACATATCCAAATTTCAATAAAATCAAAGGATGTTCCTTAAATGATCCAGTTTGTTCCCAATATATATTTTTGTTTCAGCTATTCTTTTTAAATATTAAATCTATAAAAATTAATTAAATAAAGATTCGATGAGAATAAATGTCTATTTGCTTATAATATACATTGCAAATCCAAGTGTACTATATGTATAGAATATTTCATAAATCCAAAATAAAACGAAATACTCAGTTCAGAGTTCTACCACAATGAGTTTGTATCATTATTCATCATTCCCTGGCCTTTTGAAATGATTTTAATCGAAGTAAATATCTCACCTACATATGGAATCGAACCTACAACCTATGGCTACGTGCGCTGCCCCTACGCTACCGAGGGTTCGCAGCATCTTAGTCGCAGATATGGCATGAGAGACCAAATGAATTCCCATAATTCTTTGTTGTATCATATAAACTATATCAATTAGGTAATTCCATTGTGATAATTGGATAGTTTTATCGAATATCATGCTATAGATTTTTCATACATAACCTATATACATATAATTCCTCTCTCCCCTTTACCACCCTTTAATGTGCATGTGTGTGTGTGTTTCAATATAGACAGACCAATAATTCAATCAAACAGAAAAAGTGTGATTTTACGAAAGTACTATTTAATCGAAATGTAGAAACATTAAATAGATACATTTAGTGGTATCAGCTAACTAGTTTTTTTAACATATGGAACCAAATCACAGATTCATTAGGAACAAATCAAACATTTAGTTATTAGACGATATTAAATAGACCTTGATATGAATTAACAAATATATGTCAAATAAATAATTCCAATAATGAAATGCGATAGGAAAAATTTGATTTACAAAATCAAATAGACGCATCTAGTCAATGTCAATAGAATGTTTCTGTCAGTTCGCGTCTAGGGTTCCCGAAAGAACGAACCAGAGTGTCAAAGGTCAAGTATAAACATGTGATCGAGAAGAAACGATCTGGGAAACGTATGATCGCAAAGCCCCAAATAGCTCGAGGAGTCCAGTTACCGCGTTGAAAACAGGTTGACATCCTCTTACAATATTTATCAGCTTCTCGAGGGTGGGCCCCGAGGCTGTCCGGGGCGCTCATTCCGGGGCCTTTACATATATGTGTGAAGCTCGTCGAAGGAAAAAAAAACGTAAAATATGTTGGGTTCCCAGTGAAAACGGGGCGTCGGACCTACGCGAAGATCCCAACAGAGACCAGAATAGTGTTGACTGCCTGCACATGGGCACCCTTGAACATGGAGCTCTACGAATGTGGGACCACTTTTCTCGAGGTTTTTTTTGGCGGGAAAAATCAACCGATAGAGCCTGTGTAAAACATTGACGGTTTTCGTGAACGTTCGTTACTTTCTGTATCGTCTGAAAATAGGCCTAGCAGTGTGTCGCGACCCGATCAACGTACATGAGCGGCCTCTCCACTCCTCCAGACGAGACACACTTGTCCAATAGTGTTTTTCGGCTCAAGTGTATCTTCGAGTGGCCCAGACTACTTGTAGCTACCGTTTTTTGGCGAGGCAAACGCTCTTTTTGAATCACGTCAGGGATGTAGGACACTTGACCTCAAACTCGATCGATTTGTCAGCCCAGGAGTTCGAGACGAAAGTTCGAACACTCCTCGGACCACACGCCGTGTGCTCCGGTGCACGAAGAACGCTTGAATACATTTTGGAGGATCGCTGGGCGGGATACGACATTTCGAAAGGGTGGATTCCCCCGGGAAGACTTTTTTCTTTCTTTCTTTTTCACCTCCGCGCGCAATTGGCGGACAACATTTTCGGAACGAGCGAAAAATGGGGACGGCCCGCATCGGGGTTAAGCTTGAGAAACGTTCGGCCTGGCAGTTATTGCCCTTAGGCTGTCCTCCTTGGGAAGCTTGTTTGCTGATGACTCGTCTCGAGTGACATCCTCATTTTCTGGTACACTCGGTCGACCGAATCTGACGTTTGGTCGACCTAATGCTTTAGTTTGGGAAATTAAGGGGGAACATACCTTTGGGCGAGGAACGATGGAGGATTTTCATGATCCTTTTTTTTTCAAGGAAGAGTTTCTTCACCCTTTTTGAGAATTAGGGTATGTTTTTATTACTAACTTTGGCTGTTGCGTGGTATTTTTTATTCATCTTTGAAAATGGCGGAGGTATGGCACGGTCTTCTAAACGGGTTGCGGCGGATGTTGTCAGACGGCTCGGCAGGGTTAAGGGGTAAGACAACTCTAGGATTTTGGAAAAATCGTTTTTTTTTGGGGCATAAAAAATACTTCACTAGGTCTAGTTTTGGAGCGGCGTCCTACAGTACCATTCCTACCGAGCTTGTATGTACAGTTTCAGCCCAATCGCTACGTTAGTTTGCGTTTGAGAGCACATTGCGCGAGACGCTTCCGTTGTTTTCGTAAAAATGGAAAAATTGGAAAAACGTGCTGTCATCAAATACTTCCATTTGAAAGGTTTTACACCAAAACAAATAAAAGAAGAGATGGATTCAGCACTAGGAGACTCTTCCCCATCATATTCAACTATTAAGCAGTGTGTTTCTGAATTTAAAATGTGTCGTGTGAGCACCTCTGACGAGCCTCGCTCAGGACGGCCCGTTGAAGTCACAACTTCAGAGATGATTGAAAAAATCCATAAAATAGTGTTGGAAGACCGCAGGTTGAAAGTGCATGAGTTAGCTGAGACCTGTAGGATGTCAGCTGAACGTGTGCGAAATATTTTGCACAAACATTTGAACATGGAAAAGCTGTGTGCAAGGTGGGTGCCGCGTTTGCTAACGCTCGACCAAAAACTGCTTCGAAAAACCATTTCTACCGACAATTTGGCGCTGTATAGGCATAATCCAAACGAATTTTTGCATCGATTCATAACTGTTGATGAGACATGGGTCCACCACTACACTCCTGAAAATAAAGAACAGTCAAAACAGTGGGTTGGAAAAGGGGAACCAACCCCAAAGAAGGCAAAAACAATTTTATCGGCAAACAAGGTTATGGCTACTGTTTTTTGGGATGCGAGAGGAATTATATACATTGATTACCTTGAAAAGGGTAAGACTATCACTGGTCAATACTACGCAGAGTTATTGCAACGTTTGAAGCACGAGGTGCAAATTAAACGACCTCATTTGGCGAAGAAAAAAGTTTTGTTTCATCACGATAACGGACCAGCGCATTTGTCGATGGTTGCCATGTCCAAAATCCACGAATTGAAGTTTGAATTGATGTCGCATCCTCCCTACTCTCCAGACTTAGCCCCCAGCGACTATTACCTGTTTCCTAACCTCAAAAAATGGCTCTGCGGAAAAAGATTTAAGAGCAACCAAGAAGTTATCGAAGCTGTAAATCAGTATTTTGAGGAGCTTGACGAATCTACGTTTAAAACTGGTATAACTAAATTAGAACACCGTTATGAGAAATGTATCAGTGTTGATGGAGATTATGTTGAAAAATAAAGCAAAAAAAATTTTAAAACATCATTTTTCTTGGTCAAGCCGGAAACTTTTCACCCCACCCTCGTATGCAATTGGTCCTGTAGCGATTTTCTTTTAAGGTTCAATTATCGATTTTGCCGCAGCGCCTCGAACTTCTTTCAGGCGCCTCGTGCAACTTTAAACGCGTTTTCCTCGAAACCAGCTTCACAATTACATTGCCTATGGGAGTACGTAGCCGTTTTTTAAAATTACATGTAAAGTTTTTTTTTATCAACACTTTACTGCTTATTGTTGGGCAAAAAATCGATTTATTTATTTCAAAGTGCGGCATTTTTTCAAAATTTGATTTATAAAAAATCTCTACTTAGTCCCACGGCTAATAATATATAGATTATATTTTTTTGGTTTTTGTTCCAGGCCTTATACTTTAAGAAAAAAGTCCTCCTGTGAAGCTATTTGTAAAAAACACGTTTTTCAAGGTGGGCTCTATCGCCGCGATTTTGTATGAAAATTATAATAATTTTTTTTCTATACTTTAATACGTGTTAAATAAACCTTCTCAAAAGAAATCATATTCCTTTTTGCATACTCCCAAAATAAATTGTCAAAGTTAGACCTTATTTTTTGCTCCTAGAGTGGTGTTATCCATTAATCTGCAAAAAAAAATGAATATTTTTCTTTTATTAACACTCATATGCTGAATATGGGCCACGGAAAAGTGAGAAATAATGAAAATCGATGAAATGGTACGCTTTGAAACCGAAAGATTAGATTTTCAAAAAAAAAAAAAACGTCTGTAGTTGGCAATAAAAAATGTTTTTTTTTAACTTTCTAAAACATTGAGGGTTATGTTTTAGACAATAAGGTTAGAAAGATTTATGCCAACTTTCATCAAAGCTCGTCGATTAGTTTTTTAGCTATACGTCACGTCAGCTTTGAAAATGCAGTTTTGGAGACCGTGCCATACGTCCGCCATTTTTAAAGATTAATTAAAAAATACCATGTAACAGCCAAAAGTAGTAATAAAATATACCCTGAGTCTCAAAAAGGAGGAAAAAATATTTCCGTATAAAAAATAATCATTAAAATCAGCAAATTTTCTCCTCGCATAAATCCCCCTTGAGAAATTCAGCCATTTCGATAACATTCGTTTTTGTCGTTTTTCCCTTTCTTCCATACGTAATAGGTGTATAGGAAAACCAATTGTAAGATGGCAACCGTGCCCCACACATTTTTCAACATCTGATAGATCGAAGTTCAGAACATTTTTTTATTTCAGACGAGCTTTTTTCGCGACTTTTCGCATTAATTTTCAGGGACACATAAATCTTGTTTTTCTTTTACCAAAAATAAAATGTCTTCATCACAAAAGCCTACTTGACATGTGGAAATATCAAAAATCTCCTTCCATTCTTTCCGTATAGACAGTCTACTTTCCTGCGCTAATTCAATGACATCAATACGAGTCAAAAAGCTTTACGCGGAGATAATTTTTTTTTCCCTCCAATTTCCGCTTTTTTGCGCTCTATCTACAGTACTTTTTTCTTATCTCGATACTGCACTATCTTCATTCTTCCTGCGACGGAGTGTGGGAGTTTGGCGGCGTGAGATCACGGTTTTTATAGACCCAAGGTTTTTTTTGTTGTTCCTTCGAACCAATTTCTCTCTCTCTCTCTCTCTCTCTCTCTCTCTCTCTCTCTCTTAATCTCGCTGCGTGGCAAACTTTCTCTGTCGCTCGCCACATTTGGGGTCTCTCGAGGCTCTGCAAAAGGGACCGCGCCGCGAGACGCAGGGAGGCGGAAAGGGAGTGAGAAAGTCTGGACGGGTTTGAGAGGTATAATACAAACGGGCTTGACAAGGACGCGAGAGGACCGTCGCGGGCGAGACACGGCCTTTTAAATCGCGCCGGTCAAAGAGGGATTTAAAAATGGCCGATCCCCGTCAGCTGATTTCTCTCACACGCTCTCTCCCTCTGTCTCCGTCTTTCTCGATCTTTCCCTTGTGACGGGATCTTCTCGGGACGGGCGGTCCCTAGAGGCAATAGTAGGCTCGGGTAGCGAGCGAGAGAGAAAGAGAACGACACGGGGAGCCACAGAGCGAGACGGAGCGATACTCTCACAGTGGAAAGCGGTAGGAAAGCTTGCCGAAATGAAAAACTAGACGAGGGCCCTTTACCCAGAATTTCGCCTAAGTAATGATGATGATATATACATATTTTTTTTCTTTTACGCTTTTTAGACATGCTATTCGGTCTCGGATATTCAAAAAGGTGCCAACCAAGGCCTAATTGGGAAGATATCGATCTTTGAAAAATTACTCCTATTATCTTACATTGCTTTTACAAGATTAACGTCGGTCATCATTTATTACAATTAAAAAACATCTTTTTATTCTTGAAAATGTTTTCTTGGAAAAAAAAAACACGATTATGCACAATCGCAAAATGGATAAAAATCGTGAGTTTCTTCATGATGCTAAATCATCGCGATGCAACAAATTTTTTTTATCTCATTTTCATTATTATCTCGAATCTTTTTTTTCTCATACCAAGGTTGTATATCTCTGATAAAACTTGCAAACGTTTGAGCGCCTTTCGTAGCTTGAATCGGTGGTTAAAAAATTGCGCAATTGAAAGGAAATTAATTTTTATGGCATTCTGACGAGGCAAACGTCAACTTTATCCTTTTTCGAGTGAAATTCGATGCTCGTTGACTATACCGAGGTACCTGCCGTAGAATTAAAGTTCCTCTCATTGAAATTACGTTGGTATACTCGTATACCAACTGTCAATGAAAATAAGATGTGGCTGTAGCTTGCATCGTTGGAACTCAACAAAAATGATTCTCTTTCAATTGCTCTAATTTCTATTGGGATCCCTTAGGTACAAAAATTCCTCGACAATGTTTTTCTTTTGCTAATTCGGCAATCTGTAATCGAAATCTCTAAAAAAATGTCGTACTACGACGAAAACGAGAAAATAAATATCTAAAGAAGAATTTTCGTTACGTTCCAACAATGCAAGTTCAATAGCATCCAGCTTCAACAGTATGGAAAAAGTGCACAGCTCGCATTGTTTTCGGAATTGGGATCCATCTTTTTTTTTACATAAGCGGCTGATATAAAGAAAACTCGAAGTACTTACAAAATAGACGAAAATTCCGCATTTCCATACTCGGACGTTGTACTCGCGTATGTACATTCGGGTAGATACGGAAATAACCGGAACGAGGCTGTTTTATACAGTCGATTCAACGATGCAAAGAATAACCGAAGCAAACGACTCTCGATTCTCTCTACTGGCTCATCTCTCGCGCGGTGCCCGTGTATTGTTGTATATATACTCGCACCACTTGCGTTCGTGAACAATGTACATACAGGCTTTTTTTTGGATGGCTCGGAAGAGCCGGGCCGCGCTTTATGCTAATGCAATTCCCGAGGCATTTTTATGTTTGCCGCCCCGCGAACCGCCGTGGAGAACACGAAGAAGTCTCGTTGGACCGGGACACAACCCTATGTGAGCCTTCTAAGAGGTTAATTCTCCTACTCTCCCCCCCCTCTCGCTTTCAATTTTTCTCTGTCCCACTACGTCTCTTTCCCTTGAAGAAGAGGCCGAAGTATTATAGAACGAAAAAGAGTTTTGCTTACGTAAGAAAATTATAAACGAAGGCACAGCCTCTGGTGTAGAATGAGAGCTGGATCTAACGTTGAGATCTCTTTCTCTCTCTCTCTCTCTCTCTGTCTCTCTCTCTCTCTCTCTCTCTCTCTCTCCCTCTCTCTCTCTCCCTCTCTCACTCCTCCTCTGTCTTTCGTATTTGCGTTCTATCGGTCCGTCAACGTCGCCGAGCGATCCTCGTTTGCGATAGATGTACGAAAAAGAGAGATGAGAGCAAGAGAGAGAGGGGGGAGAGACAGATAGGAACCGGTCCTTGCTGCAGGGTTTCTCAACCCTCATCTTGAACCACCTTCCTTTCGTCAGCCTATCAAACGATATACGTATATATATATATATATGTGGGTGCCAGTGTGTGCATACACGTATGCATGGATACGTTCTTTTCATCTCGTTCCCGCCAAAAATCTGGTCGGAGGAGCTCCGGATAGCATCGGCAATGTAGATCCCCGATAAACGGTCCCTGGATCTCGTTAACGCGGGACTTCTCGCGGTTCGCCCCTCACTCCAATCGTTTGGGATGATCGAAACCTTGTCCGACAATTCGTGATACTTTCCGTGCAATTGTTTCTGAAACACTCCGAACTCGGGAAACTTATCTTCTGATCGACAAGTAGTCGCGACAATTATCGTACCTTTCTTACGAATGCCTTGCGTTGATAATACGAGTCAGAAAAAAACCATGCTGTTGGTGCCGGGAAAATTCGTGGCATTTTTTTTCATGTGACTACTTGCAACCTATATTTCAAGTTACACACTGGGTTTTTTAAATGAATTTTAAATTCATAGTGAGTGTCGTTGGCAGTTCATTCAAGAAATGTTTTGTTTCTTTTTTAATTTTTTGCTATTATAAATCCATTCAGTAATATGTCGATGGCAGCAAGCCAAAAATAGGCAGTTTGTTATATATGCGGAGAGTACGTTATTTAAAAAAATTAGACAAACGATTAGATTTCGTGAAAAGTCCGTTCTTATTTTTTATTTTGGGAAAGGAATAAAGCATCAAGATAAATTCGCAGAAATTCTTGGCTCCTTCAGTGAAGAGCAAGGAGAGTACTTCCACCAACACATAAAAATAATGGAAGATTGGTATCAGGGAAGATGGGGCACACACGCATGATAGTGAATTACGTTCGGAGTTTGATTCGCGACTACCTCAACAAGTCTCATTCAAGAAAATCACGAAATAAAGCTTACTCAATCTAAAGATATCTAATAAAACCTCATTTTTTAAATGAAATTATATTTTATTTAAATATTGTACACTTCCGTGTTGTTACGTAGAATATCAATATTGAGTGTTAAAATAAGATCAGTATAGGGATAAGATTTAGAAAAAAAATTACAGTTTTGCGGCACCAAATTGGTTGTTGAGCTGTGTCAAGGTTAAATTTTGGCTCACGATGTAACGCTATAAAAAAAATTAACTTCTCATTGCTTGATTTAAAAACCTCATCTCGAAGATCATCTCATTTCGAAATCGAAGGATTTCAACGTTTATCCATTCCTCGACTGGTTTCTCTTCGATATTTTATCCTCGAAAATCGCGAATTTGCCCCCTCGAAATAACTGATTTTCTTTTTGGTCGTTTGGTCAATGAGCATTTTCAACAATCGCCAATTCGAACATTATTTGACAGCATTATTTTCTCACTCTTTGTACTTGGATGATAAACATTACGGATGATATGCTTTCACGATTCAGCGAGGACCTATGTGGGTCTTGAGGATAATTACATGGCATTTTCTATTCCACTGCGGGCTCGGGGAAAAAAATTAAGTGAGGTATCGTGGTCCACGAATTTTTTTACATTGGTCGAAATTCCACAAGCGTGTCCAAGTTGAATCCGGGCACATCGTGAAGTGTCGAGTACGCAGGACACGACTGTAGAGCCAGAATCTCGTTGGGTAATTATATATGGGTCCCGATGAGAGTCATGGGAACTTCACCTCTCCCGTGGAGTAGCCCGCCGAAAAGGGTGCACTTCTCTCTCCTTCTCATTCTTCTTCCCTTCTCCCTGGGATCTGTAAACGCGATCACTCTCCCGCGCGGGGATCGCAGGAAATCTCGTTCTTCTCTTCGACACGCGGGAACTTTGAGATAAACCTGACTGACCGGAGAATTCGAATGGGAACTGGCGCCCGAAGAAATTCCTTTTGCTCGTTACGATCGATTTGCTCGTGAGTAAGAGAGACGTGGATACAGAATAGAATAAGTATCCGGCAAAAAATCAAAGCGAACTAGTAGAGATATCCGTGCTGAAACTTGTTGGGAAGTCCCCAGGTCCTACCATATCCCTATAGGGATTTTATAGGGATGTCGAACGTAGGGAGTCCACATTGAAATCCAAGTCGATTGCGTTCTATTTCCCGATTGACGTAATTTTAGAATTTTTAGCATTGAAAATGCTTTTAAAACCGTTGAGGTAGGCTGGGCATGGGGGTCTGAATTTTCATCTGGATGTGACACGAAACTAACGCTACCCCCACTCCACTGCCACTGTGTTATAGCAGAGTGGGGGGAGCTGCGATGTGAAATACCTGTGATTGGTTGAAAATGCCCTCTTCCCGCCCAATTCCAATCTTGTTATTAATTAAATATTATATTACAATTTATATTACAAATATATTATAACAATTATACATACAACCCCAAAAAAATCCAAACCAACCCAATTATATACCTCAATGTATCAATATTTTTCGCACAATAATAAAAACCAACTCACATTATTTACATGTACCTGTTTTTTTATTAGCAGTAAAGTCTGATAACATTTTCATTGCCACGAAATACTTGCATTTTGTGTAATATCTGTAGATTGTTTATTTGAAATTGTTAACCGGAATTTGTTGGATCCGAAAAACAAATATCCTCTCGTCATCCCGTGGGCAAATTTGTTGGGGAGTCCCAAGATGCACCCACATCTTTATAGGGACTTGTTAGACACTGCACATAGGGAGTCCTCCATTGGAATCCATTGCGATTAAATTGGATTGTGCACTGTTCCCCGATGAACGCCCTTTGAGAATTCTCACCACGTTCGAATCGAAAGTATGTGAAAAGTCAAGAGGAAAAACTCGGCGTGTTGAAACATAAACTGCACGCTTTGCGAGTGTGTACGTGTGTAGTGATATTATGTCAAAGTGCAGTAAAATAAATAATCAATTATAATTACAGTTGATTTTGAGTGATGTCATTCAAATCGATTTTTAAGATATACTCTTTAAAACCGTTTTGTACTTAAAAAAAAAATATTTATACTTTTTCGATGTTCACTTATGTTGTATATTGATATATTTTGTTTAGAAAACGCAACGTTCAGAATGCGATAGGATCCATCGAGCATCGTATGGGATCCCATTCGATAATGTGATGATTCTTTAGGATTCAAATTAGATTCGCACATTGGATTCAAATGGGGAATCCCGTTTAAAATCCAATGTACGAGCGTGACGTTTTCGTGTACGGATCCCTATTGTATGGGAATCCAATTGGATCCTTACGACAGTTTCTGCACGAGTGGGACAACCGTTTTCCCAAACATGATCCCAAAGAAACGAATGAATATATTCGCTTTTCAAAAGGAACAAGGATTGGAGCACGCGAAGCCTCATATCCCGTCGAATCGTTTAACGGGCTACATCTACCTAGGTGGGCCAAAAACCTGCATTTTTCAAAAATATTTTTATTCGATAGTCTCGCCTTTTAGCTATGTTCCCTGAAAATGTCATTGAAATATTCGTAAAATTCAATGAGCCACAGCTTCTAACAGTCGGGTGGGTGAACTGTAGCAGCACCATACTTCAAACTTTAAGGTGGGATATACATTAAGACAGAAAAAGAAAAGCAATATTGAGGGACTTTTTAAGGGAAGGGTAGGGGTTTCAGCGTGAAAAAAAAACACGATTTGCGGTGTTCACTGTATCTCAGCTAGAAATGATCTGAAATCAAGTACCATTAAAATTTAGTCAAAGTATCATCAAATCCTCCCCCCAACGGTCTTTGATCATTTTTTTTTTATTTCTAAATTTTTGGTGGTCATGTAAAGTGAAAAGAGCTATTTTTCACGAAAAATTCCGCCCTTTTGGGGGGTGGAAAACCCTCTCAATGGAAAAAAAAATCTCGAACTAACCGTTGGGGGGAGGTATTTTATATGTAGAAAGTGTGTACCAAGTTTGAAATAAATCGGTCATGTAGTTTTCAAATGGCAGTGAACACGGACTTTGAAAAAGTGGTTTCGAGAAAATACGCGGCACCGGCTTGTTTGTAGATATTTTCGCGTACAAATTTCACAGAATGTTCTTGAAATGACACTTAACAATGTACAAAGGGTTTCAATAAATTTATTCTATCCATATAGATGAAAAAAAAATCGCAAAAAAGTGTTTTTTTTCACGCTAAAACCCCTACCCTCCCCTTAAACTAAGAAATGATTATTCTACAAGTATCAAAGTTTGGGTATACTTTAATAGTATATTTAAGTAAACAAAACTATTTTTTTATATTAATTCATCATCAAAATGACGGCGCCGTGGCAGAGTGTTACAGCCCGTGCAGAAATTTTGACCGGGATACCCTATGTCCGATCAAATTTCGATCAGGATTTGTCATGGATTCCCCAAAACCGGTATCCCGGTTAGAATCCAACTTGCATCAGTATCGGCATATGTACGACGATGATGGCATCATTTTGAAAATTTTGGCGTCACGTGTATTTTCTGTATTACTATGGAATTCCTATCTATAGATAGGAATTTCTGTCGATAGATTCCTATCTATAAAATTCCTATCTATAGATAGGAATTACATAGTAATACCGAAAATACACGTGATGCCAAAATTTTCCAAATTATGCCATCGTCGTTGTACATATTCCGATACTGATGCAAGTTGGATTCTAACCGGGATACCGGTTTTGGGGAATAAGTCTCTGTTTATACCCACCGACATGTCGGTGGGTATAAACATGTATTTAAGACAAATTAAAATCAAATTCACAATGATTAGATTAAAATTTACACCAACCGTGAGTTCTTACGTATTTCGAGAGAAAACATTTCGTCGAGGCAAAGAAATGTTTGCAAAAAAGTTGTGAGTTTCAAATATTACATTATAAATATGAAAAAAATCACAAAATGAGTTGTGAATTTCCTCAAGTTGAAGAAAATAAAAATCGAATTCACGATAGTTATATTAAAATTTACACCACAAGTGTAAACGTATTTTGAGAGAAAACATTGTGTTGAGGCAAAGATATGTTCGCACAAAAAGTTATGTGCAACAATTTCTTTGCCTCGAGGCAATGTTTTCTCTCAAAATACGTATGAACTCACTTTTGGCGCAAATTTTAATCTAATCATTTTGAATTTGATTTTAATTTATCTTAAATACGAAAAAATCACAACTAATTTTGTGAATTTTTTTGTATTTATAATTTCTTGTCAATACATTTGCATTCACAGATTTTGATGTGAATTTTTTTTAATGCACATCAAAATCTCGCGATGAGCGCGATCTGTCATTTGAATCTTTGGACAAATTTTTTTTATTGATAGTTCAATGCTGCAAAACTTTATAAATGTTATTTATTTTTATAATAAATTTAACATGTCATAATTCCATTTTTGACATTGTATTTCAGCCTGTATTCACCCGTGATCCTTCCCAGATTCCTCAATGATTCCATGGGGAATCTATTTATAGTCATTAAAGGATCCGGTTCTGGATCCCTAATGGAATCCAGTTTACGGATCTTATATTTAGTCTTCGAATCTGATCCGATATCGGACTAGATCCCGACTGGGAGCCCGGGATACAAGTCAGAATCCAGCTCTATCCCTGCCAAAATTTCTGCACGGGAGCAAAGTCGCTATGGGAGTTGCGAATCGGCGTGCAGTCTAGCTTCCCATAGACTTTGATTTGCAAAACAGTTCAAACATTTTTTCAGTTACATGTATAGTTTCTATGTGACGGTGATTAACATGAAGAAAATGCAAATTTAAGAAAATGGCACGCATTCATAAAAAAAATCAACATTTCACGCAACATTTCTGTAAAATGTGGATAAAAAAGTAGTTTTTTTTCCAATTTCTCAAAAACAATTCTCGTCAAGTAGACGGTACCGATATTATCAATACTTCTACCAAATTTCAACTCAATCGGCTTAATAGTTTTTGAGCAATCCTGCACGCCAATTTCGATAATGCAGTTTTGCGAAAAACGCGTTTAAAGTTCACGTCCGCTCCGAATCCAAGCGTCGAAGCGCCGCGTTGACGGGCTGTAACGTTTGAAGTTTTTCGAATTTCACTTTGAAACTTTGGGAAAATATTCTACATATATAGTTCTATCGTTTAAAGAAAAAAAGGAATCGATTTGTTGATCGTTGTCAATGTTTATCCCGCCGTAAACGCGTTTTTCCCGAAACACCGTTTTCAAAATCGGTGGACATGATATCTCGAGAACCACTTGATGCATTATTTCCAAATTTACCGGAGATACGATGAGAAACATTTAAAGGTCGTCGACGATCTCTCTTTTTCGAAATCAATCTTCATTTTTTTAATATTTACGTAAAAATGACGACTTTTTTCATAGATTTTGTATGCCCGAGTTTCAATTCGTGGCCATGTTGTAAAAAAAAACCATCTCAAACATCGACGATCGTCAACGACTCGTATTTATTGTTAGTTTGATAAACCCGTTTGGTTTTTAGATTTTTTGTGGACCGTTTGAGCTAGAGAGTGTCCACCGCCTAACGTCGCGATAAAATTGGAAATTTATCATTTTTTTGGGCCTCTAGATAGATACAGTCCCTTAATTCCATCGTAGAATAAAATGCATCACCCCATCTGATGAAATTGAATGGAATTACGTTTTACTTCCTCGCGCTTTAATTTCCACGAAACGCGCGTCCCGAAAATTATTCGAGACGTTTCGAACGCCTGTATTCGAATTAATGGGGGAGGGAAGCGCAGTAAAACGGTAACGAAGCTGATGGAAACAAAAATTAAGGCCCGTAAGCTGGGAAGCCAAATATTACCGGTACGAATTGTGGATATAGGTAATGTCGCTGGACCACAGAGGCGGGAGAGCCTATAATGATCACAGAGATGAGATGTGTGGCGTGCGGGTCCGTGGAACTCGACTGGCGTACAATGAGAATAAAAAGGGCCCGGGGCCCGTTTGTAGTCGGCTATTTCTCCGTCTTCGTCGCATCTTTCTATCTCTCTCTCCTCTCACTGGCCCGTTTATGCGAGGCGCGAGAGTCGGAACTCGTTTTCCTACACGCAGCTTAAGAAAAAAAAAAAGAAAAAAAAAAGAAAAAAAAGATTAAAGAATTCTGGCAAAGTTCGATTCGCCGCGGAAAGATATTTCGATCCACAAGTGTGCCTGAAGCTGGAGAGCTTTGAATCCGTATGCGGTAGAAGAATTTAATCTTGCAGACGTGACACCGATGAAAAATGAAATGATCACGTGGTCGAAAGACGAACGTGATCCCGGCCCAATTGAGTCGTTATAAAGGATTTTGAAAAAATCTTTGAATTTCTTACGTCGACGAGCTTATACGATGTTGGGAAATTCGTGTAGATGTGTGCACACGCCCGCAGCCCGGATTGTTCTTCTTTTTCTCGTAACACGTTATAAAATGGATTTTCGTAAAAGATTCAAGTTATCTGCGTCGTAAGAACTGTCCCAACATGCTGGCCCGTGAATTACTTGATCGTTGCAACGAAATAAAAAGACTCGAACGTGTAAAACCTCTCGTCTCAACGAGTCGCCGAGAATCTTCAAAAATCCCTTAGAAGCAATGACACTCGACGTCACATGTACAATGTGCATGCATAAATCGATGTTGACGAAAAAATTATCGATTGTCCCCTCACGGGACTGCTTTTAGTTCATACGACGCGGTAAGAAAAATCTGTATAGGGTCCCTTATAAAGGGTGGCAATTATAAAGTGGCCGTGTGTTTTCTAAAGGTCTGACGCGAAGGTTTTCCGACCGGGAAAAATATTATATCCAATGGTTTTTCAAATCCTTTGAAAAAAAAAATATTGCGTATTTACGGGGAATACGAAACACTCATAAAAAACTTTTTTTGTGGAATTAAATTCCTTTTGTCCCCTTTAGAATGCATCTTTGATAATTTTTTCCTCGGTTAAAGAATGCACAAATAAGTTTTGCAGGAGAATACCGTATTCATAATTTAAGAGGCCTCACCTCTACGGTGGCAACCCGAAAATCAGGGTTAATTGAAAATATTGATTTCGAAGGAATAAGTGAGACAATTGGAAAATCGTTTGGACATGCATTTGTACGTATGTTAACAAAGTTATGTACAAAATTTCATTAAAAAAACATTAATAATTAAAGAAGTTATAAACAATCTCGTGAATGGTGTACTTGATTTTGGCCATCCGGTTGATCTGGAAAAAAACAAGTATTTTTTGTCTTGAAATATACAATATCAAGACTTGACCGAGCTTTTATTGTTATCGTGTCTCAATCATAAAAAAGAGTTGAAGTTTTTTTCGATTTTTTGGGGAAAAATATCATTATTGATAATAATTAATGAAAAAAAATGTTAAAAAGAAAAATGTCGGTCAAGACTAAACTACTATCACATTGAATAAGTGTATCAAATTTTAAGTAGATCCGTTCTGTAGCCTAACCCCTCAATTGGACAAATTTTCTTATACCGATTTAGGCTGTAAAAAGCATTCAAACGTTTAGACGAAGCCCTATTAGACATTTACAACCTCAATGTCCAAAAAAGGTTTTGGATAATGATGAAAATGAAGAAATGAGAAGAGAAGAAAATCGTTTCATTTCAATAATGCAAACTTCAACATCGTTGTATATAGGAATAGCAGATACAACGAACTTTCCATGTATCTCACGCTCACACACCGTTGCGTTGTTTCTTTTTCGGCGGTTGAAATACACGGGGTTGAAATACGAGTAGAAGCTTTTTCTGACGGAAGGACAAAATATGTAACGCAAAACAAGTCTTGGGTCGGACAAGATTTTCTTGTGCCTCCGTTTTCTCCGGACCAGAATTTATCGGCACTCACGCGGTCACTGTGCGAAGAACTCCCGGGAGTTCTCAAATTTCTAATAGATCTTGAAAACGCGGCTGAAGACTAAAAGACGAGTTGGAGAGGGAGAGAGAGAGAAATAAGCACAAAGCACCGACGTTTTGGACCTGCAGGTTTGCACCCTCTCTCTCTCTCTATTTTCTCTCTCGCTCTCCCGATGCCAAACTCCTTTTCGTTAGTACACACTCGCATACACTCCTACGCACACTTGTCCATCAACCAACCACATTTTCACCATACCCGTGGATTAAAGGGAAAAGGGCGTACATGGATATTCAAGCATAGAGTTCTACGACTTTTTGATTGTTGGATCAGTGATGTATGCGGGAGGAAGGTTTGTTCGTGGCCTTAGAGGCTTTAACTCTGCTCAGCTGATGCGGCTGATGGTACCTTAGTCCTTTCCAAAAACCTCCTGTGCATGTCTGACCGTACTCTCTCTCTCTCTCTCTCTCTCTCTCTCTCTCTCTCTCTCTCTCTCTCTCTCTCTCTCACTGACTCTCTCTCTCTCTCTCTCTCTCTCTCTCTCTCTCTCTCACTCTCTCTCTCTCCCTCCCTCCCTCCCTCCCTCCCTCCCTCCCTCCCTCTCTCTCTCTCTCTCTCTCTCTCTCTCTCTCTCTCTCTCTCTCTCTCTCTCCCTCTCCCCCTCTCTCGTTCGTTCGTTCGTTCGTTCGTTCGTTCGTTTCTGGCAGTTCACGCATTGCTGGAAGAATAGCGTTGCGGGGTTTCTTTTCGGCATTTAAAAATGTCCGTCGGTCACATACCCACTTCATTGGATATATCTATAGAAAGTGTAGTGGCGCCGGGAGGGATGAAACGTGCATAAACTTTTTTTTGTTCCTTTTCCGTTCTTACACACGCACGTTCGTACACGTGGACACGTCACACACGTGTTCGCGTATGTATATAGCTATGTTTGTAGGTGCATATGCGTGTAGGTGTGCTCTTCACTGAACTCGACGTTCCGCTCGCTCGGATACGTGTTACGATTTGTTAAAGAACCTGTAACCGGAGACAAAGCAGACACTATTCTCATTCACGAGATTCCCGACGGAGACCGTGGAGAGACATCAGCGCTCCTGAATTCCCACGCGGAAACATTTAACGTCCTCGTCACGCGAAGTCTCCACCTTGTTCGTTATACCGCGCTCGTCTTTTTTACCATCCCTAGATTTATACGTTACTTCACTTCAGTACTTATCGCGCTACGTTGACGCTGGCGGCGTTGAAATGCGATCAATTGTTATTCTCCCAGTTTCTTTTTTTGCGCTGTTTGGTTACTTCTTGGGCTACCCACCGTCAAACCGTTTTTTAAGATCGTCTTCAGACATGTACAACCTACGTATGCGTAAACAATTTTGGGCAATGACAAAAATAAAGAAAAGCAATAATTAGAAAAAAAAGACTTTGAATTGCGATACCAACTTGAATACTATTCTAACGATCCATTTCTTATATTTATTGTTGTTAAGGGGGAAGGTACCTTGAGGCGAGGAAAAAGATGCTCATTTTCGTGATTTTTTTTTAAAGGAAAGATTTCTTCGCCATTTCTGAGACTTAGGGTATATGTTTTATTACTAGTGTTGGCTGTTACATGGTATTTTTTTACTGATCTTTGGATAGGGCGGAGACATGGTAAGGTCCTCTAAACGGATTGCGGTGGATGATGTCCGACGACGTGACGATTGCTTCGGCGGGAGCAATCTGAAAAAAAAAACCAACGAAGAGTTTTCTTTCAGTAACACTCATACGCAGAATATGAACCAAGAAAAAATGCAAAATGTTGAAAATGGATGAAATGGTACGCTTTGAAACGAATAGATTGAATTTTCAAAAAAAAAAAAAAAAATGGCTACATTTTGCAATAAAAAATTCTTTTGGGAAAATTTTCAAAAACATTTAGGGTCATGTTTTAGAAAATGAGGTTAGAAATATTTATACCAAATTTCATAAAAATCGGACTATTAGTTTTTTAGCTACACGTCACGCCAGTTTTAAAAATGCAGTTTAGAAGACCGTGCCATACCTCCACCATTTTTAAAAATTAATAATAAACAAAATTCCATGTAACAGCCAACAGTAGTAATAAAACATCCCCTAAGTCTCAAAAGTGGTGAACAAATCTGACTTTAGAAAAAAAAATTATGAAAATTAGCAAATTTTTTCCTCGCTCAAAGGTATCTTCCCCCCTAAATCGAAATCAGGTGTAGTACTCAAGTAAAATGTACAGAAAATTGCGTCGATTCGATAGAGTTTCAGATATGCGTAATTCTCGAATTGGAACGCATATCCCCCCACCCCCTGGCTTTCAAACACGTGTACGTCATGTTTTCAATGCTCGGGCTCGGTCCAGCATTCCAGATCCTCGTCCCTCTTCTGTCTTCGTCAGTCCTTGCCTTATTTTTCGTCTTCTGCTCCTTTTTTTTCGTGTACAAAGCAAGACGCTGCTCAGAGAAGACCCTTCCGAGGAAAAGACGGCAGGTCCGCGAGATTTTCCTGGAAGGGAGGCTCGTGAACAACCATCATACCGCCATGGGGAAATTTCATGCCGTTCATGCGAGAAAAACCACCACTAACCCCCCCTGCAGTGAAAAAGTTTCCCTCCAACGAAGAAAAACAATGTGAACCGTTACGAGCGTAAAGCGCGGACACAAAGTTCTTTCCGCTCCGGACTAAACGTTTTTTTCAAAAGATCGCCGTAATTCTCGACTGAAAAAAAAAACCGGAAATACCAGAAAACTGTCTAAATCTTACAGACAACTGGTGTGAGATTATTCCGATCTTTAATGGGGAAATACAGGCGGGAAAAAAAATTGCATTCGATAGACTAAAAAATGGCAATTTTTATTTTATTCGAAATATTTGTCCTAGTAAAAGTTTCAGTTCAAAATGTTCCTCTGTATATGCTGAATGATATTTCGAAGGAGTAAATCCTGAATAAACATGATGTTGAAGTTTGCATCGTTGGAGTGTAACGAAAATTTATTTTAAGGGGTCTTCTTTCTTTAGACGCTAAAAAAGGCATTTTTATGCATTTTTAAATAAGTTTATATTATAGATATTGATATAAACGTTGTTACACTTTATAAATATACTTTCGAAACACATTAAAAAGAAAAAAATTATGTATTTTTGTAGTCCAAACAAACTTCAAACGCGTTTTTCTCGAAACAACTTTTTTCGACGGCTTGTTGATAAAATTTTCGAAACTACTGAACCGATCCTTATCAAATTTCAACCACATATTTTATACAACCATAACTATAGCGCATAACAAGGATTTCTCCAAATTTTAATATTTACTAATTTTTTTTGCCAAAAACGGTGAAAAAAAAACACTTTTTTGTGTTTTTTCGAAAAATGTCGGCTATTTTGTTATTTTTGCATATATAAAAAATCGTATAATATGCGCTATAGCCATTAACATACTGAATCTAAAACCGTTTGATTTTTTTGTGTCAGATGATCCATCTCCGACATTTCATCAATAGCGCAGACCTGCAATTTTTTTAGGACATTTTTTTAAGTGCCATTTTCGTTGATAGATAGCGACTTAGATAAATAAAAAAAAAAATGTTTAAATGTATTTCGAGAGTGTATTTATTAAGGGTAACAACTTTTATATCAATATCTATAATATAAACCTATCAAAAAATTGATGAAAATAGCCTTTTTATTAGCGTCTAGAGTGAGAAGACTCCTTAAATGATTTATTTAATCATTTTCATTATGATCCAAAAGTCTCTCTTACATATTTAGGCTGAAGATCTCCAATGAGAATTCCAAAAAACGTTTGAGAAATTTTGAGGGGCTGAATGTGCGAGAAAAATTGGACTACAAAGATTTCGTTGCGTTCGAACGCTGCGAACTTTAATATCATGAATAGACAAGGACAAATATAAGAGTCTCTGATTACAGAAATAATTGTATGAATTAATCGTTTCAAAGTTCGCGGCTCTAGGCTGTGGCGAAAAATCATTTCTATTTTTATTATCGTTCGAATTTTTGTGCCGTTTTAAGTCGTGGGTCTCTCACAAGAATCCTCAAGAATATTTGAGTTATTTTCGTAGCTCAAATGTACAAAAAACGGATGTTTGAAAAAAGAGAATTTTCGATAAATTCCTGCCTTGTATACTTCAACATTATGAAAAAATTTCCATCAAAATTTCCATCAAATTTCCATTAAAAAAATGTCCATGTGCATTTTCGGATTTTCCCTGGATCTTGAAAAAAAATCCTGGGAAGTAGTCCTAAAGAGATATTCCTTACAAAGAGGCGAATGAAAAATGATGTCTGAACTTTGGAGCTGTGACAATCCTTCCGCAGCTTCTATTCGGCCGAATGAATATCCGTAAAGGTTCGTGCTTTGTTGAATAATGAAAAAAAGATAGCGCCACGAACATGAAACTCAATTGCCCACGGGCAGCAAAATGATTTAACGAGTTTGTCAGGTTCTCGTGTGAATTTCGGTCACGTCACGAATTCTCGTGTAAAATACGTCTTTGTATAACAAGCTCGCGTTGGAAGTCGCCGCTCTGATTGTCCTCGAAATGCTCTTATTCCTCTCCTCCCCTTTGCTTTGCCTTTTTTTTCTTTTAGTTCCGACACTCGATTCACCCCGAAATTTCGAGACTTCGTCGTCCATTCGACGTGTGCACGTTTATACGTTTAATGCAATAATAGAAACGTGTCTACGACAACGCCCGCGCACTCGAAGGGCTATTTCATGTACGATCCACATGTGTAACGGCCATAACGGGGGGGACAGGACGTGCATCGTTTATTACGACTTCCTCTATTTCATTGAGAAGGGAGCGATCGAGAGAGATTCGTGAGCTGAAGCCATTCGGATGGATCATACCTTGTTATCCATCCAACCATCAAACTATACCCCTAAAGACTTCATTGACAACATGCAATGTGAAACCTTTTTTCTTTTGCATTTTTAATTTAAAAAAATCTACAGATTTTCAATGCCATGAAATAATTGGACTATGTGAGAGGAAATATGTAGAAAGATGAGTGAGAAGCATGGGGGAGGAAAGATCGACGAAGTGGATGAATAAATGAAGAAAGGGAGAATGTGAAAATAATGCGAAATGTAGGAATGTAGGGAGTAGATAATAAGTGAAAAGTATGTATGTGAAATTGTCATGTTTTGTAAAAAGCTTTGCGAAAAAGTTGTGCAAATAAAACTCTATACTACTAATTGAACTATGTGGGTAAACAAAATGCAACTATTTCATGGCATTGAAAATGCAATCGGACTTTTCGGGTAATAATAAACAGGTACGTGTATATAATATGAGTGGGATTTTATTATTTTTCTAAAAATATTAATGTATTTAGGTAATATAATTCTTAATAATTTAGGGTTTTTTTTGTGGAAAAAATTCACAAAAAAGCGTTGTTTTCGCGCTGAAACTCCTACCCTCCCCTTAAATGCTTGTGATCGGTTGAAAAATGCCCTCCCGCTACCTAATTATAATCTTGTTATTAATATATTAATGTTAATATTATTAATATTATTAAATTAATATTAAAAACATTAATATGATTAAATTAATATTAAAAACATTAATTAATATTAATATATTAATATTAATTAATGTTATTAATATATATTAATAACAAGATTAGCATTAGGTAGCGGGAGGGCATTTTTCAACCGCTCACAAGCATTTAAGGGGAGGGTAGGGGTTTCAGCGTGAAAAAACGCATTTTTGTGAATTTTTTCATCTATATAGATAGAGTAAAATTATTGAAACCTTTTGTACATTGTTAAGTGTCATTTCAAGAACAGTCCGTGAAATTTCAACGCGGAAATATCCACAAACAAGCCGTTGACAAAGTTTTTCCAAAAGCTTTGTCAACACGATTTGCGATGTTCACTGTATCTCAGCTAGAGATTATCTGAAATCAAGTGCCATTAAAATTTAGTCGAAGTATCATCAAATCCTCCCCCCAACAATCTTTGATAATTTTGTTTGTTTATTTCTAAATTTTTGGCGGTCATGTAAAGTGAAAAATGCAATTTTTCACGAAAAACTCCGCCATTTTGGGGGTGGAGAACCCCTTCAATGTAAAAAAATCTCAAACTAACCGTCGGGGGGAGGTATTTTATATGTAGAAAGTGTGTACCAAGTTTGAAATAAATCGGTCACGTAGTTTTCGAATGGCAGTGAACACGGACTTTGAAAAAGTGGATTCGAGAAAAATGCGGCACCGGCTTGTTTGTGGATATTTTCGCGTACAAATTTCACGAAATGTTCTTGAAATGACACTCAACAATGTACAAAAGGTTTCAATAAATTTACTCTATCCATATAGATGAAAAAAATTCGCAAAAAAGTGTTTTTTTCAAGCTGAAACCCCTACTCTCGCACCTCCCCCCACTGCCGCAACACAGTAGCAATGAAGAGGGGGGGTAGCGTTAGTTTCGTGTGACATCCAGCTAGGTCAGACCCCTATACCCAGCTTACCCAAACAAACATATACAGTTTAAAAGCACTTTCAATGCCAAAAACAAAATATTTGTTTGCTTACGGAAAATAAAACGTCGCAAGAAGGGAAAAGCTCGATCGACTTTGTAACTGAAAAGTTTATTGGATGAGAGAATGCGACTTCTGTTTTAGCGGGTTTGAATGGGTCCAAAAAGCAGGTCGATTATAAATATTGGCCGATTGAAATATTGGAACTTGGTCGGGATTTTATACACATTTAACACATAGTGTGGCCTCATTTGGATTTTTTAAATCGAAAAAACTGATAAACAATTAAGTTATTATTCATGAAACAAAGTGTCGCATGCTGCATGGCCAATCAGTGTAGGTGGTTCTGGCAGCTAGGGTTATCTGGAATAAAAATTTAAAAAAACTTACGCCTAGTATATAATAATAACATTTTCGTATGGTCGAATACATTTTTGGAAGTTTAAAAATTGGGAAAATGGCAAGCTGTAGGAAAAAAGTTAGATTTTGAACGAAAAAAAAAAAGTTTAATCTTTGACATTAACAAGTGGATGAGAATATTAAAAAAATTATCAGGTCATACGATAGAAAATGTTATGAACTATGCTCCCTCCGAATTTGAAGTGAATCGGACGAATGGATTTTGAGATACGGCTTTGCAATAAACTGTCATATCTTGGTCCTTTTTTGGAATTTCTACAAAATCTTGCAAACTAAAGTTAATACTCATGGTTATAAAACTATGCAACAAAAAAGTCTTATTTTCGAAATTTCGTTGACAATATCTCATTCGTTTTTTTTATTTGTCTGTGCGTTTGCGCTCGATCTATTGAGTCGAAATGTACTGCACAAAAGAGTGCCGAGTCAAGTTACTTTCTTGCAGACTCGACGAACTCGGGTAAAAATTTCGTTACTACGGAGTTTTCTACTTTGTCGGGCCAAAAATGTTCGATTTTTCACCATTTTTTAATGCGAAAAATATCAAATATAGAATGTTGAAATTTGTTATGTTTACTATGCGGTCTTTATTGAACATGATAATATTTTTTAAAGTTTGACAAAACATCGTACTGGGAGTGGGAGGAGCCACGTATGTCGGCACGCCGGCGATTATATTATTCGCTTGAGGAAGTTCTAACTCCTGAACTGGTGATCTGAACCTAAAAAATCAAACATATTTTCACTTTGTACAATATTGTGTATAAATCGAACTAGAATCAAGAAGGAAAATTGAAAAATAAAAACAGTGAGCGGTCGAAGATCGAGTTTAGTTTCGTTCACCAAAAATGTTTGCGGTTTTTTGTTCATAAAATTAAAACTTTCCAATATTTTTGGATAATGCTAGTTCAACCAATGAATACGTTTGTTGTACACGTGCCTGCCAAATTTCATAGCGATTGCTCATCTAAGGCGTGTAGGAGCATTTCCGAAAACTTGGGAAACATGGTTTCGAGAAAAACGCCTTTAAAGTTAGGTTTGTTCCTAAATCATTTTTGAAGGGTGGTGGGAGAAAAGAAATTCCTATGCTAATACCATTGTTTAACGTAACCAGTGCAAACTTATTGTAGCAAAATATTAATTACGTGTACGACTGAATATCCCGAAAATGTTCAAATGTACGGTAGATAATCGTAATTATTGTTTACATACTAATATGGTAATTTGAAGGAGTTCGGATTATCAGGAAATTGAATGTTGATGTTTGAAAATCCTATTAAAATAGACACGAGCTTTGGTAGCGGCGCACAGTTCTGTCGTAATTCAAGGCTATTTTAGGTCGACTGCAGTGCCTGTCACAGGTCGCAGCTGTGATAAGCGCGATTCGTGCCGGACGGCGTTTTTAGAGGTTATGTCAGAGCAAAAGGAGGCAGCAAATAATTCAGAAAAAAATACTAGTGCGCCGTAAAGTTTCCGATGGAAAAGACGATTTATCAGTGCTCGTGCCCACAATCACCGTACTATCCTTACCGAAGCTAAAAAAAGGGAATACATCATAATAAATAAATGAATAAGTTCCCCGTAGTTGCATTTGACTTTAACGTATTTGAAATTAATGCGTTAGGTTTTCCATTGGTTCTGCTATTCCCATAGTTCCGACGTTGCCGCATTTGAATACATACTCCTCAACAGGTCTTACTTTTTCGTAAACTGGACGCATATCTTCATACATTTTCATTAATTAGATCGGTAACCTGTCCATTTTTTTCGGTAATATTATTCTGTGCACTATCCTGCACGCAATAAGCGTTTTTTTGGGTCACTTTCTTGACAAATTCGGAAGATATACGCGAGAAATGCCATCAAGTGGATCCCATGCAGAAATTTTGACCGGGATACCCTATGTCCGATCAAATCCCGATCAGGATTTGTCATGGATTCCCCAAAACCGGTATCCCGGTTAGAATCCAACTTGCATCAGTATCGGCATATGTACGACGACGATGGCATCATTTTGAAAATTTTAGCGTCACGTGTATTTTCTGTATTACTATGGAATTCCTATCTACAGATAGGAATTTCTGTCTATAGATTCCTATCTATAAAATTCCTATCTATAGATAGGAATTACATAGTAATACAGAAAATACACGTGACGCCAAAATTTTCAAAATTATGCCATCGTCGTCGTACATATTCCGATACTGATGCAAGTTGGATTCTAACCGGGATACCGGTTTTGGGGAATAAGTCTCTGTTCATACCCACCGACATGTCGGGTATGAACATGTATTTAAGACAAATTAAAATCAAATTCACAATGATTAGATTAAAATTTACACCAACCGTGAGTTCTTACGTATTTCGAGAGAAAACATTTCGTCGAGGCAAATAAATTTTTGCAAAAAAGTTGAGTTTCAAATATTTTTTTTACATTATAAATATGAAAAAAATCACAAAATGAGTTGTGAATTTCCTCAAGTTGAAGAAAATAAAAATCGAATTCACGACAGTTATATTAAAATTTACACCACAAGTGTAAACGTATTTTGAGAGAAAACATTGTGTTGAGGCAAAGAAATGTTCGCACAAAAAGTTATGTGCAAAAATTTCTTTGCCTCGACGAAATGTTTTCTCTCGAAATACGTAAGAACTCACGGTTGGTGTAAATTTTAATCTAATCATTTTGAATTTGATTTTAATTTGTCTTAAATACGAAAAAAATCATAACTAATTTTGTGAATTTTTTTGTATTTATAATTTCTTGTCAATACATTTGCATTCACAGATTTTGATGTGAATTTTTATTAATTCACATCAAAATCTCGCGATGAGCGCGATCTGCCATTTGAATCTTTGGACACATTTTTTTTACTGATAGTTTAATGCACCAAAACTTTATAAATGTTATTTGTTTTTATAATAAATTTAACATGTCATAATTCCATTTTTGACATTTTATTTCAGCCTGTATTCACCCGTGATCCTTCCCAGATTCCTCAATGATTCCATGGGGAATCTATTTAGAGTCATTAAAGGATCCGGTTCTGGATCCCTAATGGAATCCAATTTACGGATCTTACATTTAATCTTCGAATCTGATGCGATATCGGACTAGATCCCGACTGGGAGCCCGGGATACAAGTCAGAATCCAGCTGTATCCCTGCCAAAATTTCTGCACGGGATATTGATGTAAACTTAATTTAATATTTAATAAACGAGTGCGGAATCCTCCGTTCTCCGTTTGCCAGTATATTCAGAAAATATACCATAACGATTTGTAAAATTTTCATTAAGGAGTCATGGATTTAAAAATTAAAAAAAAATCAAGACAGGCACAAAAGGATGCCCTGAACATCGCAGCTGCAGCAGGATCTTTGCTTTATGGAGCTGGAATCGACGATTCTATGTAAGTTAAAAAGAAAACGAATTCTTCGTTTTATTTCTACTTAAAACTTGAATCGCATTTTTCTCGAAACACTATTTTCGACGTCGGTGGACGATTTCTCAAAAACTAATGCACCGATCTTATGGAAATTTTGCATACTTCAAAAATAGCATTAACTAGTGATTGAACGAAGGTTTTGTTTTCGATTACAACTAATTTTACAACAATTTTGCATACAGCTCGGCCGAAAATTCAAATTTCAACTTTTTTTAAAATCCTTCGCTCAATCACGAGCTATACTTATCTACTAGCAGAAAAAAATTGGGTTCTTTTCATTTCAGATAAAGCTATCATGAGTTATCCTGACCACCACGAGGACACTATTTTTTATCGGTCTCCGGAAACCACGTCCCACCGGCTGAATTTCCCAAATTGGTGGATGAATTTTTTTTTTAATATTGTTGAAATGTTGCTCTTTTATGTCCTTGACATTTTGAATAAAATAATTTATATATTATATATTTTTTTAATAGACAAACTATGCTTTTCGACTTCGAAACTCACGTAACCCCTTAATATCTATTGAGCCCAATATTTTGAAGCAACAACCTTAATGTGAAGTTGATGTGCGCATAAAATGAAAAGTTGCATACTTACACCTAATCTGCTATGCCAGGACCATAGAGTACACCTTCCTCATGCATTGGCTCTTTCCGATAAGGCAAAATGAATTTTTTTTGGCCCTACAAAGTAGAAAGATCCCTTAACAAAACAATCGAATGAATCCTTCGAATAAATAGACTTGACCGCGCAATGAGCACGCGACATCCTGATGGTAAAATATTCATAGTATATTCTATCACCAACGACTTTACAGCCTTTTTTAGCGTGCAATTTCTCGAAACTTCGAGAATTTTGAGCCACGTACTTGACTACGTATACAGAATAGTACACGCTCGAACAGTCGTGATTTACAGCCTCTAAACCGAACCATCGGAGTTTCCATTATTCCACCTAACCAGGCGCACACTTAATGCAAAGCGGGCGTTCTCGTCTCGAAGTCCCCCACTTTTCAAGCGTAATAATTCTGCAGGCGTCCGAATCGTCATTTTCGAATATCGGAATTCGTGGAACATTCGCGCTTCCAATATTACGAGTATAATTTCAAACGCCATTCGTGACAATGTGGAAAAAGAGGATCGCTGTGAGTACAATAGTGATTATTTGATTTCCTGTGCAAAGTAAGGGATTTCCTAGAAGCGCGTTCGGGAATAAGAACCTAGCTCCCCCCTCCCACGCCCACTCGAAGGTCCCTGGAAGGATTAGGTATATACAGATCCTTATTTCACACAGGTATTCAGCATTGTACCGAAGAATCGTAACGACGATGGCAATAATAATAAATGTGTGTGTGTGTATATAGACGATTTAGAGCTTAAGACGCCGCCGTCGTTGGTACATTCTTTGATAGTTGGCATTTGTTGCTGATGGCTCTTGATGTTTCCCGTTTCACTTGAGATTCACAAGCCTTCGTGGGTATGTAGGTATTGGAACAGAATACTTCGAACTCGTTATATCCACACCCCGTGCAGTCGTAGGGATCCTATTGGATTCACATAATTGTCACTGCTTCCTGATAGGGATCTAATTGGATCCCCATACTTGTCACTGCTTTCTGATAGGGATCGAATTGGATTCCTATACTTGTCACTGCTTAATGATAGGGATCCAATTGGATTACCATACTTGTCACTGCTTCCTGATACTGATCCAATTGCATCCCTATACTTGTCACTGCTTCCTGATAGGGATCCAATTGGAGTACCATACTTGTCACTGCTTCCTGATACTGATCCAATTGCATCCCTATACTTGTCACTGCTGCCTGATAGGGACCCAATTGGATCCCCATACTTGTCACTGCTTCCTAATAGGGATCCAATTGGATCCCCATACTTGTCACTGCTTCCTGATAGGGATACAATTGGATTCCCATACTTGTAACTCCTTCCTGATAGGTATCCAATTGGATCCCCATACTTGTCATTTGTTCCTGATAGAGATCTAATTGGATCCCCACACTTGTCACTGCTTTCTGATAGAGATCCAATTGGATTCCTATACTTGTCACTGCTTCCTGATAGGGATCCAATTGGAGTACCATACTTGTCACTGCTTCCTGATACTGATCCAATTGCATCCCTATACTTGTCACTGCTGCCTGAAAGGGATCCAATTGGATCCTCATACTTGTCACTCCTTCCTGATAGTGAGCCAATTGGATCCCCATACTTATCACTGCTTCCTGGTAGAGGTCCAATTGGATTCTCATACTTGTCACTGCTTCCTGATAGGGATCCAATTGGATCCCCATATTTGTCACTGCTTCCTGTGTAGACGATCGATTCAAAATTTGGAGGGTACATTTAGCAGATAACAAAGAATTTACTGTATAAATTTAACGGGTTACACCTACTTCGCCGCCGGAAGAAAGAGATGTTTTCGTGATTTTTTTTTTTTTTTTTTTTTGAAATGGGTGCAGGTTTTTAACTTTTTTTTCATGGTAAAGGGTATAATTTTAAGTATGTTTGACAATTTTTTATTGGGAAATATTTATACACGACGGAGATACAGTAAATTGCACAGACCGCTGTGCAAAAAAGGTCCTTCGCGTTGTCCACTCCTTCTCGGGAACAAATCATCTGAAATTAAAAGTATTATCTAGCATTTACTCGAAGGATTCAATAATATAATGATTTTTGCGAAAAATGGTCGCCGATCGAAAGTGATCGTCGAAATTTCGGTGAAAAAAAAACACTCTATTTTCCCGATATAAAAAAAAGTATGCATTGAAAAAAAAATCCTTTGATTAAGGACTGCCATTTGATATTTGATTTGTTCGGTTCAGTTGTTTTTGAGATACTTTGGTCACCGATTCTGAAAAAGTTATTCTGAGAAAAACATGTTTAAAGTTTTTACCTGTAACGGTAAAGCGCAGATATTTTTATGGTGATTTGCCTAATTAAATTTACATAATTAAATGGTGAGAAGAAGGGGGAAAAATAAAGCTCACATTTGTGCCTATTTAATTTTTGACAAAAATCACTTTTGGATGGCCCCACAAATTGTGGGGCCATCCCTCCTTTTCTCACCATTTAATTATCTTCTTTAAAGAAAAAAAAGAATCGCCGAAACTGCGAGCGGTCAAAAAAAATTAGAGGTCGCTCAAGCCTCCCAAAAATTCAAATTTTCATTAAAAAATCTATTTCCTTTTCGTCTACTTCTCACTCATGAATGTACCGCTTTATAATTTTTAAGTGAACCTCGCGAAAGCTCTAGCCGGACAATGAATATTTAGTGGTCACTCAAGATTTTCGAAATTTACAATTTCCACCAAAAAATAAATCCCGCATGCACTACAATTTCTTGTAGCATAAAAACAAAATAAACAGCGAAGTTTTACATTTTCTGAATAATGTATTATAATAATTTGTAACAAACACCAATTAGACGATATGTGTTATTATTTATTATTGTGTATTATTGTATTATGGCGTCGCTCGTCACAGAGTACAACTACGATTGGTTCCCAGTTTGACTAACAAGACCATCTGTGGAACGCATGACGATCCGCGGAAAACAGCTGCCATTTCGGTTTTACGAATAAAACGACCGACAATTTCGTTTACGAACGTACAACGAACGTACGACGTTTACGTTATTATAATTCTTGGGTTAGAAGTGTGAGGTAAATTTGAAAAATCTGTTTCTAAAGAAAAAAGGATTCATTCTTTTGAACATTTTACAAAGCGTCAAAATTATAAATTAGAAGAGTAAAAAAAATTGGTGAAAATTGAAATTTCAAAGCTCTTGAGCGACTACTAAATACTCATTGGCCGGCTAGAGCTCTCGCGAGATTAATTAAAAAATTATAAAGCGTAAAATTGATGGACGAGAAGTGGACGAAAAAAAGGTTTTCTAATGAAAATTTGATTTTTTGGGAGGCTTGAGCGATCTTTAAATATTTTTTGACCGCTCGCAGCTTTCGCGACAATTTTTTGTTCTTTAAAGAAGATAATTAGATGGTGAGAAAAAGCAGAAAAACAAATAGAGCCCAAGTTGTGCCCAATTTGTGCGTATGGTACACGCACATAGACAAAAGAACAAAGGGAACTAACAATAAGCCACGAACGCTCTCGCGATCTCGAGGAATTAGAAATTCGGCGCACATAACACAAACCGAAGACGAAGGGTCACCTGCTCGCGGATCAAGCGTTAAGGAGAGATATACACCCAGATGGTCGAGGTCGAGGATTTAGAAGCTATGAACATTCCGTCGACCGTAGAAGACCTACACTATGGGCCTGGTATCGATGATTCCATGTAAGTTGACAAATTTCGTGATTTATTCATTCCCAAATTTTTAAACGCGTTTTGCTCAAAACCCCATTTTTCAAATTGGTACCAATGAACCAATTGCCTTGAGGTTTTTTGTGGTTATTCTATACACCATTATCTAGTACTTGTCATAGGATTTCTTTTCCGTTACTTAGTTTTTGTTTTATAGGCAAAATAATAACTAATTTTTCGCCCAAAAATCACTATTTATGTTCAAACGTCCGCCATTTTGTCATAAATCGATATTTTCAAAATCGGCTATGACAAGTACTAGATTATAGTATCTAATTTAATAATCTTTTTGGTTTTTTTTTCAGATGATTTTTGAAGAAACGCCAGTGGGTACCGTATACGCAGATTTTTTTACGACGCTCCAAGGATCATACAATATTCTTGTATATTTTTGATATTTTTAAATAAAGAAAATTAACCATATTTTTGAATGTTTATAATTTTAGATAATTAAAACCCCAATCCGAAATTTCAAATAATTTTCCTTGAAAAAATTCACAAAAATTACCTTTTTTCCGGCTCCTAGGTGTATAACTCCCCTTAAGAAATCCGTCCGCACTGCGGGGAGGTCGGTCACAGTTGCGAGACGGGCAACCTCCAAGAGAAACGCGTTGAATTGTGTCTATATGTGCATTCGGGTATATGGACACACGTGTATGGATGTAGAATAAAAAGAAAGAGGGCGGATGCACGGACCGACGAATCTTTTTACCTTATAGGACACGAACTTTATTGCGCAGAACCTAAAGTACAATGTGTGCACGTATACGCGCGTGTAAATGTGTCGGTGTACGTCGTGGCACCGGCCACTACCGAGGCACTTGGCTGTCCATACACCACCGTTTCCACTTGTCCCTTCACGGCCGCACCGTCCGCGATCCTCCAATGTTCGGCTGATCGACGCTTTGAAAACCGTATAGACCGCTCACCATCTATTTTTCACCGGATTTCCTGCGCATCTATCGTTTGAGAAGCGAGCCACGTTTTGCTCGTTAAGGGGGTACACTACGGTCACTTCATACAAACATACGAAATCTTTCGCAATCAATTGTTGGATTATTATGCTAATTAATGCATTTTTGTTATTTCCTTGGCTTATCCGTTGAGAAAGATGGAACATTCAACAACGAATAACGGAAGGCATCGAAAAAGTATTGTTGCAGAGGCATCCAAATTCCTTTGGATTTGTTCGGCTCATTAAGGCGTTCCCCCCCTTGTAGCGCAAAAAAGGCCTTTTTCACGAATCTTTTTAAAGAAAACTACAAAACTTTTTTAATCGAGCAATATACCATCTTAAAGAACACATCTTGAAGAACTTTCAGTAATTTTTTTATTGAAAAATATTACATTGTTTAGTGGCAAATGGCCGTCAATGAAATAATGTTTTTATATACACGGTTTGCGGTGACCGACATTGCGGCGAAGTGGATCATCTGAAAAAAAAAATGCGGATGGATTTAGTCAAATATAAGTATAAACTAGTCTTTAATCGAAGGATTTTAAAAAATATTCATTTTTCACAAAATGGCGGACAGTCGAAGTTAATGGTTCGATTTTAACGAAAAAAAAATCGAACGATCAAAGACTACATTTTTATGTGTTAAATAAGCCTGCAAAATTTCAAGAAGATCGGTTCATAAGTGTTCGAGTAATCTTGGTCACCGACTTCAGAAATGCCATTTTGAGAAAAACGCGTTTAAAGTTTCTATTTCCGGTCGTTTACACAACGGATTCTTCTCTTTCAACGCTCATATCTCAGTCAATTTTGTTTGGATCGACTTGAAATTTTCAGGACATATTCTCAGATACTTATACTTCAAAAAAATGCAATAAAAAAATCGATTTTTTTCAAAATCGCAAGTGGGGGTAACCCCTTAAGGGAGGACGCCACCCCGGCTTGAAATTTAGTTATGGCGCTAATCACGCTCTGATCAGGTTGCCTGACTGCCGTTATATGGCGCTAGTATGGCGTGAACAAAAAGCTGTTCCTGATAACGGCGGGATCTGGCAGCCTGATTACGCCCGAATCTGGCAGCCTGATTGGGCCGCTATCTTGGCGCCTTATGACGGCGTGTATACGGCTGCCTGATCGGATGTATTATAGAAAACATACAAAACGAATAACATAAAACTTTTTTTGTTCATTGAATATTTAACACCAAGTTAGATCTGAACAGTTTGACAACAAAACATATATTTCCGAACATGGGGATGGGGATGGGGAGACATGGGGATCTTCTTCGCTGCCATTAGAACCCTCTCCACTGAGGTGGAGATCTTCTTCGCTGGGGCTGAGATTCTCTCCTCTGACATGGGGATCTTCTTCGCTGCCATTAGAACCCTCTCCGCTGGCATTACGATTCTGTTTGCTGGTAACTTTATCAAGACTTTCCTGATTTTGAATTTTATCATTCGGGCCTCTTTCTGTAAATATTCAAATTTTTCGTAAACAAAACAACGTATATCATTCTCATTTTTTAAATTGTATGTTATATTGATATTATTATATTTTTTAATTTTTTAAAAAATATTTTTTTTATTTTATTTTTATATTTTGTAAATTATATTTTATATTGATATTATTCTATACCCAAGTCTATCAAAATTCATAAAGTTTGTAAAAGTTGAAAAAAGTAAGGTTATACATACCCAGTACTTGTACCGATGATCGGGACTCGTCAACTTTTTTATCCGAATGACATCCCGTAACACGCAGCCGTGTCAAATACCGCTTCCCCTCTTTGCGATTCATAAAGTTTTCACTTTATGTGCTTCTTTTTAAATATCGTGAAAACTTTCAAGTTTTAACCCAAACAGGATGTATACAATGACACACGTGCAAGCATAGTTTTTAAAAGCAATACTAGCGCCACTTTAGCGCCAGCCTGAGCACTGGAATGCATGGGCCTCCTAATAGAGCCATATTAGGGCACTGATAAGGCAAACCACAGTATGGCCATTTTCACGTTTGCCTGACCTGTGGCTACCTGTTCACGGCAGGCTCATGGCCGGATCAAAATTCCCGTAATACGGATAGCCACACAGCTGCCTGATCACGGCCTGATCATAAATCTGGCTAGCCTGAACAAATTTCCAGCCGGGACTGTGACAGGCCGAAAAACGACGTTATTACCGATTTTTTTTGTCTACCGGATTATTTATTCGGGATTTGGAAAAAAGGTATGTTATTGAGCATACATTGAACTGATTTTGTGTAAATTTTTATTTAAACAAAAGGACACGAAAATTGAAGAAAAATAAATGGTTTTCTCAAAATCATTTTTTTTTAATCAGCACGCAGCACGACTCGAACAATTTTCGTTAAATCGACTTGAAATTTTAACTGTAGCTTCTTAGATTGCTTTAACAATCGAGTACGAGCGCTTTTCTCGATTATTGCAAAACTGTATATTTTTCTGAATCTTATCTCTATGCTGATATTATTTTATTACTAAATATCGATATTCTACGTAAGAACACGAATCTAAACAATTTTTGTTTATTTATAAAATCTAATTTTATTGAAATTGAATTTTATTAAATATTTCCATTGAGTAAGCTTCTTTTTCGTGATTCTCGTGAGTGAGACTTGTCGCGGCAGTCACGCATCGAACTCCAAACGCAATCAGCCGTCACGTGTGTGTCCGATCTTCTCTGATACCTATCTACCATGATTTTGACACGCGTCCAAAGCAAATCATAAAAAACAAAGCAAGCATTTCTCAAATGAACGGCTAACGACACTCGCTATGAAATCAAAATTCATATGAAAACCCTGTATAGTAACTTGAAATATAGGTTGGTATAAGTCTCACCAGCAGTCACATCACAAAAAATCACGAATTGTGCCGGCACCGAGAATTTTGTTTTTGTTGACTTGTGTAATAGTAAAAATAGTGGCTATTTTTAATATTAATAATAATATATAATATACTTATCTATTTTGAAAAAAAATATTATATTATTCATCTATTTTAATATTCTAATATAATTACTGTATATATCATATTATAGTAAAAAAAAATCAAAACGCTCCGATAGATGATCACCAATACCATATGCTCCAGAAGTATAATTTTTTAAATAGGAGATCAACAAGTTCGATTATCGTTTAAAATAAATAACTGGTCTAATTAATCATATGGTTTCTTCGAGCTTGCCTTCTATGCTCAATAATCACACACACACACACACACACACACACACACACACACACACACACACACACACACACACACACACACACACACACACACACACACACACACACACACACACACACACACACACACACACACACACACACACACACGCACGCACGCACGCACGCACGCACGCACGCACGCACGCACGCACGCACGCACACACGCACACACGCACGCACGCACGCACGCATGCACGCACGCACGCACGCACGCACACACACACACACGCACGCACGCACGCACGCGCGCACGCACGCATGCACGCACGCATGCACGCACGCACACACTATAAAATGAATACCTCCCATTCAACTTTTTATATTTTTCGTTATAATACGGCAGACTTAACAAGTGTACATATATATGCCCAAAATTTGCATATATTTTCCAATGTCATGGTAGTGCGTAGCCCTTAAATGGTTGGGAAAATACTACAGTTTGCATATTTATTTGTAAAAAAGTTGGCAACGTTTGTTATCCGCAATGGGTACAAATTTCCTGTTACTAAGAGCCTCCGGCACTCGGGCCTTCAGCTTCAAAAGACTTGCCACAAAATTGATTTATAAAAAATGGATTTCCCGCCTCCCGAGTCACGTGCCTGCCACAATTTACATTCAGGGAAGCCTACAAACCCTCCTAAGAAAAAAATAAACAATAAAAAAGGTAACTTTTCATTGCGGCGAGCCTTTTAAAAAATGCATTACGTTTTTGTTGCCTTCCCGTGCCGATAGAAACTGCCGCGTGCGTATCTTTTACTCGCTTTCTTTCGCGATCTCTGCACCCGGGCAAACGATTCGGGTCACACTCGATAAGGCAACGAAAGACGAAGAGGATGATTTTGCGTCCTCTTCTCCGTCTCGCTGCTCGAGAGAGCCTTCGGATCTTTTGGTGGGGATGAAATTCCACCGAAAGACGCTGGTCGCGGTCCTTTGGCCCTCCTCGGAGCGCCGGCTCTTTATCTGCTCTTTTTTTCGTCCGTTTCTCTTTCTCTCCTCTCTCTCTCTCTCTCTCTCTCTCTCTCTCTCTCTCTCTCTCTCTCTCTCTCTCTCTATCTCACTTCGTGTTTCGTCTTTTCTTTTTGCGGGCTCGCTTCCCGCGCTTTCTCGACGATAACAGCGCCGCGCGCGCGCGCGTTTCTCGCGCACGCGCACGCTTCCTCTCGCTCTTCAAGTCTAGCTCACCCGGTCGCTCTCGCATGCTTTCGGCTTGTGTTTTTCTCGGTCCAACGGACGGTTGAGGATTGCGCAACTTCCTCTCTCCTCACGCTCTTTCGTCGTTGTCGTTTCTTCCTCGTTGAAGCAAGTTTCGCGCCAAACTGTCTTCTCCTCTTTTGTGCCCAGCATCTTTCATCTTTCTTCTCTTTGGCTTCTTTTACCCTCGCCCCCACCTCTCATTTCTCTTTCTCTTTCATACTTTTCTCTCTCAGTCTTTCTCTCTCTTTCTCCCTCTCTCTGCCTCTCCCACTCTTTCCCTCTCGTGAGGCCTACCGCGGTACAGCAACTACTCTCGAGAGAGCTCCAGGGATATCCCACACGTCGCTGCTTGTGGGCTCTGCCTCGCAACAGCAACGGTTTCTCGAAGGTACATAATATGTGTTTACACGACATATACATACACACACACACATGTACATACACATATGCGCGTATATTATGTACTTCGGACATAATAGCACACAGACCATTCCAGAAACTTCCAAATGAACATTCAAATGCACGATGACAAGTACAGCAGCAACAACCGTAGTGATGATAAATCGAGTTTTCTTTTGCAGGCTGGAAAGACTGGATTTTGGGATTTCAAATTGGGTCGAGGAAAGCATCAATCGCAATGTTGTCGTATCGTTGGACGACAATCCAAATTAATGACTTTTTCATTTCCTATCTTTCGGCAGATTTAAGCTACGGGAGTTGGCTACACTTGTTTTAGGATCTTCGGTATAAATCAGCAGCCCAAGACTGCGAAAAAGATTCGGGATAATAAGGAAGATGAATCAATGATAAAGACGTTTTTTTGGTTGAATTTCATTATGTCATGCTCGTTGTGTTGAGTGCTCGTTTTATAGAGTGAATTCTAATTGGTGGTTTGACTAGAAAAAAAAACGCGTCCCGCGCCAGCTTCGCGCTTACGATGACGATGAGAGTTCGCTCGGCGAATGTACGTTGCGAAAGTCTCCATGTGTACGTGCACTCTGCAGAGGTTTGCGCGGGCGAGAGCAACGTGTCGAGAGAAAGACAAACCCAGGTCAGACTTGCGACTTTGCGCAGTCTTATCGCGATGTTTTTACCGTGTCCCCTGGCAATCCAACGGCTCTGTGATACGCTTATCGGTGTATTTGCATATCTGCAATTGCATCGCGATGCGAAAGATCGCGTTGCGATTTCGAGCAAAAGGGACGGAAATTCAGCACCGCAAAACGCTTAAATTCGCTGTGAAGTTGATGCAAAAATGTTCAAATTCAGTTGGGAGCATTGAAAGCAATGAGTAGGTCGATTCATAAGATTTACGTATCATTTTTATGTGTGCATTTTTATCATTTGTACATAAAATTTCTCTAGCCTCGGCAGATTCTGTTCATAAAGATAGTAATAAAGTTGCATTACTACGTTTTTCAATTATACGTTTTTCGCGCTTGTACGTTATTAATTTTATTCCCCAGCGTCAGTTTCGAGGTTCGTTTTTTTTAAAGTTATACGTTAATCGTTAATGCGTTTTGATGTTTTGATGTTTCTGACCTCGGCTATGTATGCGTGTACTGTGATTAAATATCTCTAATCAATACGAACCCGTCTGTTATTTACTAGTCTAAAACGTCAAAGCTGTTTGACGTTTGTGTTACAAGCTTGCACTAAATGAAAGTTCAAAACGGAAATTCGAAAACTTGAGTTGGCTCATTACTCAATTATTGCCAATCAAATTTTCTATTGAAAAATCAAACATTAACATAATGGAGGTACTGCTCTTGAGAAACATCGTGAATTATGCACGAGACGCCATTTTCAAATGTTAAATAGTTTCAGATACATTTCATTTCTACGTTATTTTCACTTATACATCATATTTGATGTACTCCTTGAAAAACGTATAACTGAAGTTTCACTGTATCTTGATAACTGAATTTAAGATTCGTAATGTTGAAAATCAATACTCAATGGGAAAATACTCGATCTATATATATAAAACCGTTCCGTGACTGACTGACTGAATGACTGACTGGCGTATAGACAACGTACATCCGAATCCGGTGAAGATAGAACCATGAAGTATGGAAGATATGTTCTTAGAAGGTGTAGAGGTGCACTAAGAAAGGATTTTTCGAAAATCAACTCCTAAGGGGGTGAAATGGAGTGTAAAAGTTTTAATGGAAAATTGCATTCCCTCCGTGTATCAACGCGAGCGAAGCCGCGGGCAGAAGCTCGTAATGGATAAAAAAATGAACGAGATTAGAATTGAATAATGAAGATTATTATTCACTAAAGAATGAAAGATTGATACGCGATAATAAATAGGCAACTTTCCGGCCATTAAATACGATAAATCCTTAAGGGGGGAGATACCTTTAGGCGAGGAAAAAATTGCTGATTTTTTTGTAGAGAAACTATTTCTTCACCATGTACCATGTAAATACCATGTAACAGCCTAAAGTAATAATACTATAGGCTGTTACATGTTTTTTTTATTAATCTATAAAAAAGGCGGAGGTATGGCACGGTCGTCTAAACGGCTTGTGGCAAGATGTTGTCAGACAGTGTGACACGTAACGTCGGCGGGATGAATCTGAAAAAAAACCAACCCAGATCTTTCTTTCATTAACACTCATACGCAAAATATGAACCAAGAAAAAGAGATAAATGTTGAAAATCGATGAAATGGTACGCTTTGGAGGAAAAGATTGAGTTTTTCGAAAAAATCGGCTACATTTGGCAGTGAAAATAAACTTTTTTTTTTATATTCACCAATATTTAGGGTCACTTTTTAGACAATAAGGTTATAAAGATTTATACCGAATTTCATCGGAAACGATCGATTTTTTTTTTTAGCTATACGTCACGCCCCCATACGGATATTCTGAAGATCTAGCAAGTCATAAATCAAGTTCTAAGACTTGACGAAGGTAAAAAAAACTAATTATTATTGATAAGTTATTAGACAACTATAGGCAACCCTTCCCCGTCTCTCATCCGTTGCACCCGCGACCTTGTTTCAGTCGGAACTTTACCATTGCTGCAAGTGTACGTATTTTTCTCGGCTTCCTAAGTTTGACTGTCTCATTTAAAAAGTAAACATTTTTGTTAACAGCGTTTTAAAAAAATATTGTAATGAATTTGGATCGAGCAGGTAAGAGCACATCATTTAAAAACATTTTGCGGTGTTATTTCTCAATGGAATATTGTTTTTCGTCGTTTGAAAAGAAAAGTTCAGAATTGTTAAATTTTCTACCACATTTTTAGGCATAAAAGCTTTTTGTTGTATTTCCGGGTTCGTCCCGGTCATTATTTCAATGATTATATCGAGATGATAGTTTGTACAATATAATCATCATCGAATCAGCCGCACTTACCCGCATTTTGTCGAGTCAGTGGTAAACAACCATGATAGTGAACAAAATTGAGAATTTATAATGAAAAATTAGATTGTGTTAACGTGATAAACAGCCTATTACTAAATTCTGACCCACTGATCACGAGCATGAGACCAACCCCCAAAAAATAATCAATGCTGTTCACGAAGGATGCAATTGAATTGATGATCCCGCTATACCTGACTCTGAAGATGACTCGGATTCAGATTTGGAGGAGGTTCCTGAAGACACAGAGAGTGAGCAGGACAAAGAAGAGCCATGACACTCATCGTCATCTTAGTTATATAAATTATATTAAGTTTAGTTTCCCAAAAAATAAAAATTTAAGTTAGAAAGGTATTTTTTTTATAAAGCCCAATATTGTATGACACATTATTTATGGCAAAACCTTTCCTGTAGCTTAAAGTCAATTAGAGAATTATTAAAAATAAAAAAAACGAAGGAAATAATTTTTACTGTCTAGATTGGCAAAAACCCCTATGTGCGCCAATTTTGAAAATGCCGTGTCTTACCTCCGCCATTTTTGAAGATTAATTTAAAAAAATACCATGTAACAGCCAAAAATAGTAATAAAACATTAGTCTCGAAAGTAGTGAAGAATTCTTTCCTTCTAAAAAATATCATGAAAATCAGAAAATAAATTCCTCGCCTAACGGTATCTATCCCATGACATTCGAAACCTGTGCACGCCTTTGGTTTACTTTTACGTATCAGCGGTAAACCTACATTCATAGAGATTTAATGGAGTTTTTCCGAGAATGTTTGACAATCTTTATGGGGTCACCCCCACTTGCGATTTTGAAAAAATCGATTTTTTTTATTGCATTTTTTTGAAGTATAAGTATCTGAGAATATGTCATGAAAATTTCAAATCGGTCCGAACAAAATTGACTGAGATATGAGCGTTGAAAGAGAAAAATCTGTTGTGTAAACGACCGGCTAATTGAAACTTTAAACGCGTTTTCCTCAAAATGGCATTTCTGAAGTCGGTGACCAAGATTACTCGAACACTAATGAACCGATCTTCTTGAAATTTTGCAGGCTTATTTAATACATAAAAATGTAGTCTTTAATCGTTCGATTTTTTTTTCGAAAAAAAAAAAATGGCCGTTTTATAGCCAAAAAACGGCCGTTTTAATCGAACCATTAAATTTGACTGTCCGCCATTTTGTGAAAAATGAATATCTTTCAAAATCCTTCGATTAAAGACTAGTTTATACTTATATTTGACTAAATCCATCAGCATTTTTTTTTTCAGATGATCCACTTCGCCGCAATGTTGGTCACCGCAAACCGTGTATATAAAAACATTATTTCATTGACGGCCATTTGCCACTAAACAATGTAATATTTTTCAATAAAAAAATGACTGAAAGTTCTTCAAGATGTCTCCTTTAAGATGGTATATTGATCGATTGAAAAGGTTTTGTAGTTTTCTTTAAAAAATTCATGAAAAAGGCCTTTTTTTGCGTTACAAGTGGGGGTAACGCCTTAAATGACAAGAAAGGGTTCGGGCTTGATTGGCAATTGGCTACAATTTTCAGCGTTAGAGATGAAAGGCACGATACAATATGAAGCGAGTAGAAGAAAAGTACTTAATCGAGGTGTTTGCATCAATGATTAAATGAGAGGGGTTGCAAATCTTCGCAACCTGATCTTGTACTCCCGGCTGTTGTAAGACATTGGAACGACCTTTTAGGAAGTATTGTTTCGTCTGAAGAGTTTCGTGTCGGTAGGGTCGGAGAACAGAGTAGAATTTGGCCACTTATCCACTTTCACGATTATTTTATGCTGTGAATATTTGCACTTTGCTTTCCCTTTCTCCCTCTCTCTCTCTCTCTCCCTCTCTCCTCTCCTCTCCTCTCCTCTTCTCTCCAGTAGCGCCGAAACTCTTCTCCAGTAGCGCCGAAACGGAACTTTCCGATTCATTCGTGTATATTCAGAGTGGTCAGTCCGAGGAGCGATTAAGGGTGGGTTGCGCTTTTCTACGCTTTCGAGCTATTCCGAGTATTGAAAAGCAGCAGCATCGTCTGCGGTGCCGCCAGACCGCACTGTAATGATCCTCGATCTATACGGCCGTGGAGAGAAGAAAAAAAAGAACAAAAAGCCATAGGAGTGCCCTATTCTTCGAGCGGGCCAACTCCTAAATAGGGGTCATTTTTCTCTGACACCGAAGAGCCAGATCATTCTTCAAATTAAATTTTCTCACCCTCGTTTGGGTCAAACTATAGACGAGGTGTCAGCAAAACTCAGCTTCGCGCCTTTCACGTAGCCTTGCCCTTCGTAGAACGGAGACTCCCTCGAAAATATCGGCATAATTCATTAAAGGGCGGTGTTCGCCAAACTTGCCGAAACAAGGTGAACGCATATTTTTGAGTCTTGACAGCAGAAATTTTCTTTCTTTTTCAACATCGAAATTCTTCGAGTCCAAAGGATACTCCGTAGAGGGTCACACTACAAAAAAGTCGTGAGCTTTCCGTTTTTCGCCATCTCTCGTCGTTTTCCTTTTCACTCGATATTTTTTACCTTCCTCGTCAACGGCTCGGCTCTCCTCGTTGCCGAGATAAAAAGTTTATCACTTCTGTCTGTTTATCCGTGTAATCTTGTGTAACCGAGAGTAATCCCGGATAGGGAAAGCAACCGCGTCAATTGCGGTGAAAATAAAAATAAACGAGTATTTAAAACTTGATTACGTCGCAGCGTTACTTTTATCGCATGTGTAGTTTGAAGAAATTAAGAAAATCGTCGGTTGGAACACGAATAAAATATGCTTTCTTCATCGTGCTTCTCGTGTCAAATGGGACAATACGGGACTTGATACTGGCGAACATTATGTATGAATGACGTTGAACTTTGCGTCGTTGGGATGCAATGATTTTTTTGCTCATTTTATATATCTTTATTTCTATGCTTATTCAAAGTCTTTTTTGTGCAACTTGAGGTAGTAAACTTCTATTAAGGGAGACTTTGTCCTTTGTGCCCAGCGGGAGATGTTAGCGGGTCAACATGAGCAGCTAGAAGAAGAGGAGGGATACCTCTATGGACCAGGCATTGCCGATTAGCGGTAATTATAAACACATTTGTGTAAACACATTACAAAACTTCAAACGCGTTTTTCTCGAAAACACGTTTTTAAAAATGGCTGACATTCTCCTGACCGCTGTAATTAACATATCGACCTGAAATTTGGAGAGCATACTCAGAAAGTATGTCTTCACGGAATGACGGTTCGTTTTTTCGATAGATACATTTTTGCATTTATTATTTATCTTCTTTTACGAACAAAAAACGCGAAAATTCGATTTTTTTTAAATTGCCGCCATTTTCCGAAATTTGTACTAAACGAAAAACCCATCCGCCATTCCATGACCAAAGGGTCACAGATTGATAATATGCTTTGAATTTGTGTTTCAGATCAACAAAGAGGGGGCAGTGATGTCAGCCGTTTACCTCCCGCGATTTGAGGACCTGTTTTTGCGGAGCTGCAACGGCCGCCATTTTGGTTTTTTTTCAATAAAACATTTTTTTAACGTTCTGTATATCATGAATAAAAGCAAGAAAAAAAACCGCACTCAAAAAGCTTTACTCGTTTCCTTTAAAAAAAATAAAATGTAAACACCTGAAATATGGCACTCCAAGGACAAATGCTCCCTTAAAAATATGGCAAAGTTACCTTACTTTGGCACCCCACCAATTATTTACATTTCTCTGATTTATTATCTACGCACACAGTGGTCCTTAAAGTACCAATAATTGAGCCTAAAGTCCCAATAAGTGGGCACCTTATCCTACGTAAAAACGATCGAGGGATTTTCGCAGCCAAAAAAAATTGAACCATTAAAAAGAATTATTTATCGTTACATTCCAACGATGCAAACTTCAACATCATATGTACAGTGTAAATGACGTTTATAAGGGTACTTCAATAATATTGAGGTTCTAAAAACTTATATCACTCTCCATCCTAACTTCCATGATCAAAAATCTCGGATGTCAAAGCTTGTATTGTTTGAATGGAAAAGTTCGTTTTCAAGGCAGCATTCTAGTCTAGAAATTTGAAGAAAAAAGATTTTTTTTTGGCATTCATTAAATTATCGTGTCTTAAAGGTATGTCCTTAAAGGGAAAATGTTCAATTCTCAATATTTACGTCAACAAACGAGACCAGAATAGGACCAACCGATGGGAGCTACGAAATCATCATTTCGAAGCCGCGGTAGACACCCTTTAGGAGACAGGAATCGCTAATTATCATATCGTAAATATAACATGCCATAACACCACTTAGATAATTGCGGTTGTCTGAAATAGTACTCAAAACTTCAAACGCGTTTTTCTCGAAACTACTTTTTTCAACGTGGTTGACATACAATCTCTTGAGTTCTCCTCTACAATCGGTTGAGTTCTCTTCAACCGATTGACTTAAAATTTGGTATGGACCTTCAGTATTATATTCCTCTATCGTCCCCATCTCGGGCATTGCGAAATTATTATTATCATTGCTAAAGGGTGTCTCAAAATGACCTGACATTTTGATTTATTAATAAAACGCATTATTTATTTGAAAATGACGAATATTTTTATTTTAACATAAGGTACAAACATGGAGGTTTTGTGTGGAACACAATATGTGATAAATGGCATAAACGGCATGGACTTGGAAGACATTTTCTTTCAAGAAGATGTAATTGGCCATCAAGATCGTGCTATTTGACGCCATTGGGCTTTTCTGAAAGGAAAAGTGTATGCCAATGATTCACAGACCATTCCAGAGCTCAAGGAAGCAGTTGGACGCATCATTAATGAAATTAGTCTGCAATTATGCCAAAATGTTATTGAAAATTTCGTCAAAAGAGTGAACGTTTGCAAACAGGGACGAGGCGGCCATTTGTCGGATATTGTGTTCTACACATAACCTCCACGTTTGTACCTCATATTAAAATAAAAGAATTCGTATTTTTTAAATAAACAATACGTTTCATTAATAAATTTAAATGTCAGGTCATTTTGAAACACCCTATGTAGAAAAATAAATTTAATCTTTTGAAAAATTGGGCAAAAATGTCCCTATTTCTGCGACAGTCGCCATTGAAAAACAAATCCTCATTGGTATTTGCTTCAATCACATTCTTATCGATCGGGAAAATCGGTTTTATTTCTGTTTTAGATAAATGGGAACTTTGAAATCATTTGCACCGCCTCAACCTTTTTTTCACGGTCATAGGCCTATAACGTTTTCATTCCTTTTTGTTTATTGCACAATTTGTTGTTGTTATTTCTTGAAACACCAACAAAACGACTGTAAAAATATGGATACTAAAAATATGTTTTGCTTTTCCTTTATCAAGCCCGAAAAAAACGTCTGAAATGTAGGCCTCTAGACTAGAATAGTGCCTAGAGTACTGCTCTAGACTATAATCCAGCCTTAACGGCGGGGTAAAGTTAATTCGGCGAAAAAAAGGCATGTTTTTAAGATTTTTTTTGGCGTAACGAATAGTGTTCGTTTATTGAAAAATTTACATATAATAAAGTAACATTTGAACAACATTCTCCTAAATTTGCATTGCAAAATATTCAAAATTGAGCAAGTGAAAATTAAACCCCGGAAGCGCCTCGAAAAAAAGTTGGTTTGCGGTGTACACCATAACTCGCAACAGAATTATTTGAAACAAAAAGATCAAAATGCACTTGTTAAAGGAGATGTTTCTCGAGGTAATGACGGGAGGATTTTTTTTTCGATTTTTCGATTTTTCGTAGCACTTGGGAACCAAAAACCCGATTTTCGCTAAAAAAAATCGGCTAATTTGTTGTTGAAAAATGAGTAATTATTAAAAAAAACAAAAAAGCTCTCGACAATACCTGGTGAATTATGTGAAGAAGTACTGTGCAAAATTTCAAAGCGATTGTCCTGTAGATTTTGAGTTATCGTGCACACGGACTTCAAATATGACAAGTCTCAGAAAAACGGTTTGAAAAACGCAGAAGAGAAGAGAACGGCATGGAGCAATAGACGCTCAAATACTCATAACTTCGTCAATTTTACTCCGATCGACTTGAAATTTTAACACAATATTCTTGATATATTATGCGTTCATTTAAAAAAAATGTTTAAAATGAAAAAAAAAATTAAATACTTTACCCCGCCCTTAACAGGGTATCTCTCTCTGAATGCCCAGTTTGAAGGGTCAGAATGATTCATTTTTTCCAGTAACACAACGGCTGGAATAAGTTAATTTTTTCTCAGCATGTTGTACACATGTTTGTGGTTGAAATGTAATTTTATGGAAGAAAATCTTTCAGTGTTCGTGGTGCTGCAGTTGGCGTTGTAGTCCACCAGTGGCGAGGCCCGAAACGGCTGGATCTCTACCAGGCTCAAATGTAATCTCAAACGAAAACAAAATTTTTTCTTCAAATTTATCCAACTCGCTATATGTTTACAATCCACTTTTCGAAATTTCGAAAAATTCGAAAAATGACAGCTTCTCCAAAGAAAACCTCATTTTTCTCTTGAACAACAGCATGCTGAAGTAATTGCAATTGACAAATGGTTCATCCAATTAAAAAATGCGACCGTGAACCGAAAATGACTACTGTTTGAACGCTAACTGTGCAAATTCAAGTTAATAGTGTGAAAGTTACTCAAGATATCAATCCCGCCGTTTCAACCTAAATGGAAATAAAATATATAAAAAACGTATCGAAATATACATAAAACATGTATTAAATACATTTTGTACGAAAAGTTGGACATGTCAAGTATAATTTTGGATATGATTAAAAACCTATACGATATATAAATATAAATCCATTTAGGATACATCTTACATATATCAAACATATAAACTGAATGTATGTTTTATATATTTTAAATATGGTTGGTTAAGCAACTTGAGTAACAGATGACGTTGCAAATGAAAAACATCTTCAAGTCGGTATCTCGCGAAGACCTAGCCTCACTAGCCGGAATAAATGATCGGACAAAAAAATTGAAGGTTATGTAATCTCGTAATTCTATTCGATTATCGCTCTCTATGCGAACGCAATTAAGTAATTGATCCGATAATGTTAGTTACTCTTGTAAATACACACATTTCTCAATAAACTTACTCTGTGTATTGTACGATATGCAGACGATACGAAAGTTAATTTAACAAGTAGAACTAGCTCAGTGGGGAACGTCAGACCTCATCACTCAGAGGTCCCGGGTTCGAAACCACCTTGCGGCGTGTAAGCGTCTGATATAATTTAAATTTGAACCATTAATATATTTGAACCGCAAACACCATAATCGTAATTAAGGACAAGAAAAAAATATCGTAAAAGGGTTGCAATGATGTAAATAACGTCATGACAAAACTTTTAAGAATATTTCAAGTATAGTTCAAATATATTTCAAGTATATCTTAAATACACGTTGAATATATTTCAATAATATTTGAAATGTAGTATGAACATATTTCAAGTATATTTTAAACGGAGTATGAACATATATCGTGTATATTTTAGATGTAGTTTAAATACATTTAAAGTATATTTCAATTATAAGTCGAATACAGTTAAAATCCATGTGTAGTATATTTTGAGGGTAATTTGAGTACACTGTGAGTATATTTTCAATATAGTTCGAATATACGTAACCGCATATCCAACATATATATTTTTATAAATATTCTGAAGATCTATTTTTGGCGAAAACTTTGATATCGCGAATACATTTTTAATGCATTTCCCGTATATATTGCATATATCTAATCTATATCTAAGATGGATAATATATATCTGAAATATATTTTACATCCTTTTTTAATATATCGAAAAATATAGTTTTACATATATTTTATTTCCGTGTGGGAAGATATGTAGTTTCGTGATAATCGCGTTCAAATTTTTGTTACATATTTTACACGATCTTGTGAAATATTGTCATCTTACCGCTAGTCAGCGATTCCGGCACCATATAAGTGTTTTTCCTCATCATCGAGATCGTGTTGAACACCTAATCTATGCAATCTGCGGGCATAGCTTAGGGCCAATGGAATAAACGGTTCGTTTGTGTAAAACTGCCTCAGGTAACCGACTCGACGGTTCGCTGTAAACCCGACGCACACCATTTCACTAAAATAGGTGTAACTTCGTCAACTTTTAGAATTTCAGGGTCCGGTCGGTCGTAAAATATTTTTGAAAGTTCACACCATAACAATATGCAAAAAAAAAACGATGTTTCGAAGTTTCCAAAGAGGGATACCCCCTTAATTGCGCAATTTTTTTTCACTCCCAGGCCACCCAAAACACTCAAACATTTGCTGTTTACCCACATCACAGATCGACAACATTAATCCTCAAAAAAATGTTGCAACCTAACACCCGTAAAGAATTGAATGAATAAGAATTTCTGTCGCATTCCGATGCAAACTTCAACACTGCGATTCCTCGTCCCGCATGGATTCATGAATGAAAGCGATAAGGCTATCGAAGATTACCGATAACATTATGATATGAATACGCTTTCGCGCACTCACCCACGCATATTTACATATGCACGTACACATGCACGTACGTGCACATGAGTCGATTATCTCTCTACCGGAGTTCGTTCTCGTCGTTATACCGGGTGCACAAGTGTGTACATAAGAAGCCAGCGAGCAATGTAAAGGCGAGTGCGTTTCCTCCCGCCTTGCGTCCTTACCTTCCTCAAGAAGGTCAGGCATCGGTGAGCTTAAACTTCCGCAGGTTTTCCGTACAATTACACCTGTGTTACGATAACCGTATGTCGTCTCTGTGCACGCAGGCGTGTTTGTGCTCTCACATGTAAAAAAGTCCTAATATATATATATATATATTGGGTTGGTATAAAAATCTTGCAACACACAACACGAGTAAAAAGAAAATTTTTATTTTAACAATAAACGATTATTCAGTAATGTAGGCTCCCTCCGCATCTACAACTCTTGCCCAACGCTCTGGTAGACTTTGCACGCCCGCAGACCAGAATTCTTTTGATCGTGAATTAAGAAAGTTGTCCAATGTATTTTTGAGATCTGACAGATCATCAAATTTTGTATCCCGTAAATAGTTCTTCAAAGCTCGAAACAGGTGATAGTCGGTAGTTGCTAAATCTGGTGAATATGGTGGGTGTGGTAGAACTTCCCATCCTAGCTGCGAAATAGTTTCTTGTGTCATCTTAGCGACGTGGGGTCGAGCATTGTCATGGAGAAGCCGAACGTGAAGACGTTTACGCCTTTTCTGTTTCATAATTTTAGCCACCTTTTGCAGTTGTGCAGAATAAATCTCTGCCTATATTGTGGTGTTGGTTGGCAGAAATTCGTAATAGAGCATGCCCTCAGAATCCCACCAACAACAGAGTAAAACTTTCTTCATTTCACGGGGCTATTTAGGGGTCGGTTCTGGTTTTTCCCCTTTCGATAGCCACTGACGCTGGCGCGTGTGATTAACATACAATACCCAGCTTTCATCCCCAGTGACTATTTCTTGAAGAAAATCCTTTCTTTGCGGACGATGCAGGAGTGAAAGACAGATGGACATGCGTGTTGCTTTGTTTGATTTGCTGAGATTGTGCGGTATCCAAGACGAATAAACTTTCCTATATCCCATCTCTTGTAAATGTCGAAGGATAGTAGGATGACTGCAGTTGAGTTTGTTGGCTAATTCTCGTGACGACATATTAGGCTTTGCCTTTATAAGTGCTCGCAGTTCTTCATCGTCCACAATCGATTCCCTGCCCGACCTAGGTTTGTCTTCAAAAGATGTATCGCCAGAATGAAAACGCTGATACCATCGGGAGACCGTTGAATAATTAACTACATTAGCCTTGAACGCACTGCACATATTACGGGCTGCAGCTCTTACAGAATGCCCTTGCAAGAATTCGTAATATGCGATTGCTCGAAGTGCACGTTGATCCATCTTTGCTCATACTGACTCCGCGTATTCTTCATTCTTGTATTTCCTATTCTCGAATGTTCTCGAATCTCATTATTAGGAAAAATATTTTAATTGAAAAAAAAGTGTTGCAAGATTTTTGTACCAACCCAATATATGTGAGTGTGTGTGTCTCTCTGTGTGTGTGTGTGTGTGTGTGTGTGTGTGTGTGTGTGTGTGTGTGCGTGTGTGTGTGTGCGTGTGAGCGTGCGTGCGCGCGCGCGGGTGTGTGTGTGTGTGTGTGTGCATCCAGCAGAGTTGTTCTTACCGTGCACATACATCGAAGAGTCTCGCTTTTTCTAACGACGCCGTTTCCTCGACCAGGCTTTCTTCCTCGTCGTGTGCCTAGCTCGGCTCACTCGTGCTTGACTTACCTTCGACGTGCACAGGTTGCCACAGGATTGAGGAAACACCGTGGAGAGCCCGCACGAGGCCAGGCACCTTTGGGCGCATAGGAAGAAACGTTGTGAAAAACGTATTCTAGTACTCTGAAAATGTGTTTCTGGATGTATTTCATCGTACACTCCGGGGTGTCATGCCGTCCTTGTCCATTTCACGTGTGCAACGATCATCCGACAGAGAGAAAGTTTCCTATGGTTCGCTACGAATTCATTAAGGGGGAAGATACCTTCAGGCGGGGAAAAGATTGCCAACTTTCATGATTTTTTTAAAGGAATTATTTTTTCACTATTTTGGGACTTAGGATGTGTTTTATTACTACTTATGGCTGATACATGGTATTTTTTTTATTGATCTTGAAAAATGGCGGAGGTACACTTGTGTTACTGTAGTTACTTGTAGAAGTTACACAGTAGTACTGTAGTTGCCGTAGTTACTTGTAGAAGTTACACAGTAGTACTGTAGTTACTTGTAGAAGTTACACAGTAGTACTGTAGTTACTGTAGTTACTTGTAGAAGGTACTGTAGTTACTACACTTACTTGTAGAAGTTACACAAGTACACTTCTGTTACTTTTACATAGTTGGAACACACGTCGGTTCAAAGTATGTTAAAGTAACACAACATACAGGCTAGACACGCGTTGCCATATTGATGCTACACACTTATGCATTTGGTAACACGTAAGTGTTCATTTTTCACGCATTAGATTATTACACACCTTCGCAGCTGTCGCCATCAACAACACGCCTATTGGAACACACATAAAGCGTATAGAATCAACATACAAGATGCATATTTACACACATTGGACTAAACAACACACGTTGATGGCAACACATGAGCAAAAATAAGACGGAAAAGAGCAACACAATTTAAGTGTGCCAATTGCGAGTTATTGATCATATGTTTCAAAAATCACCTTGGTTACGGCATCACGTGAAACTCATTAGTTGATTTGACATCGATTGATTGACCGGTTAATTGAAGAACACACTTGGTCTTAACTTTTTGTTTCACTTATAGATCATTTTTGAGTTCGTCACGTGGGAGAACTTGAAATGGGAATCTATTTTTCAAAGTCTCGATACTGTACAATCGTTTACTGTACAATACTCCCCATTGTATAGAGAAAAGCACTTCATTACCTCCAAGTGGACAGTGGATCAGGGTAATTTTCTTCAAATTTGCTTGATTTTGATATTTAGTTTGACTGTAAAATTAGGCATGTTTCACTGTGTACACCCCCAAGTATACAGTGGATAAAATCCCATTTGAAAAATGGCTATTATCTCAATATCTATTCGGTTAGGCCGTTCAGTGTCTTTTAACAAAATGAAGCCATTGAACACACCTTACGTTTAGTCCAGGTTTCATTGAGATTGTGTAAACGGTTAGGCAGCTATAGACCTTCGAAAAAATGAGCCGTTGGTCCCACTCTGACCCTATATATAATTAATACAGAGTAATATATAAGTACTGTTGAATTCAGTTCAATAAATACATATATTTTTATGATAAAAAAACTTTTGTTATTGAATTAGTTTTTCTGACGCATTCTATGTACATACAGCACTGCAAAAATAAGTGTGTTGTTTTTACACACTTGAGGGCGGAAATGGCTGTAGACACTTTTCACACGTTCCAACGTGCGTAAGAAAATAGCACACGTAAGTGTGTTGCTTGAACGCATCTATCTATTTTATTTTTACACTATTATTTTTTACACACGTTAAACCGTGTAAAACATGTCCACCGCGATTTACATACCCAAAGTGTTAAAAAAAAACAGCACACTTGTTTTCACAGTGTATGGCGCGGTCTTCTAAAGGGGTTGCGGTCGATGTTGTCAGATGCCGTGACACGTAGCGTCGGCGGGATTACTCTGACAAAAAACTAATGAAGAATTTTCGTTTATTAACACTTATACACAGAATATGGACCAAGAAGAAGTGAGAAATGTCGAAAACCGATGAAATGGTACGCTTTGAAACAAAAAGATTTAATTTTCAGACAAATGGCTACGTTTCGCAATTGAAAAGTACTTTTTTGATGACACGTAGACCAGGTGGGGAATGTAATAAAAAGGAAGATCACGTACAAAGGAATCTACGATAAAAAATCCTTTTGTTTTAAGGTTAAGGTTAAGGCCATCTTTGAGATAATAAGGTTAGCAAGATTTACACCAAACTTCATCAGAATCGATCGATTACTTTTTTAGCTATGCTTAACGCCAGTTTTCAAAATGCAGTTTAGGAGACCGTGTCACACCGCCGCTGTTTTCAAAGCCCAATAAAAAAATACCACGTCACAGCCAAAAGTAGCAATAGAATATACCCTAAGTCTAAAAAATGGTGAAGAAATCTGTTCTCCAAAAAAAAAAAAAAAAAAATTATGAAAATCAGCAATTTTTAAAATGAATTTCATAAAAATGTTAGGTCCTTTAGGGAATTGTAAGGAAAGTGATTTCACGGCGTGGTAAGTTTTCGATGGGGGCTTATCACGCTATAGCAAAAAACCCATATCGATCTCACTGTTATTGAGTATATCGAAAATTCAGACTCGATAGCAGAGCGCTCGAGATACGATATCGATATTGGATTTTTCTGCTTTTTTTTAATTTTCGTTTGGACAAACGTGTCAGGGTCCTTCGAGGGAGACCCGCAACTCGCTCCTCCTCGGCCGTACGATTTCACGGACCCTTCGGGCACAGTGGAACTCTTTGTTCCGTTTCGCCACTGGGTGGTGGAACCGCGACGACCAAGTGAGCAACGGTTTCCGTTGACCTTGGCGCTCGCTTATTTTTCCTCTCGTTGCGTTGTCCTGTCGAACGGCACAGAAAGAGTGAAAGACAGTCGTGCTTTCTTCTCTCTCTCTTTCTTTCTCTTGCTCTTGAGGATGAACCTCCAGGCGTGATTGTCGCTGGGCACAATAAAGCGGAGAAGAGACTGGCCCGCGTGTCGTGAATCCGCGACGGACCATGAAGCGACAGGATTGAAAGACAGAAAAGTATAAAGGAAGAGCAAAATCAAAGACAGGAAGAGAAAAAATGAAAAAGATAAAGGGCGTTTCAAACACGCGCGCGCGCGCGCAGACTCGCCAAGACGGGAAGTACTTGACCGCGCGAGGAGGATTTCCGGTGAACACGGCAAATCTTCCCTCTTGCTCTTTCTCTCTTTCTCTGCGGTCACTGTATTTCGCGGTCAGCAATTTGCGCCTCAAAATTATTATTCACGACGCCAATTTACACTCCGCAGACCCTTGTCGAATACTGCCAATCGGCCTCGTAAAACATCCATTCAGTCCACATAATCTGCCATAACTCGGAAGAATTTTCGTTGCTTTTTTATGCTTTGTTGAATAATCGACTGTATACGCCGATCTATTGGGACGTTGAATAAGTTCTCGCTGTTTTCCAATGAATGGCGCTACCGGAACTACACTGCAAAAAGTAGGCATGTTTGTCACGTGTTCAAAGTATGAAGACACGCCATAAAGGCTAGACACGCGTTGCCATGTTGATTCTATACACTTATGCATTTGGTAACACGTAATGCGTTAAAACTACACACGTGAGTATGGACTTCTTACGCGGTCAATTATGACACACCTTCGTAGCTGTTCCCGCCAATAGCACGCTTATTCGGACACACATAAAGCGTGTGGCATCAACACAAGACGCATATTTACACACATTGGACTAAACAACACACGTTGATAGCAACATACGAGCAAAAATAACACGGGGAAAAAGCAACACAGTTTAAGTCTGTTAATTGCGAGTTATTGATCATATGTTTTAAAAATCACCTTGGTTACGGCATCACGTTAAACTCATTAGTTGACTTGACATCGAATGATTAACGGGTTAATTGAAGATCACATTTGGTCTGAACTTTTTGTTTCATTTATAGATGATTTTTGAGTTTGTCGCGTGGAAGAATCTGAAATTGGAATCTGTTTTCCAAAACCTCGATTGCTGCATTGTATCTTCAGCGACGTATTTTTGTTTCTAAGTCATCGTCGACAAGCAAAAAAGCGGCCGTCATCGTGAAGCTGTATGAGAACCTAGCCTACCCGAAGACAAGAAAAACAATCCTCTCACATTGCACACTTAAGAAAAATATACCTCTCATACATACTACAGAGGAACACATAAGTTTTGTTGGGTTCAGTTCAATAAATGCATATATTTTCACGATAAAAAGCTTTTGTTATTCACATTATTATTTCCAATTTATTACACCATACTGCAAAAATAAGTGTGTTGTTTTTGCACACGTTGAGTGTGTTGTTTTTACACACTTTGAGTGTGTACATGGCTGTAGACACTTTTTACACGTTTTAACTTGCGTAAGAAAATAACACACGTAAGTGTGTTGTTCGAACGTATCTATTCGTGTTATTTTTACACCGTTATTTTTCACACACGCTAAAACGTGTAAAAAGTGTCTACAGCCATTTACACACTTAAAGTGTGTAAGAACAGCACATTTGTTTTTGCAGTGTACGCGCGTGTATTTTAACATAGTAACGCATCTATAAAGAAGTACTATAAGCAAGCTTGAAATTCAGTGTATAACATTTCCCCCAAGTGTAAACAACTTTTTTTATCATAGTGTTTAACATGTCAAATTTCGTGGCAAAAAGGAGTATTTCCACGGGATTTTACTGCACTACTTTAGTAAACAAAAATCTGCGGCTGAAGCACACAAAATTCTTATTGAGACTTGCGGAGACCGTGCTCTGTCGAAACAACATGCAGAGATTTGTTTGGAGGCTTGAAAAATAATGATTTTGATGTGTTGAATTGGAGACTTAATAAAGACTCATGGCAGACGCTAGCTGAACTTGCAGAATCATTAGGTGTTGATCACACAACAGTTCCGAAACGTTTAAAAGCATTGGGAATGATTTTTTAAGATAAAGATTTAGTTTTTACTTAAAAACAGTGAGAACTTATTCAGCATCCCAATAACTGTGAAAACTCAGTTTGTATTATCTTTTCTTTGGAAATGCAAGGACAACGTTCATCCCTATGCTGGTGCCAATTATTCTCACAGGTTAACGCTCCTCAACTTCTCCTCATGCGCCGTCAACAATAATATCCGGTGAAACCGTTTACTGCGGATTCCAGAGAGAGAGAGAGAGAAGAGTCACGAAGAGTCGGTGAAAGAACACTGAGCCGTGTCTCGTTCGCTACACGTTTCTCTGAGAGGGTGCGGCCGTGCAGGCCCTCGACGACATTAACGCGAAAACGTGAACAGCGTGGCAAAAATCTTTTTCCGACACATAAACATGTATATACACACACACACCAAATGAATAAAAACGTAACGACTGTATTTTTCGAGTCTGGAATTAAGGGGGGTAAGAATAAGATGTTTGAACGATATCTAACAATTTATAAACTCTGTCTATCTAGTTATCCATTTGTTTAAGCGCAGTTGGCGTGAAAGGTCATACATGTCAAATTTCTGTCGAACCCCTGAATTTATGGTATTTGAGAAAAAGCGCTTTTAGCACGTAATTTCCTGCACGTTGTTCCACCTGGATTCGTTAAATAGAACTTGAGAAAACGCGAGTTTGCTTTCAGAGAGGTAATGCCGCGTCATTGGGCAATTACAATTACTCTTCAGCAAATACTCCATGTGATGACATTTCATTACCCATGCAGAAATTCTCGTAAGGATCCAATTGGATCCTCATAATTGTCCCCAGTTTCTGATAGGGATTCAATGGCCCATCGCATTGGGTTCCTATAGTGAAAGGTCACGCTCGTATATTGGAGATTTCCCAGTGGAATCCAATGTACGAATCCAATTTGAATCCTCAAGGATTTCCACATTATCGAACAAAATCCGATACTATTTTTGATGGATCCCATCACATTGTGTACGCCGAATATTCTAAACAAAATATATAAATACAGTGAAACTTCAGCTATACTTTTTCCAAAGGGTACATCAAATATAACGTATAAGTGAGAATAACGTAGAAGTGAAATACAGTATGTATCTGAAACTCTTTAACATTTGAACATGGCGATGGGTGCATAATTCACGATGTTTTTCAATAGCAGTACCGCTATTATGTTAATGTGTGGTTTTCTAATTGAAAATTTGATTGGTAATAATTGAGTACTGAGCCAACTCAAGTTTTGGAATTTCCGTTTCGAACTTTTATTTAATGCAAGTTTGTAACGCAAACGTCAAACAGTTTTGACGTTTTAGACTGGTAGATATCAGACAGGTTCGTATTAATAAGAGATATGTAATAACAGTACATGCATACATAGTCGAGGTCAGAAACATCAAAACATCGAAACATCAAAACATCAAAACATCGAAACATCAAAATATCGAAACATCAAAACATCGAAACATCAAAACATCAAAACATCGAAACACCAAAACATCGAATAAAACATCAAAACGCAGTGACATCAAATTTTCTCTGGCGAGAGAATATCACGTGTGATCAACGTATAACTGAGAAAAAAACGAATCTTTAAACCGACGCTGGAGAACAACATTAATAAAGTATAAGCGCGAAAAACATAAGTGAAAAACGTAGAAGTGAAACTTTATTCCCATCTTTATGAACGGAATCTGCCGGGGCTAGAGCAATTTGGGGTATATATGATAAAAACGTATAACTGCGAAACGTATAAACGAGGTTTCACCGTATACAAAATGAGTGGATCTTAAAAGAGGGTAAATGTCATGGTCAAAGAGCATCAATTGCTTTAAAAAGTATACCTTAACTGGGATGACACTCATGGGTGTCAAGACCCGACTAAATTTTGCAAAACTAGCGCTTCTTTCCTTTCGCAAAACTTTTGCACCTGCTCCAACATCTTTTTTCGACAAAATATGAGCCAAATATAGAATTTCTCTTCGCGGACGCTTTTCTTGCAGCCTGCTCTTTTTTTTAAACTCATCTAAATAGATGTAATTTCAAGAAAACTACCGCATTCGAAAGTTAGCCTGGTCTCATAGACCCAGTGTGTATAACTATGTAGCGAAAAATATGAGTGTCATCCTAGGGTTAAGAATCGATTTGAATCACATCACTGGAGATCCTCTTTGAATAAAGTTTCTTATTTATTTCATTGCACTTTGACATAATGTCACCACATACGTACACACTCACGAAGCGTGCAGGTTATATTCCAACACGCGGGGCTTTTTCTTGTGACTTTTCACATATATTTTCGATTCGAACGTGGTAAGAATTCACAAATGGCGATTATTGGGGGACCATGCAGAAGCGAAGTGGATCTCAATGAGGACTCCCTATGTGCGCCGTCCCTCACAGATCCGTATAGATATGGGTATCTTTGGACTCCCCAACTAATTTGTGCACGGAATTTTGAGAATTTTAAATAAAAAATTCTCGAACCACGTCAACCGGGTAATAGTGCGGAATCCAATTAGATTCCAATGTGAACTCCCTACCTGCGGCGTCCCTATCAAATCGCTACAGGGATGTGGTAAGGTCTCTGGACGCCCCAACGAATTTCTGCACGGGTAGTTTCAACGATCACCCGACTTAACCCTTCCACTGTACACTGGATCGTTTTGACCTCATGATCTTTTCCGTGCAAGTACGTATTTTTCAACGCATCTTCCACTTTGAACAAATCTTGGAAGACTTAATTTTTGTTTATCTTATCTTAAGAATAATGTTGCGCCATAAAATAAGGATCATTGACTACAAAAAAAAACGTCTCGACAAAAAGTGCATATTTACCCAAACACAACGATCTGAAAAACGTCTGGGGTCCGATCGACCCAACATGCAGTCAGAGGTTGAAGGGTTAATTCTCCACGTTTATTTTGCTCGTCATCTGGTTATGTACTACACAGTCGAGCTCTATAAAACCTTTTTTAACTAAACAGAAAATACGTTTCTCATCATGGCGCAAATATGTTACCCTCAATCCCATGGGCGTCTCAGGTGGTGCAGGGGGCGCAGAATTAAATATATTATCTGCCCTCCCCCCTCTCCCGCGAAACTAATATGAGCTGCCCCCTCTCCCAGCTTAGATCCTGGATACGTCTTTGCTCAATTCGCTACGACCCTAAAATATATTACCAAAAAATCGAATCCACCCTACAAATAAAAAGGCGCGTAAACTCCTATAATTCAATTAAAAATCAATGCCAAATTACGCCATTATTTTCCAACACACAGAAATCGAAAAAAGGCACGAAACGCGAGCACACAAGACAAGTAATAATCCACGCCGCCGGATCGTACCGGAGACTACGAGCCAAGCGCAAGTGCGCTTCCCGCGATCCGACTGATCCGTTGCACCCCCTTGTCATTATTGCGGACGCTTTGTTTATGTTGACTTCGCTGTTGTTATTATATCGCCGACCGGGAGGGTCGGTGGATCGCATATACACACATCCTCCGGAATTGCATTCCTCGGCGAACGGTAAGGGGAAAAAAGTTTCGCCGCGAAGACGAAGTATAAGGACGGACGGAAAGAGCAAAGGAAAGAGGGTTCAGAAAGAAAAGAAGAATAAAAAAACAAGGAATAAAAAGACTTGAGAAGCATCTCTCGCGAGTAGGTATAGGTACGCAAGGCGAACAGTCCAGTAGATGCTGTAGGATTCGTGAAGAGAACTCCAGAGAGTTGGAGGAGACGGTTAATGTACCGCTATTACATATATATATATATATATATATATATATGTGTGCGTGCGCGCGCGCGCGCGTGTGTGTGTGTGTGTGTGTGTGTGTGCGTGCGCGTGTGTGCGTGCGTGTGCGTGCGTGTGTGTGTATATATGCGTGTGTGTGTGTGTATGCGCGTGTGTGTGTGTATATATACGTGTGTGCATGTGTAGATATAGATATAGATATAGATGTGTGTGTGTGTGTGTGTGTGTGTGTGTGTGTGTGTGTGTGTGTGTGTGTGTGTGTGTGTGTGTGTGTGTGAGCGTTCGTGTGTGTGTGTGTCTTGATAAAGATGGGTGTGTGTGTAGATATAGGTGTGTGTGTGCGCGCGCGCGTGTGAGTAGATATAGGCGCGTGTAGATGTGTATGTGTGTGTGTTTGTGTGTGTGTGTGTGTGTACGCACACACAAACATCGTGGACGTGCATCGACACACGCGGAGTAAAACATTCCAGCTACCCCACGAAGCCGGCGAGTCTCGTTGGCGCATTTCTTTCTCGTCCTTAACTGCGTGCGCAGGTACTTTAAACGCCGTAGGTACTTACACCTAAACTATTACACGCAAAAGTACAGCCCAAGGTGCGACTCCTCCTGCGTCGAGGCGTTATACGCGGAGTCTCTCTCGTTGCTGAACAAAAAAAAAAAAGAAACGAGAAAGAATTCTCCGATGCACGAGTTCGTTCAGTTGTCAGTCGGAAGTTTGCCGAGTAAACTTCATTAGAAAACAAACGTTTGTGTTCCCCGTATTCATAAAACTCCATGCTGCAATTATAGAGATTTTCGATGTTGCCATCTCCCAGGGAATTCCATTTTTAAATATACAATTGGAATGCCAAGTTTGGGGAAGAAGATAAAAATGAATCGGCGAATGCGCGACGTTAAATTTGCCAAGGTGGATAAAAAATACGAGCGGCTAAAGGAAAAATGAATATGCATCGGTCGGGCGGCGAGCAAGATTCTCCTGGTTGACCTCGCCGAGGGTCAACCGGGCGACATGCCAATGTTGCGTTTTACGACCCCAAGACTCGTAGGTCCTGTATCTTGCGAAATATGAATCCACTAATATGTAAATGTAAGTATAACGAAGGTGTCAATTTGTCTGTGGATCAGTCTGAATTCACGTTCGTATAGGTATGGAGTGCCGAGTGCTGTAACACACACGTGCGGAACGCTTCGTGTCGTAATACTGTGCTTGGATCCCGAACGTTCACATTGACACGTTTGCCAGGCGGAAATTAGTTGGAGTTTGAAAAAAAGAAACAGCAATATGAACTATGAGATAACAGCGATTCGACTTGGGATCTATAATACCGGACCTACGTCACACCATCCCGTGTCACATGCGCGAATGAACAGCGCTTCGTTCAGAGTCTTTCAACACGCGTTGTACATAATTCGTTACGTTTCGCTGAGCGCGAGTTGAATTGCCAATACGTAACACATCGGCGTTAGAGGTGGACGACCTTTCATCACAGCCACATCTACGACCATTCATTGTTTGAGATAGAGAAAAAGAAGGGCCTAACTCATAGGGAATGACACGCCGATGTTCAGCGTATAATACGTTACTCCAACTTAAAATGCTCCTTTGAATCCCTTCTTGGCAGGTTGTCATTTTTATAGCGCGCAGAGACGTCTTAACCCCCAACAGTTTACGTAATTTTTTTATTGCATATGGGAAACATCACACATCGTTCTATGCCTGCAATTTTTTCCGTACATCTACTACTGTGTCCAAAAAATAAGGTGACATTGTATTTATTTCGAAAATTATTTATTTTTCCAAATCAATTTCATCCCCTTCAAAGTAATCCCCTCCCGATGCAATGCACTTATGCCAACGGATTTTCCAATCTTCGAAACACTGATTGTAGTCACTTTCCGGGATGGCCTTCAGTTCCGTCTTCGCTGCGGCTTGAATCTCTATCGTATCAAAACGGTGTCCCCGGAGCGATCTTTTGAGATTGCTGAACAGCCAGAAGTCGCACGGCGCCAGATCAGGTGAATACGGTGGTTGCGGAACGATATGGGTTGAGTTTTTGACGAAATGATCACGAATTACGAGTGCAGTATGGGATGGTGCATTATCGTAGTGTAAAAACCAAGAATTGTCTTTCCACAATTCCGCCCTTTTTAGGCGGATAGCGTTACGCAAACGACGCATAACGTTCAAATAATATTCCTTGTTGACTGTTTGGCCCGGCGGAAGGAATTCATAATGCACAACACCACGATAATCGAAGAAAACAGTCAACATGACCTTGATTTTTGAGCAACTTCGGCGCGATTTTTTTGGCTTCGGTTCTCCTTTGGCACGATATTCGCTCGATTGATCGGTTGTTTCGGGGTCGTAAGCATAGATCCAAGTCTCGTCTCCAGTGATCATGCGTTCCATCTTGTCCTGATAGTCAGAAAGCATCGTTTCACACACTTCAACGCGACGCCTTTTTTCCAAAAAATTCGCTTGAGGCCCAAAACATCCTTTAAAATGGTATTGACCGAGCCTTTCGATATGCCAACCTCATCAGCAAGGTCTCTAATCGTTAATCGACGGTTTTTCAACACCAAATCTTTGATTTGTTGGACGTGAGCTTCGTCGGTTGAGGTTGATGGTCGCCCAGGACGCTCTTCGTCTTCGACACGTTCACGGCCGGCTTGGAACTCACTATACCACTTGTAAACATATTTTTTAGACATAGCCTCATCACCAAAGGCTTTCTGCACCATCCTCAACGTATCCGCAGCAGAAAATTGATTCCGCAAACAAAATTTAATGCAAATTCTTTGCTCAACAAATTTCGACATCGCAAAAAACGAAAAATTCACTTTTAGCAGCTCACAAAACGACGCGTATCTCAAACACTAATGAATATTATGACATGTAAATTTGACATAGAAGTCACTGACAGTACTACCAACCTAAAAAAAAAATAATTCTCCAAATCCTTCGACGCGCGCAGCTTAAATTCAAATGTCACCTTATTTTTTGGACACAGTAAGTGCGTGGCGATGCAATTGGGACTGTTGTGATGTAATTGGCTTCTTCGAGGATCTCCACATCTTATTGGGCAGGAATATAAATATTTTGTAATGCAATGATCGAAGAAGGACATTGGGTACACTTCTAATTTAATAGTTAGAGGACTTGGGAACACTTTGGGAATATCAAGAGCATTGGCGAAAAATTTCTCGACCCATTGCATAAAGATGGGCTGGAGGTAGCTTAGTGGTGGATGGAGATTTTCTCACCACGTTGTATAAGTATGGGCTACAAGTAGCTTAATGATGGATTGAAATCTTACAGAAACGACACCATGACGATAAAAGAAGATGCATTGTTACTTTGCCTGTTCTACGCCTCTATGAAACATTTGGGATCAATCCAATAACTAGATAATGAAACACGTTTGATTTGCAATAGTTTCGTAGGCACTCACAGGGACCTTATTCTACTTTCAGATAGGGTAAACCGAGCAGTGAATAGACGAATAACGATACTGTAGGATTCAGGTGGACTGGAAAATGAAAATATTATGAAAACTAGTTTTTTAAATGCTGCAGCTAACAAAATGTTATTCTGATGGTAGGAATCGATAAATAAGTAGTGTAATGACTAAATAGTCAGTAAATGGACACTCGATCGCCAGTAAGTGGACGTGCAATGTGAATGAACGCTGTAAAGGATAACGATTTATTTCTTATTTTAATTAAATAATAGATTTAGAGATCACTGTGTTGCACAACAATTATGATATTCTCATACATATGAGTATTATATTTGTTATTACGATTTCGTAGAACATACACAAAGCTTTTTGCCATCTTGACGTGACATTATTACAAAACTATCAATGTTTGTTTCGACAGAGAAGGAGAAAATTAAATTTTGTCTAAATTTAACCCTCACTTGCCACTGTGGGATTTGAAACAATCCCACCACTTTTTTACTCATGCGAAAATGTATTGATGTGTATTCTAGAGAAGTGTGGCAAGTAAGGGTTAAAAAACGAATGCACTGATTTTGTAACAATATTTAAGGAACTGTACCTTGCCATCTGTTAACAGCAATTAATTTTGCAATAAGCAACAGATGAGCTGATTTTTTAAAAGATTTGGTCGACAATTCATATTCTTTACTTATCTTAAATCAGTTTTTATCCATCCAACGGTCCCCGTTCATTAACTGATCGGCTTACACTATGATGAGAAAAAACATTAATAAAAAAATGGTTCAGGCCGTTGGAAATTTTTTGTGTGGTAGTTGATGTACACTAAAAAGAAATCACTTGGGCTGACTGAATCCACCATTGGGGAATGCCAACGAATTGTTTATCCAAAAAAATGGACTATCAGGTGCTTTAAAGAATTATTTATTCCAATGTACTAACAAATACTCGGAATAATCAAATATTTAAGTATGTCATCTCAATATTTCGGTGGTCACCTGTAAATGAACAATTTCGTTGATTATAGTGATTTTTTTCACTGTGATATAACAGCAACTTTATGGAAAACTTCCAAATCATTCGCTTTAGAACTGTAGTGTTAATTGTAACGTACTGAAATTCGACTTATTTCCTCGTTCAACTCACCCATACTGTAAGCAGTGGAGTGACGAAAATTACCGCGGTCGTGAAGACCACATTTACTCTCAAGCATTTTGTCCTCATAAAGCTAGATATAAAAAAAATACCGGTGTAACAATCATTTTAAAAAATGAAACTTTTATACTTAAAGCTTGGTCTATAAATTACTTCACTTACGTCCAATTTTATTTTACGCCTAGAATACATATATGAAAAATTAAAATTTTGGGCTTCGTTGCCTGGGGTGTTATCTCCCATAAATTCGTGAGATCCACGAAGAAACGCAACGCTGCATCAACCTTCCGTTGACACACTTATCTCTGGCCACGATTTTGACACATCGCGTCGATTTGACCCGAATGGTACTTCATCTACCTGCAACTAACAACCCTTCGATCGGGTCTTGATTCGAAAAATCAGGAATACACTGTCAACACTTTTTAATGGGATTCACCTACCTAGGTGGGTAAACAAATTGCATTTTCCAAAAGTATTTTTATTCGATAGTATCGACTTTTAGCTATATTCCCTAAAAATATTAATGAAATGTTCCTAAAATTGAATGAGCTGCAGCTTCTACCAGTCAGCCGGGCGAGCGGTAGCAGCACCATACTTCAAACTTTGAACGCGATTCCTCAAAACACCGTTTTCAAAGTCAGTGGACATGATATCACGAGAACCACTCGATGGATTGTTTCCAAATTTACAGCAGATACGACGAGACACATTTAACGGTCATTGACGATCTCACTTTTTTTAAGTCGATCTTCATTATTTAATAGTTACGTAGCAATGACCACTTTTGTCACAAATCTTGTATGATCGAGTTTCAATTCGTTGCCACTTTCTTAAAAAAGAATATTTAAAAAATCGACGATCGTCAACGACTCGTATTTATTGTTAACTTGAAGAACCCGTTTGGCTTTTCAATTTCATATGGCCGGTTTGAGCTGGAAAGTGTCCACCGCCAAACGGCGCGAAATTTTTTTGTCATCTGCCAGCGGCTGTGTTTTTCTATATTTTTTGGTGATTTTTTGTAAAGGCTCTCGACATATGTGCCTTTCTGCTAAAAAAATGCGCTCCTTTTTCACCAAATGTTTCCCAAAAAAATCGTAATTTGGCCATTATTTTCGAGCCTATAGGTAGATGTAGCCCCATAATATGCCTGCATAATTAAAATTTGAGAAGTATAAAACCAAATCTTTGTAAAAAATGCTTGATAATTAGCCATTTGGGAAAAGTGAGAATTTTATTCAAAGTTCGTCCAGGTCAAGACACGCCAATGTGTCAACGGAAGGTTAAAAGATTGACATCATTCACCCGAGTGCCTCAATTATTCATTCATTTTCATAAAAAAGTATCGCTCCACTAACAATTCGCTGTTTGACAATAGATCGTGCTTAATGCTGGTCTGATGAGTGAGCATTAACGAGCGTTCGTTTGTGGCTTTCGCGGCCGAAAAATCTCTATTACACAAGCTACACGTTTCGGTTACATACGCAGCTATTCAATAGACATACATATGTAATGGCAAGTACGTGATCCACTGCCACATTAGACCTCTTCCGTTTAGGCCCATTTTAATTCACAGTTAGCTCGACGGGCTACAATACGGCCGGGAAGAAAAAAGAACCGCGTATCTCTAACGGTACAGCATTAGAGTCCAGCTCGGTTGCCATGGGATTTGAATGATATTTGCGAAACGTCGTGTGTTCCAAAACGGTTACGCGAGCTCTCGCTAAACAACGGCCAAAACTTTCCGTCCTTCCTCCCGGTGGTCTTCTTCCTCCGTATATTTCTTTGAGCGGCTCGTTCGAAGGACTCGTCGGGTCCGAGGATCTCGTCGCCTCAATCGCTCCTGCTCATCGTAACGTCCGGAGCTCACATTTTCTTCCCGGGCAGCCTCGCGGGGCAGGAACCCTTAATTGGACCCAGATCTACGCCCCGAGGGATGACTTTCAGCTCGAATCTACGATCTACGAATTCCCTCAACTGCACATGCACCTATACACATACATATGAGATCCTGGAAAAATCGTTTCGGACAAATTCACGCTCGCTCGGAAATCGTCAAATTCTCAGGTGTAATGATCGCCGCTTTGGGTCATGTTCATCTCGTGGGAAGTCCAATCCTGCAGGGACGAAAAACTGGGTCTCACTTAAAAATACCACTCGGACAGGGAAGGGTCTACACGTTTTTCGTTTCGTCTTTTTTTTTTCCATCGCTACACCAACCTTCGCAAGCGACTCTCGCTTTCTTGCCACTCGATAATTATTATTCTACAGTGTGACGGAGAGAGAAATAAAAAAGGGGGTCCGAGCGACCTGCGGGGGGAAAAAATGCTTCTTACGCTGCCGATGTTTAATTTATTGGCCGGCTGCAATTAAAGTACACGAGAGGAATAGATGAGGAATGGTGGACGAAGGGGGAGAAGAAACGTGCTTACGGCCGCAATTCCGTTTTGGGCTTACGAGAAGTACTGCGAGGATTGCGCGTGCTCGCCCGCGCGTGTATATGTACCAATGAGAATTCGGCAGCTTTGGTATTCACTGACGGTTAAACTACCGCTGTCTCGCGAAACGAGTTATTCTCTTGCCGTCCGAGAAGGCATCTTTTCGTTCTTTCTTTCTCTCGTTCCGTTTCCCACTTGCCGAAACTCACGTCCATGTCGTTGAGTCGCTTTTGCACGGCAACACATCACGAATGGTGATATATATATATATATATATATATATATATATATATATATAAGTATATATAAGTATATATAAGTATGTATAAGTATGTATAAGTATATACAAGTATATATAAGTATTTATAAGTATATATAAGTATACATAAGTATTTATAAGTATTTATAAGTATATATAAGTATATATAAGTATATATAAGTGAATATGCCCACGCACATACACCCATACATTCATGTCGTACACGTGTGCGTGTGTCTGCTGCACGTACCTGATCACCCTGCCATCGGCAGAGAGCGTTACACCGCCTTTTCTTGTCATCGTTATTACGTACACCCGACACTTACGCAATTACGAATGCGTGTCCATATGACAGACCCCCGAGTAAATCGAATCGGCAATGCGCGCTCCTATACAACGTATTTTCCCTTTGACGGCACCAGAGTCCCCCAGAGGACATTTGACCCGTGCATATATGCTTCCATCGATCGTCAACGTATTACCGGCATCCGTCGAAAGTCCGGGATGACTTTACGAAAAAAAAAATGGCGATTGGTATACGCGATATATAACAACGTGGAAAGTTGTTACGCGACCCCACCCGAAAAGCTCTGCAGGGACCGAAATACCGATGTTCGGATAAAAACAAAATCTCGAACGTCCGTGTTGCACCCTCCGAAGATTTCATCTCAGCGAACCATGCATCTTACTTTGAAAACGGACCGAGAGTGATCGGTTTTTGTAAAAAAAAAGTCGCGATTACTCACTCTTTGGATTCTTTTGTTCCGTTTTTAACGGCCGTCAAACTGTTTTCGGCTCGGCGCGATTTGATCGTGATTATTTTACGGGAGAACGGGGGTTGGAGTATTTTCTAAACTGGGTCGGGTGGCGAGGGAAGGATGGTGAATGTGATGATGGGTATGTATCTGCCATTACCGTGATCCTTACTATTTTCGGATAAACTTCTGAAAAGCCCACACCTTCGAATAATTCAGAATTTCGTGCACTCATGTATTTTGACTCGCTGATCACGAATATGATAGTAAAAATACCCGCAAATTTGATTTTCGAGATCAAAACTGAAAAAAAACGGTTTTTTGTATTTTTTCTATTTTATTTTAACAAATGTTGATCGTAGAGGAAAATGTCTTCTAGGAAAGTTGTAGCCCATTAAAGGACTGATCATTTATGTTCTATAGAAATTTTGTCTAAAATCATTATTTTCCAAGAAAAATGGGATAATACTCCAATAAGTATATTTTGCTAAACTTCATTAGTTCCGATATTATCTACTTACGCACTTTACTGCATATGGGCCGAAATAAGCCCAAATAAAATTAACACAAACAGCAATCAAAACAAACCCAAACAAACTTGGGTATGTTGAATCGTGGGGTGTGTAGTTCACTGGGGTGGGCGCAGAGCACCTCGGATGGATGTGTGGAATCGCGGGGTGCGTGGAACACTGGGGTGGGTTTGTTGGGCACACTAAAATCACAAAAAAATAACAGAAAACAACATAACATACAAAAAAGACCAAAATAAGAAATACAAAAAAGCAAAAAATAGAATAGAATACAAAAAAGCAAGAAAGATATGCACCCTAAAGACTAAACTGTCACCTCCCCGTGGTACAGTGCGTAAGTAGATAACATCGAAACTAAAAGAGTTCAGCAAAATATACTTATTCGAGTATTATCCCATTTTCCTTGGAAAATAATGGTTGTAGACGGAACCTGTACAGCACATAAAATATCAATCTTTTAATAGGCTACAACTTTCGTACAAGACATTTTTCTCTAAAATGAATATTTGTTACTATAGAATAGAAAAACTATTTAAAAACCCGTTTTTTTTTAGTTTCGACCTTGAAAATAAAATTTACGTGTATTTTCACTATCATGTTCGTGATCAGCGAGTCAAAATACGTAATTACACGAAGTTCTAAATTATTCGGACCTGTGGGCTTTTCGGGAGTTCACCCCTATATACTCCAAGGCGTTGTTCGAACGAGACAGCCTCATTGGAATAAAAAAATTAAGATTTTTCCTTTTAAAAACTAATTTGATGAGGTAATAAAAAGAAAATGATAAAAATTATGCGAATTCCGTACAATAGGGTATTTTACTCCATGTAAGAAAAATACTAAGAATGTATAAATAAGGTAAGTTTCGCACTAAGGGGGCGTCCATTAATTGTGTGAGGTGTTTAGGGGGGAGGAGGGGGTCGAGCGAAATCTCGCCCAATCTCACGTGGGGGAGAGGGGGGCTTCGGCAAATATCACGTAATTTTAGTAATTTTAGTAATCACGTAATTTTTATCACGTAGGGAGAGTCTCTCTACTACTTTACATGGTGGACTAAATGATACTACAACCGCAGTTACTTCTACTACAATTTATTTTCCGTAAACGTATGCATTTTGGAAAATGTCACGTGAGATTAGGGGAGGGGGGAGGAGGTTGAGCAAAATCTCACAACATCTCACCAGGGGGAGAGGGGGGGTCGAAAAATCGCCAAAATCACCTCACGTAATTAATGAATTCCCTCTAAGCAATCGAATAATGTTGGTTTTAATTTGTAAAAATACAAAATAAATTATATAATGCATTTAAAAAAAAAACTTTTTCGGTCTTTTCGACGAACATGCGAAACGGTAGCTGCCATAAAGGATTCCGACGTGACGCCATTGACATAGTAAACGAAGAAAGCGGTAGACGTATTACTCTCTAACCTGTGGAAGCCTCAACAACTGCATATCCTTGTTTGTCATAGTTAATTGCAACTTTTCAAATAGTTATATGTACTTCAAAAAAAGAACGAATGAGTTTTCTTTCGGACTATGACTTTGGATCTCTTCTCGCAAGTTTTAACCAAGTCTTCCTCATATTTATATCAATTGGCATTTTAATCCACAACTTTCCCGATGTTTTTACACTGGTATTCTTACATTCAGGAACAACACACCAATGATAGGGATTGTAACTCACTTTTAACCAAAAAAAAAATTACGTATTCACAATTGGCGCAGCGTCGATGTTTACTGTGCAAGTGACGACACTTGTTACTTGTCGATTACACAAAATAGAAATAAAAATTCCAGTAGTTTATCACCACCAAAGGATCAAATTGCGACACCTTTCAAAAAAGGGTGAATGCCCTATTGTAACGTGGATGACTCGTACATATTTGAAAGCAGATAAAAGAACGAAACATTTCACAATTTTCTTCGAAAGAACAAAAAAATGCGATGACCCGATCATAACAAATGATCACGTACCTTGGCTACGAGAAAGAAAAAAAGTGAATGAAGGCCCTGATATCTCGGGATGCAGGCGAAAGTGCAAGTTGGCTAGCAACACGGCTATAACCTCGGGCCGCGATGCAGTGGAGATTCCACGGCCCCCGAGGAGGTCCACGCGATATTGTGTGGGTGCACGCGTCCGTGAGCCTCTGTTTACAACGTAGGAATTTAAAGGCCAGAACGGAGTGAGCGAACCTTGCTGGCTGACCATACTCGAAGTGGAGAAAGAAAGAACGACGATGAGAGGGACATAGAGGAAGAAGGAGAAGAAGACGAAGAGGGTGATCGTACTAGTGGTAGTTCTGTAAGGGCCTAACCCTCTTAAGCTTCGTTCCGGTGGGGCCTCACGAGATGGGCGGGGCGCTTTGTCGGGGCCCACGGACTTATTCGTCCGGCAGCATAATTCTATCCCTTTTGCTCTTTTTTTTACCTTTCTCTTGGCCTCTCTCTTTCTGTATACATACGCGTTCCTGTGTGTGGAGCATTCTTCGTCAAACCGCCCTGGCCCTGACCCTCACTATTTTTTATCCTCTATCTACAGAGCAGTACCATCCTTGCCAATTGGGACGCCATAAACGGGTCGTTGTCACTCAAAAAAGGCTAAATTGTGGGATATATGGGCATTTTTATTCACGTGTATTTACTTCGATAGGTCCTGTTCACTCGAAATAAACTTTGAAGGCATAAAGTGATGTTTTCCTCCTCTGCTGGCTATTAAGCGTTTCGTGCTCGGCCCTCTTATTTTCAGCCCGGAGATGTAGCGACGCACCTAAACGTCCATCTATGGGTGTGTGCATGCGTGCGTGCATGCGTGTGTGTGTGCGTGCGTGCGTGCGTGCGTGCGTGTGTGTGTGTGTGTGTGTGTGTGCGCGCGCGCGCGCGCGCGCGCGCGTGTGTGTGTGTGTGTGTGTGTGTGTGCGTGCGTGCGTGCGTGCGTGCGTGCGTGCGTGCATACACACTTATTTGGGGACAGAGTATTTTGAACGCATTATACCTGTGTAATGTTGACTATCAGCAGGTAGGGCTGTTATGAGGACCATCCTTAAATGTTTATTTTTTCTGAGGTATCTTTGATTTTGGGTATAGGACGATTCTGGAAATGACCTTCGTATGAATATGCTTACAATTATCTAAGAGGGATCTTGAAGACATTGAGGCTTTCATAACGTTGAGTATGAGGACAATGGGCTATTACGAATCTTTGTTGATATGAATGAGGAAAGATGATACTGAAGGCATTGGTAATGAGACGTGATTAAGAAGACAATACAATCATTGCAAATCTGATTGCAAGCGTGAAAGTGGTGTTCATCACTTTGAACATCTTCAATAGGGGTAAGTGTTTGCTCCTATTTTTTTAAACCGTCTTTTTTAAAGCGATTACATCTAGTTTGAAATTTTGAAACAATCGATTTTTCGTTTTCGACGGTATCTTATAATATAACCTTTCAAAAATATTGTCTGAAAATTTAATTCGGTCCGTTGAAAATTGGGGGAGTTATGAGCGTTTACAGGTAGGTCCGCTTACCGCTTTACCGTTACAGGTCAAAACTTTAAACGCGTTTTTCTCGGAATGACTTTTTCAGAATCGGTGACCAAAATATCTCAAAAACAACTAGACCGATCTGCTCAAAATTTCACAGACATTTTTTGTATATCAAAAGGCAGTCCTTAAGCGAAGGGTTTTTTTTCAATGCATACTTTTTTTATATCAAGGAAAATAGAGTGTTTTTTGCACCGAAATTTCGACGATCACTTTCGATCGGCGATCATTTTTTCAAAAGCATTATTTTATTGAATGCTTCGATTAAAGACTCGATAATACGGTACAAAAACTAAATTCATTTGGTTTTTTGATTTCGGATGATTCGTTCCCGAGCAGGAATGGTCACCGCGAAGGACCTTATTTGCACAGCGGTCTGTGCAAAATTTACTGTATCTCGGTCGTTTATAAATATTTCCCCATAAAAAAATTGTCAAAGATACTTAAAAGCCTTTACTATGAAAGAAACAAATTGAAAACCTACACCCATTTCCCAAAAAAAAAAAACACGAAAACAGCTCTTTTTTCCGGCCGCGAGCTAGGTGTAACCTCTTAAGTCTATTTTAAGGCTTAGAACATTGAAATGTCTTTTCTATCAGTTTTTTAATAATAAACCTTGATTGATCATGTTGAAATTTGGTGTATGAATTTATTTTTAGTTCCTTGATTAAATTCTGAAAAAAGGGGTCCAATTTTGAAAAATTTCACTGACCTTGAACCTTTGAGCGCCTTTACCTGGATAAACCTCGTAGCTACCACTTGATACTCCCTTCCGAACTATGCAACTTTTGTAGGAAAAGTTTTCTCCTAAGTTTGATAGGTTAAAAAACATTTCTACTCTTAATAGTTGTTGCCCCATAATATATATATGTATATGTTTTTTTCCTGAGTTCCAACGTATACCTTTGTGGGTATTCACGTATTACCCTTCCCAATAGAACCCTTTTCTATTATGGTATTGAAGTGTGCACCCTTGGACTGCAACGAAAATATATTTTCTTCGTCTTGCCGATTGTTGAGCATTCAGACTACGAAAATCCCTGAAACATTTTCGAGGATCCTTATTAAAAAAATCTATACCCAAAACCGGCGAAAGAAGATTTTAGATAGTGATAAAAAGAAAGAAATGAAGAAAACCAAGAAGAATTTTCGTTGCATTCCAACAATGCAAACTTCAGCACCATTTCCTATCACTCCCTAACCGCACTTCGCTAATCTAACCTAACTTCCGTTGCGGTCCCAGCCTTTTGAGGTTACAGTATACCGCACATTTGCCAAGGATACGGGGAAACTGTGGAAGACCCGTACTGGTATAGACGGTTCCATATTCTTTTTATTCTTCGGTGTTTTGCCCAAGTATCTACACCAAGGTCTCAGAAGTATTGGCCCTCCGCTCATTGGTTGGCAGCCAGTGCACGGCTGAGCGGTCACCGCTCCAAGTGTCGGCCATGCACAATGCTGCTTAACTCGAAGTACCGCCGGAGCCGAACCTTAATCGCCCATCCAGCAGTGTCCACCATATATATATATATATATATACCGTACCGGACAAAAAAAAATACGCACCGTTCAAAATTCAATATTGGTGCTATTATACTTAAGAAAAAAGTTAATGCAGTACTTCCACAGCTATTTCAACGATACTTTATACGTTCACGTTTACATTTTCACTGAAACATCATAAAAAATATTCGAAAGCTGAACAAATTCAATTTTACGCGTAGGATGTCAATTTTAAGCTGGACAAAAAAAAGTACGCAACCTAAGAAAAAAAAGAAAATATGTTATCACATCGCGCATCTAATATTTTGTGTGACCGCCTTTTGGTTCGATAACAGCCGAGGCATACGTTCTACAACATTGTGAATTTGCTGTCCGTCGATATTGTCCCAGGTCTCCCGCAAAGCATCAGAAAGTTCTTCTTTATTTGTTACGTCACCCTTATTAACATTTTGTCCCAAAATAGACCACACATTTTCTATAGGATTTAAATCTGGTGATTGTGCTGGCCAATCCAAAAGTTTGATCTGCGAGAACGTAAAAAGGCCGATGATTTCCGAGCCGTATGTTTAGGATCGTTGTCTTGTTGAAAGATGAATTCATCCTGCAGACCGATCTTTAGCAGTGATTCCTCCAGATTTACGTTTATGATGATATCAACGTAAACATCGGTGGCCATAATACCGTTGATTGGAACCAAATTTCCCACTCCTGACCACGCAAAACACCCACACACTAAACCACTTCCCCTCCGTGTTTGACAGTCTTTTGAATATTTTTGTCAAGAAGCTGTTCTCCCGACTCAATCCAAACGTGTGATCGTCGTTTATGCCCAAATAAGTCAAACTCGCTCTCGTCACTCCAAACAACTTTTTTCCAAAACGAAATCGGCTTATTCGCGTATTTTTTTGCAATGTCGAGACGCTCGATTTTATTTGCTTTTCGAATCAGAGGGCGACGTTGTGCAAAACTATTTTTTAAGCCTGCTCCTCGAAGTCCCCTACGGACTGTTCGGTCGGAAATGTTCAGGCCTGTATTTTCGAGAATTACACGTCTAGTAAACGTCGGATTTTTCTTTACCTCCCTGATAATTTTGCGATCGTCCAATGCAGTTGTTTTTCTATTTCTACCTCGTCCATTTTTATCGCCCGGTATAGTCGGCGAACTTCCTTTTATTTATTATTCCTTGAACTTCTCGTATATTTTTCTTGAATTGCAATTTTCAGCATCGCGGATTTGTTGCTACCGTACTCGAACACAGAAAATCGTTAACTGGCCGAAAAATCGTCAAATCTATATTTTTACATTTGGTTTGCCTTCCTAAGCTTCGTTGGGAGAAAATCGCTTTGTTGTCACTGATGAGAATACATAAACCTTGGGTGCGTACTTTGCTTGTCCAGCATATAACATCACTCTTCGCGCTGAAATCGTTCTCTTTCTGGTTTCGAATATTCGTAACATTGTTTCAACGCCAGCGTAAAGGCAAAACAATGAAATTTCTTCATGATTGCTCAAGATCTGGTTTATTGATGATATTTGGAATGAGCATAGCATATAAATGGAAATTGGACGGTGCGTACTTTTTTTATCCGGTACTGTATATGGACAAAGATGACACACACGATACGATGACGTCGCATGTGTTATGACACGATGATTGTACTCGAGCTGGATGAATGCATTCTCAAATTCGCTTACACCTTGCAGAAAAAAAAGTAAAAAAAGAAGTAATAAAAAGAAGTAATAAAAGAATCACCAAGGATCTGTACCTGCATCTCGGAAACCCACGACGATCCACACACACCCTCACGAGTGTAAAGTCACGAATAGATCTTTGACTCCCTTCCTCTCCGGTTTTGCTAACTTCTTCCACCTCCCTTCCTCAATTTATGTTGTACATTTTTCCTCCCATTTCATGCTTATGGTTTAGAGATCTGCGATTACCTCATTCAGATGACATCATGTGATGTCATGTGAACCATGTGACTGAAGTTTGCATCGTTGGAATGCAACGAAAATCAATTTCTTTTTTCGTTGCCAAATTTCTTTTAGCAGATTTGAGCCACCAAAATCCCTCAACTATTTTTTATTGTCCTTATTAGGAAATCGACAATTGAAACTTACAAAAAAGATGTGGTATCGTCATAAAAATATGGAAATAGAAATATGAATATGAATTTTCGTTGCGTTCCAACGATGCAAACTTTGATACCATCCATGCAACGTCATCTAAAACACGCGTCATCACTTACATCTATATCGCGGGAGGCCAAACTGCATTTTATTTTAAAAGGTCATACCAATCCATCAAGAGGGATTCGCGCGTTGAACTTGGTGCTATGCAGCTTCGAAAGAATGGTCATTCGTGGTAGGAACGCGGCAGAACGGGAGTAGATAAAGAAATAAGATAGGACAAAGGTTCTAGGATTGCCCCGACGCGATCAAGATACACTCCCCGTTTATACCTGTTTGCCACACACACACACACACACACACACACACACACACACACACACACACGCACACGCGCACACGCGCACACGCGCACACGCGCACACGCGCACACGCGCACACGCGCACACGCGCACACGCGCACACGCGCACACGCGCACACGCGCACACGCGCACACGCGCACACGCGCACACGCGCACACGCGCACACGCGCACACGCGCACACGCGCACACGCGCACACGCGCACACGCGCACACGCGCACACGCGCACACGCGCACACGCGCACACGCGCACACGCGCACACGCGCACACGCGCACACGCGCACACGCGCACACGCGCACACGCGCACACGCGCACACGCGCACACGCGCACACGCGCACACGCGCACACGCGCACACACACACACACACACACACACACACACACACACACACACACACACACACACACACACACACACACAGACACCTATGCGAATACACACACACACACACACACACACACACACACACACGAACACACGCACACCAGCGTGCCAACATAAGATGAAAGCTCAGCAATACGACCAGCAGAGTATTTGAGCGCTGGATGGTTCATTCATATGTTCGCGTCGAGGATGGGTCGTGGGAGCGGAACAAACTTTTATTTTCAAGATGTCACTCGACTCTTTCAACGTTTCCTCCCTCCTGTGCATACAAATCCGTCACTCGTCACCATATAATTCGGCAATTTCTTTCCCCCTCATTTCACGAGTTTCCGCGATCTATTATTTTTCGTGATGTTTCATCGTACTGAGAACCAAAGCTAAAATCGTGCGGATAATTATTAATTTATTGTATCACAAAAGTAATACGTACACTGACCTGAAAAGTGCGCTCTTCTCGGAGCCCTTGGGCCAAAGAAGGGCGAGTAAAAATTTGACGGTTCAATGACATACATACACACGCACACGCGCACAGGGCGTGTAACCGCGAGTCAAACGGAAAGAAACGAAATTAGGGGGTACCGGAGTGAGCCCTCGCGATTGAGGGAGGCCGAACGCAGGTTTCTTCGCGGGAGCTCTCGGCGGTACTTGCGGAAGGGTTTGCTTCTTTTTCGCATCTTTTTTTTCTTGCGGTTACGCTCGATTACAGGGCCGGTGGGGGGTTTTTTTTTCTCTCGGACTGCCAGGGATCTCGCGAAAGGGCCCGAACGAGGATACTTTTTTTGTTATCGGCCTTCTTCCCTTTCCACTTCTTCGTCGCTTTTTTTCGCTTTTATATTATGTACTCCGGTACGCCTCGGACTCTCGTTTTTCACCACGTTAATTGATCAGCACGCTTGCACGCCCCGATTGCCCATCCATCCACACCGTCATATCTCTGAGGGGATTGCTTTTTCATTCAGGTATTATATAATTATGACATATTGGTGACCTGGAGGGAGTACCTTTATCGGTTCTTCAAGGCTAATGTTTTGGTCCTTTCATTCTACTTTTAATTCTTTCACGTCGCTTTTGTATTTCGGAATTACACTGCGTATGGAAGTAATGGGGTTCATACATACGTCATTTTTTGTTAAAACTGACCAGATCTAAGCTAGCATCGTAATAGTGCAACGAAAATGATTTTTTTTTATGAGAGTGAAGTTTGCATCGTTGGAATCCAATGAAAATTAATATTTCCGAATCACTTTAATTTCTTTTACCCGAATTTTCCTACGAAAATCCCTTAAGGTAATCCTATCGCTTTACACTAGTCATACCACTGATCATACTTGAGACTTGGGTTGTAGTACCGAAAAGCCCATACCACTTTTTTCTTTGAAATTTTGTATACTCATGTATTTTGACTCGCTGAACACGAATATGATAATTAAAATTGGCGCAAATTTGATTTTCAAGATGAAAACTGAAGAAAAACGGTTTTTTGTAGTTTTTTAATTTCACTTTAACATATGTTGATCGTAGAGGAAAATGTCTTGTACGAAAGTCGTAGCCCATCAAAAGACTGACAATTTATGTTCTATACAAATTTTGCTTTAAATCATTATTTTCCAAGAAAATGGGATAATACTTCAATAAGTATATTTTGCTAAACTCTATTAGTTTCGATGTTATCCAAGGTGCCCAACAAACCCACCCCAGTGTTCTACGCACCCCGTGCTTCCAAGTACCCATCCGAGGTGCCCTCCGCCCACCCCAGTGTTCTACAAACCCCACGATTCCACGCACCCATCCAAGGTGCCCAACAAACCCACCCCAGTGTTCTACGCACCCCGTGATTCCACGTACCCATCCGAGGTGCCCTCCGCCCACCCCAGTGTTCTACGCACCCCGCGATTCCACACACCGATCCAAGGTGCCCTGCGCCCACCCCAGTGTTCTACCCACCCCACGATTTCACACACCTATCCAAGGTGCCCAACAAATCCACCCCAGTGTTCTACACACCCCGCGAATCCACGTACCCATCCGAGGCGCTCTCCGCCCACCCCAGTGTTCTCCGCACCCCGCGATTCCACACACCCATCCGAGGTGACCTGCGCCCACCCCAGTGTCCTACGCCCACCCATCATCACACCCCACGATTCAACATACCCGAGTTTGTTTGGGTTTGGTTTGATTGCTGTTTGTGTTTGTTTTATTTGGGTTTATTGGGGCCCATATGCAGTAAAGTGCGTAAGTAGATAATATCGAAACTAATGGAGTTTAGTAAAATATACTTATTGAAGTATTATCCCATTTTGTTGGAAAATAATGATTTAAGACAAGATTTGTATAGAGCATAAATTATCAGTCTTTTGATGGGCTACAACTTTCGTAGCAGACGCTTTCCTCTACGATCAACATTTATTAAAATAAAGATTAAAAACTGCAAAAAACCGTTTTTTTTAGTTTTTATCTTGAAAATCAAATTTGCACCAACTTAAAATATCATATTCGCGACTTTTCGGAACTATCCGTTTGGTATTTGGCAACATTGGTTCTATCTCCGTCTCTATTTACTCAACCAGGCGAAGTTTAACCTCCATGCTTTTCAACGTCGATCTGTCAAAACAATGTCAGGTGCGGGAAATATAAAGCATTGTATTCAGGCCACGACTGGTAAAAAAGCGTGTAAAATTCGGGTCGGCGAAATATGTGGGTTAAAAATGAAATGTGTGGAAATTCGAATAAGTGAGATGATGTTAGGACTACAGTCAGCTGTTGCCTTGCTGTCACGTCTCTTTATCGTAACAAGTGGTAATAAATCCAATACCGGAATTTCAAATTAAACTTGATATTACATAAAAATTAGGTCAATGAGCGTAATTTTTTCTGAGAGCATTAGATTACTATAAGTGTTTAGTATGTATATCTGATTATTTTCAAGAATCTGACAGATTCCCACTATCATATACACTTTTGTAGCGACCGGAAATTGGGTTTTTGTATGTCGTCTCGGAATTCCTTCACAAAAATACGCAATTTTAATATATTTTTTCTCTCTAATTAGGTCGATAACTGACCCTGGAATTTTACAGAGATGATTATTAATATATTAAGTGAAGCGCAAAAAAAATGAAAATCCCACGGATTGAAGCGTGGCGATAGGATTACCCTAACCATTTTTTAAGATACTTGTTCCGAGATTTACAATATAAATCTGCAAATAAAAATGATTTATAAGTAAGATTATTTATAATTTATAATTATTTAAAGTTAAAAACTTTCGTTGCATTCGTATGATACAAACTTCAACACCATATTTGTTTCACCCCTCCCGAATATCTTTTAGCAGACTTTGGCTACAAAAATAGCTCAACCATTTTTTAAGATGCTTCAAAATAAAACAATAAAAAAAGACAAAAAAGAACGTTCACTGCATTCCAATTTTGCAAACCTGAACACCATGGGCACCTGTACTGCCGTACTCACACACCTATGCTCTCGAGTTTCAAAAATTCTCCAAATAGTGTCGATATGCAATACCTTGACCAACGTTTTCGAGACTCAAGTGGACCTTTCACCGAATAAATGCAATTGAATTGACTACAGAAAATCACAACGCCCTATCAATTTGTAGTAATCATCCTTTTGTCGGTGGATCATTGAATGTTGCTTTCCATTCCAAACATCGAACTATCTGCTTCAACCTGTACCGACCAAACATTGTTTGATAAATATGACGGGTATCCATGCCGCACACATACGTAGCTATCGTTGATGCACGGTCCACGGAGGTTTAGCTGTTCCGCTCTGTTATCGGCATCGTTGCACGGAACCGACAACCGACGCCTGGCCTTATCCGCCAACGATATGGCGCCCGTTCTTCGAACTACTTTTACACGATACGTCGTTTGTACGGGAAAAAAAAGATGACCGTTCAAAACGAACGCTCAATTATTGAGGAATGTGTCAACGAGATTGCGCAAAGCCAAGAGCACAAAATGTGGGTCTCCGCGGCCACATTGAAATGGCAAAGTCTGGCGAGTCGTTATACGCGCCGTTTTCATCAGCATCAAACAGCGAGAGGTCGTGAATCCCTCGCTGAGCGGTACGTGTGTATGTGGGAACGTGACGCGTCTTGTATCGGGGCGTCGTCGTCCCGCCTGTTTTCTACGCTGCCAGAGATCCCGCGCGTTCGCCCCCCCCCCCCTCCCGGTGTTGCTATGCGAATATCCCTGTACGTTGGAGCGCGCGGTCTGAGAGCGTTGGAGGCGGTGGCGGTTGGGGCGCAGACATCGCGACTGAAAGAGGCAGAGGCGCGAAGTGGCAGAAGAGGAAGATGACGGCGTAGAGAGAAAAGAGGAAGAAGGAAAAGTGCAAGGGGAGGAAAGCAACGGAGGCGACGGGAAAGAAGATTGAGTCTGGCCTGTGTTGTCCCTTCGTTCTTTTCCCGTTGCTATGCGCGGGTATATCCGAGCCCGAAGGAAGGAGAATGCCGGTCACCAGCAGAGAAAGGCGAAAAAGAAGAAGGCTCAGTCGAAGAAGGACCGACGTCCGAGGATGCGCCGATGCACCGAAGGCGATTGGCCAAAGAGGTGGTGGTTGCACGTGGGGGTCGTGGTCACATGCAGGTCGAGACTTCGGAAGGAAAGAGCGGGAGGGCGCAGAAAAATGCCGAGAAAATACGAATAAAAGAAGTGATCGAAGGACTCTTCTTCCCTCTAATCCGGCAGATATTGACAAATAAGACAGCCGCTCGAACCCTCGTATCGCACATCAAGAGCTAGAGCTTCGTGAAGTTGCAACAAAATCCGTTGTACAATGCACCGGCAACGATCCGACGCGGTAATGAGTCGGCGTAAGGCGATCGCGAAATACCATCGTTCCGCGCGGGAACGATTTCAAAGCCGGCTATCGCGTATCCCATGCGTTTCTGTTTACAAACAAGAGAGCCGCCTCCCGCGGTTCTCGTTTCCACCACCATAACGGCCGCCGACTATCACCATCGCTACACCGACGCTGCTTCGTCGCGGGTGTTTGTGCGCCTCGTTGAGGACCGGAGCTGCGTACACACCGATGGCCATGGTCGCTATGGCATATAAGACCGTTAACACAGTCAGAGAGGTGCCCTCCGTGTGTCCTTCCTTGTGTGAGTCCATTCCCCCACCCGGACGCTCGAATTGCCATGTACCGGCTACCACCAACACAGCTGATTCTTGAAGATTGGCGCTGGTGCCGGGGTGGGAGAGCCTCGACACTATCGTAATCAAGTATCCATTCCGGGCGAACATTCTACATGGTAGACGATGAAAGAGCCTGGGTGCGCGCGTGTGTGGGTCTCTTGTTTTCCTTCTCTCTTGGGGCTCTTCCTCTTCGCATCGTTCCCCCACCTTGCCATTCCCAACGATCACTCTGCTCGCCCCCCCCCCCCCCGTTTCACCGCTTGTGATCCCTCATTCGTTCTCCTATCGCGCCTGCTCTCCTCGTTCCTCCTTGTTCCAACTCTTACATGCCAACGGCCTTATTCCTTCCCCTCGAACTCCGTTCTCTCTCTCTTTAGTGTACCGCACTGCTAACTCGCCTCCTCTCTCGATCTTTCTGGATCTCCCTCCCACTCTCCGGAGGTCCGAGTGACCGTTGAGATTTAAATTCCTGGGCCGGGGCTCTTTCGCCGGGGGCCTGGGAACCACCGGAGCTCCGCTGCGCGATCCTTTTCGCCGAGAGAGACAGAGAGAGAGAGAGATGAAGGAGCCGGAGGAGAGAGCATCGGAGACTGATGAAGGGTAAAAAAAACGAAGAGGCAGAATGAGAAGCAGAAGAGACAGGAGAGTAAGACACGGTCAGGAGATTCATGAGTGTCCCGACGAATGATGGGAACTTGTCGAGATGTCCGGCCGGTGATTGAATCGGAACGATTTGCGCTGGTCGCAATGCGGGTGGCAGGGAAAGTGACTCCAATGCCCCGACCTCTGCAAACGGCCGCGATGTAGAACAGGCCCGAGCAATCCTGCTCCGGCTGCAAAAAAGACCTGATCGGGCAACCTGATTTTTGTTCATCAGGTTTTTTGATCAAGCCCTGATCATTTTTGTGACACTATCCCTGATTTTGGTCTGATCAGGGTAAAAAAATCAAGGCCTGATCAGGGTAAAAAATCAAGGCCTGATCAGGGTAAAAATTAAGGTCTGATCAGGGTGAAAGTGAAGGCCTGACATGCAGTCCGAAGAGAGAAGTTCGCTGTTGCTTCGGAAACCACCGTCGCATCACATTCTTCATTGCACTGTCAAAAAAATATTTAATTTAAATAGGATCTATTTACATCAAATAGGTTTTTGACTACGATCCTATTTGTTTGAAATGTATTTTTTAGAATATTCAATGGTATGTTTCATAAATCCAAAATAAATTGAAATACTTAATCTAGAGTTCTACCACAATGATTTTGTATCATAATCCGTCATTTCCCGGTCTTCGGAACGGATTTTTTTGAAGAAAATGTTCTGCATCCACATAGGATGGAACCTAGAACCTACCTACCTATAGCACACTGCCCCTACACTACTTAGTGTTTGTAGCATTTCGGTGGCATAAGAGACCACACCAATTCTTATAATTATTAAACATATGTACATATGTGTGTGTGTGTGTGTGTGTGTGTGTGTGTGTGTGTGTGTCTCGACGTTTTGACGACGCGCTGATATATATATTATAGTTCGTCTGGTGTTTGATAAGAGGTTAGGCGTGTAAAAGGCACCAAACTGTATATAGGCCCAGTTACTTGATGATTGTTTGAAGCTAGCCAGATTAGGCAAATTTAATCAAGCCGTAAGTCCACTTCCTTGACCATCGCCTGAAGGTAGCTGGATCAGGCAACCGGAGGAAACAGTACATCCAACCTAACTATCACCTGACACCAACCTGATCAGGTAAATGGCATACCTGAAATAAGGCCTCCGTACTATAACGTGATCAGACCCGAATCAAATATCAGGACAGACTGACAATATTTCTACTCGGGGAATTGATTCGTTCGCTCAATTAGCTGGTATTAATTTTTGATCTTTAGATCGAATTCCGTACGAAAGTTCTATTTTAATTAGAAAAGCTTTTCACGTCTAGGGTACCTAATAGTTCATCTATTTTAGTCACTTCTAATTGAAGCTGTGAAAAATCTCACTATTCCTTTTACGCAGAGCTCTGTTTAGTGATTAACCAATATTTGATAGATGAAGGAGGAATGAATCGCTCCTACAGAGGATAAAGAGAATATTTCCAAGCTCAAGATCCGTTCAATATGGACGTGTATAATTAATGTACTTATTATTTTTGTTTGGTGGTGCCGAAGGATGAGTAGGTGAAAAAAAGTATCGTAAAAGGGCTTGCCGGGAAATATGTGGAATGTGGTCACTCTGGTGGGTTGAGGGAAATTGCCCTCCGGTGCGCTAACCGTCCAAAAGATCGCCTACACACTTGCACGGGGCAAACGAGCGAGAGGGTGCTGAAGAGACCAAGTAGTGTGCGTGTCTTGAATGAGGAAAAAAGAAGGCAAGAGAAAATACATGTGTAAAGTGGTATATGGACGAATGATGAGGCAGAGGCGAAAGGAAATGAGAGAATCGTCCCGAAAGTGCCAGAGGTAGCCATCACAGGGATGGCTCCAATGAGCACAGCCCTTCTTCTTGACTTCTTCGTCATTCGGATATACTATCCTCTTAATTTATTTGACGTTCTTCATCTTCCACTGCATCCGTCTTGGATATTCTCACAAATCCGAGCTATTTTCAAACTCTCATGCCGCGATGCCTTTTTTTCTTTTACGCTAATGTTCGACTGTTTCTACCTCACTCTTCCTCCACTCTTTAGCTACGGTTGCTATCATTCATAACCACAGGTGTCCCTTCGGCCATTCTGCTCACCAAAGTCGTTAGGAAGAACAGTTTCGTCGGTAGGCTAAACGGATTGAGTGATCATCATCATTGGATGAGGCTGGTTTTCGATAGTATCTGGACCACGGATCTTCAACTTTGGTAATGATTTTTCGGTCTGCAATTAATTGCTGACGGATCCCGTTAATAATCGATTAAAAGGCTTCGTGTCCTGTTGAATGGTAGGATAAATTCACGGGATTACGCAAAATGTTTCTCTGGGCGGAATATATTAAATCATCGTGCTACCGAACTCGGCATGGCCAGTTCTAACGGGCCTTTTGAAATGGTGGTCTTTAAAGAGGAGATCTAAAGGCCGCGGTGTTTCTCCTTTGGCGATGGCGGCATTCGAAGACTCCGAAGCCCCGCTGATTGGAACAGTGCATGAAGTCTGAAAGAAGCGTCCGTTGGTCCACAGTTTGTCCTATTGCCGATCCTTCTTACGCTTTTTTTTGGCTTAAGTCGATAGCCCGCGAACGTGATGTCTTAAAGGCGTGCAACGATTCTTCGGGTTCTTTTTCGAGGGAATTAACGAAACTTTCCGAGAGTTCAATGCACCGGTTCATCGGGCTTCTTTCTGGTGCCGAATCGAGAGCGGTAACATCTCGTTTCTTGTAGGACTCTTTCACCGTACTGCGTTCGCCTCGTCACGTACTTTTGGCGACATCGGCTTCTCGGAGATCAATTATTCTCTTTTTGCAAAGTTAGAGTTATTTTTCACAATGCATTCACCCGCTTCGACATAATCTCTCCAGAGCACATCCCGCGGGTATTTGTCACTTTGATCAAGCGACCTGAGCAAGGCCCTGCAATCGTGTCTACCATGCACTCCATTTTTTTTTCTCATGCCTTTTTCGGCACTTTTTTCGACTTCCGAGTCTAGGAATCTATAGTCCATCTTCAGTTGAAATCACGTAGAGTAAGTCCGGATAAGTTCGCCACAGTTTTTTCGAGGACCCGTCAAAACAAAAGTACACACGTTTCTTAACCTATTTTCATTTGTAATTAAACTTTGAACATTTAACTTTAAGCTAATTATCGAAATTAAAACAAACTCCTATCAGATCTTAAAATTACTATTTTTTAAAAATCACGATTGGCTATCATACCCGGATACAGGAGTAGAGGTGAGATTGCCAGTTACCCAGCATTATGTTCTCGGTTTCCTCTTTGTTTTTATGTTTTGGTCCTTAACTTTTTTCTTTTGGCCACATCTAGAACACATATAATCGAAATCAGTATAATTTTTGTGTACCGAAAGCATACTATCCATTCAAGCCAGTCGTCGATGAGACGAGTTTCATAATAATTTTCTCCGCAACATTTTTTGTCATTGTTCTTATATCGTCTTTATAAGGTCTTCCTAGGTTTTTCGTATGTCCTAGCGGCCGCACGAACCGACGATTTTTTACAGCACTAATAGCTGCTTTTAATGATTCTTGAGTCCAGTTCCCTCGTAGAGCAATTGCTTTTCTCTTGTACTTATTAGGCATCTAAAACAAATGTATAAAAAGGAATTACTTGAACAGATCACAACTAATACTAGGGCCATCATACACCGAATGTACGTGGCCATCTCTATGACGTTGAAGTTAGCACCGTTGGATCGCAACGAAAGTGATTGTCTCTTAATATCCCAAATTTTCTTCGTCCGAGTCGACTTACGAAAATCACGCAAACATTTTTTAGGATTCTTATTTAGCCATCTACAACAAATATCCAGAACATTGTCTTGGATAACGACGAAATAAGAAATTGAAAAGGACTTTCATTGCATGCTAACGATGCAAACTTCAACACCATGCCATCTCTCCTAATCGCTCGGGAGAGATGGCCACATCTAAAATGTAAACAAGTAGAAACGATACATGCGAAATCTTGAGATTATAACAAAGCACTGTTCGTGAATTATTCAAGAAATACAAAAGTAACCATTACTTTTACAAAATAACATCACCACAATGTGAAACATGAAACCTTCAAACAAAATTAGCCGTAGACGAAGTAATTGAAAAGGATTTAACTTAGTTAACATTTTGTTTGCCAAACTTTTGCTCGTACACTTACACCCGGGCACGACGCGAAGCGAATTAAGGGAGACTTTGTCCCGGATTGAGCAGCGGGAGATGTCAGCGGCTCAACATGAGCAGCTAGAAGAAGAGGAGGGATGCCTCTATGGACTAGGCATTGCCGATTAGCGGTAATTATAAACACAGTTGTGTAAACACATTACAAAACTTTAAACGCGTTTTTCTCAAAAACACGTTTTTAAAAATGGCTGACATTCTCCTGACCGCTGTAATTAACATATCGACCTGAAATTTGGAGAGCATACTCAGAAAATATGTCTTCATGGAATGACGGATCGTTTTTTCGATAGATACATTTTTGCATTTATTATTTATCTTTTTATGCGAAAAAACGCGAAAATTCGATTTTTTTTAAATTGCCGCCATTTTCCGAAATTTGTACTAAACGAAAAACCCATCCGTCATTCCATGACCAAAGGGTCACAGATTGATAATATGCTTTGAATTTGTGTTTCAGATCAACAAAGAGGGGGCAGTGATGTCAGCCGTTTACCTCCCGCGATTTGAGGACCTGTTTTCGCGGAGCTGCAACGGCCGCAATTTTGGTTTTTTTATTTTTTTTTATTTTTTTTAACTTTCTGTATATCATGAATAAAAGCAAGAAAAAAGCCGCACTCAAAAAGCTTTACTCGTTTCCTTAAAAAAAAATGAAATGTAAACACCTGAAATATGGCACTCCAAGGACAAAGCCTCCCTTAAGCAGTAACAGGTGAAATCTAGTGCACGGTTCTATGAAACATTTCTAATGGCCATCTCTCTCTTATGGCCAATCCCCCCGGAATTATCCTACAATTATTTTTTACACCTCGCGCCTTTTCGACACAATTTCAATTCTCGAATATGGGAATCTTCCATTTTTCGTTGATCCTGAACTAAATGATGGAAAACACTGCTCTATCGATTAGGTCATATAATAATTAAAAAACCATTAGTCATTGAAATTGCATACTTCGTACAATAAGCTCCTTTTGCTATTTTAGCGGTAGAATCGTTCGTCCCGTTGTAAAATGTCATCGGAAAGAGCTCTTCCAAAACGGACCTCTTTAATACTAATTCGAGCTCTAGCTATTCTCATCCACATTTTCTTGACGGCTAGATGGAGCGATTTCCGTCCAGCGTTCGTCGGTCATCGGGCCGAAAAATTATGGCGGGCCCATTCTCCGCCAAGGGGTCGTCCATAGAAAATTGTGAATGATGAATCTCTTGACGCCTCGAGAAAATACGCCTCATTGCTGTTCTCGCTATGGTCATTTTGTTCTCCTTTCAGCGGTTCATCCTGCCCGATCTTTGTAATTACAGGGCAAACAAAAAGGAGGTGGCTCCTCAAAGCAAAAAAAAAAGTAGTCTTGACGTATATGCAAAATGTTCGAGACGTAATAAATCGCCAAGAGTTTGTGTCGTAATTCTTTGTTCGCGAATTTTACAACACGACACATAGTGGTGGAATTATGATGTTGAACATGTAAAAAAATGTCTATTCGCTTATATCGCGATTCAGCGGGCACTTTTTCCCGCATATTTATAGACGATTTCGTCGATTTTTGACGGCCCTGATATCTTGCTGTCGCAAGAACATTTTTTGTATCAAAAGAAGGATTTTTTTTGGCCAGTCCAAGAGCTTCGGTCGAAGAACCGGGAACCAGATCCTTAATACCGTTTGTATGTCTGTAGCGTGCATCTTGCTTCAATGGGAATTCCAGTAAACTCGTTCCTGTCGCGGTGAAGACAGTGTATGCGACAGGGATAAATACCGGCTTTTACGGTGGTCACAGGGCGTGTAGCGTAACGAAAAAGACGAAAAAAAGAAAAGAAAATAACCCGCGAATTTACGACGTCGACACTTGGATTCTAATTGATGAACCTTGTGGTTGCTTATTTTACCGACTGACATAGTCATTTTGCTTTCGGTTCGGTCGTTCATTTCTGGAAATATGAATTAAAGAAGCGGTCTGCCATTATTTATTTGAATATCGAACGGTACGCGTGAATTTTTATTTTCATTTAAAGCAAATTTTTGCAAATTACATACAGCCGGGCGCTCTGGAAATGGTTTTTCAATTTTTTTGCGTTCGACATTCGAATGTAATATTAAATGGCAAATGTACATCCGTATTCTTTCCCACAGTCACATGCACGCGCATTTTCGTTTCGTTGTAAATATCTGAGCCCACAATCGCTGGACTCGAAGCCTCCCAGGGTTCTGGTCCCGCAGGACTTTCTGCTCTTTGGGATCTGGAGCCCACCCTCTTATCTTTGCGGAAAAATAGAAGATTCCCGACCTTTTCTATCTCTCAGCTTGAAACGATTCTTTGGAAGCTCGCGTTGCGCGCTCTTGCTGTTACCGATTGGGTCCCCGAACTTTCTGACTTCCGGTGGGCCTTATCTCACTGCCCGAATCGTTACTACCCGCTGAGACGAGATTCTCCGGGTACTCCGGGGACGTTTCTCGAGGGCCAGGTACTTCGTACTCGTGAATGATGAAGTAGAGTGGAGGTACAAGGACTGCCCGTGCAGAAATTTTGGCAGGGATACAGCTGGATTCTGACTTATATCCTGAACTCCCAGTCGGGATCTAGTCCGATATCGGATCAGATTCGAAGACTAAATGTAAGATCCGTAAAATGGATTCCATTACCCAGGTAGGAATTGACGATGAAAAAAGGGCTCGCCAAGCTCTGAAACAAGGCTCACATTTTTCAATTCAGGCTGAGCACCAGCCTGATTTCAGGCCTAGCCGAACCTCTGAATGATAACGCGGTTTCAGGCTCTTGCACACAGGCTTGAACAAGGGTTGGTAGAAAAGCCTGTACTAAGCCTGAAACGACGAAACAACAAGGCTTGAAACGAGCCTCGTTTAAGGCCTTAAACAAGGCTTGTTGTTTCGTCGTTGCAGGCTTAGTACAGTCTTTTCTACCAACCCTTGTTTAAGCCTATGTGCAAGAGCCTGAAACCGCGTTATCATTCAGGGGTTTAGCTAGGCCTGAAATCAGGCTGGTTCTCAGCCTGAATTAAAAAATGTGAGCCTTGTTTTAGAGCTTGGCGAGCCCTTTGTTGATCGTCAATTCCTACCTGGGGCAGGCTTATACCCAAACTCATCTCGAGGCTATATGAGGCCTGTTTTTAGTTTTCTATATTCTACAATGGGGTACATTTAATAAATTTGTAATTAATGTGATCTATTCCATTTTTTAATTTTATTTTATCTATACATTTTATCATCTATATATTTTATCAACTCGAAACGATCACATACTTGTCAATGTTTCACATTAAAGAAGTTTGTAACTAGTGCTGTATGATCTTGCTGTGCGTTCATAACATTGTATGCATAATTAATTCCAATTTCATGATTTTTTCATTTTATATCTAATTCGTAAAAATATCTAAACAAAAAAGATCGTACATTCGAGTGAAAAATTTCGATTGTTATCGCATCAAACTGACTCTCTTTTTCTCGGTTCAAATCAATACTTTGTCGAAAATATTTCACATTCAATAAGAGCGTCACTATAGTGCAACACAACTTCGCTTTGTGTGCATAACACTGTAATATTTATTTCATGGCTGTTTCGTTTCTTACTTAATTCATGAGAATGTCTAAACGAAAAAAGTTCATTTTTTCGGGTGGAAAAATGTCGATGTTTATTGCGTCAAATTGATCTAGAAAATTAAGATAGAGGATGAAGTAAAATGTCAGTAGTGTAATTTTTTTGCAGATACACAATTTCAACATATTCTCGCATTTATTGCTAATTTTTTTTCATAAAAGTACAGAAAAAATATTATTTTAAACTTATTTTATTTTATCACAACCTGAAACAAGCCTGCATCCAGCCTTGATTTTTTAGGCTTAAAATTCACCGGCTGAATAAAGCTTGAAATAACCCTGAGTTTAGGCTAAGCAGCCAGTCTGGGTTCCAGGCTGCTCCAAACGATGCAATAAAGCCTGGCACAGGTCTGTCTCACTCAGGCTCGGTGAAACAAGGCTCGCACAAGCTTGTTTCCATCGTCAGCCTTTTGATTTCCTACCTGGGTAGGGATCCAGAACCGGATCCTTTAATGACTCTAAATAGATTCCCCATGGAATCATTGAGGAATCTGGGAAGGATCACGGGTGAATACAGGCTGAAATAAAATGTCAAAAATGGAATTATGACATGTTAAATTTATTATAAAAATAAATAACATTTATAAAGTTTTGGTGCATTAAACTATCAGTAAAAAAAAATTTGTCCAAAGATTCAAATGGCAGATCGCGCTCATCGCGAGATTTTGATGTGAATTAAAAAAAATTCACATCAAAATCTGTGAATGCAAATGTATTGATAAGAAATTATAAATACAAAAAAAAATCACAAAATTAGTTGTGAATTTTTTCGTATTTAAGACAAATTAAAATCAAATTCAAAATGATTAGATTAAAATTTGCGCCAAAAGTGAGTTCGTACGTATTTTGAGAGAAAACATTGCCTCGAGGCAAATAAATTTTTGCACATAACTTTTTGTGCGAACATTTCTTTGCCTCAACACAATGTTTTCTCTCAAAATACGTTTACACTTGTGGTGTAAATTTTAATATAACTATCGTGAATTCGATTTTTATTTTCTTCAACTTGAGGATATTCACAACTCATTCTGTGATTTTTTTCATATTTATAATGTAATATTTGAAACTCACAACTTTTTTTGCAAAAATTTCTTTGCCTCGACGAAATGTTTTCTCTCGAAATACGTAAGAACTCACGGTTGGTGTAAATTTTAATTTAATCATTGTGAATTTGATTTTAATTTGTCTTAAACACATGTTTATACCCACCGACATGTCGGTGGGTATAAACAGAGACTTATTCCCCAAAACCGGTATCCCGGTTAGAATCCAACTTGCATCAGGATCGGAATATATACAACGACGATGGCATAATTTTGAAAATTTTGGCAACACGTATATTTTCGGTATTACTATGTAATTCCTATCTATAGATAGGAATTTTATAGATAGGAATCTATAGACAGAAATTCGATAGACACGTGACGCCAAAATTTTCAAAATGATGCCATCGTCGTCGTACATATGCCGATACTGATGCAAGTTGGATTCTAACCGGGATACCGGTTTTGGGGAATCCATGACAAATCCTGATCGGGATTTGATCGGACATAGGGTATGCCGGTCAAAATTTCTGCATGGGTGGCGATTAATTACCAAACGGTTTCCTTCGATGATCCGTTTCGTCCGTTTTCATGGGAAAAAAAATAATACAGCAATAAATGATCTACTTATAGAAAAAAAATCGTCGAGTTATGATAAAATAGTGTAATCAAATCAGGTATAAAAGCGAATACCGTAAAAAGAGGTTCAAATCGAAAGGAAAAAGAAATTTACGTTGATTTTTTTTAAGTCGCTATTGATGTATTTTGAGTCTCTCAAATTCACCATTTATTGCACGCAGAACCCTAAGTTTTTATTCAAAATCTCGAAATGTGTATGGAAACAGGTTTTTCGTGTTTAGCCGACGTAACTTTGAGCTTTCGACAAAACCCCACGGTATTTATAATCGGCAGACAATTTCCCATCGGATAGGGCTTCGAAATGGTGCAGAAGTGGAAATGATTTTTTTTTTCGACTTTTGCAGAATCGTCGGAATCCAAATATTTCAAACGGCCGTACCATCGGACCTATTTGAGCGACATGAACTTATTGGGGGGGGGGGGGGGGGGTGGGGGTCGATAAGGATTTAAGTAGACTTCGAGACTGCCGCCTGATTTATCCCGATACCTCAATTACTTTTTCCGGAAGGTGCACTTGAAAAATGACGGAAAAAGGGGCAAACGGGTATGTGAGGAAACATTGGCAAAAATCGATGATCCACCTTTGGAATTCTTCCAAAAATCGAAAAATCATCGGAGTTTGATTAATCAAATGGGACTTCTCAGAGCAAACGATTACGAAAAGAATGAGCGCAGAGCGAAGGTTGAAATCAAAACAGAAAACGAATGAAGAACAATTCAGAAAAACGACTTTTTTTTTCTCCCAAATGTGAAAAAAAAACATTATTTTATTTATCTTCTTTATAAGCCTACATTGATGTATTTTTACTCTCTGAATACGAATTCGCCATTAATATCCTCCAAAACTCTCAGATTTTATTATAATGGTTGAAAATGTATAGAGACGGATTTTTGTTTAGTAATCATTTGAAAATTTTCCATTGAACAGGTTCTCAGAATATAGAAGAAGTCGGAAAAAAATATAGTAGGAGTCGAACAACAATCAACTCATGGTCACTTTTCAATAATCGTGAAAATCTCGAAATTTTAAACGGCCGTAGCGTCGGTCCTTTTTGAGTGACATAAACTTATCGGGAAAGTTCCGAAAAGGATTTTGATAGACTCAGAGAATGCCAAGTGATTTATCCCGGTAAATTGGCACAAATCGATAATCCACCTTTGGGATTCTGTAAAAAATTGAAAAACAATCGAAACTTCACGAATTTAACGGAAGTCTTCTGAGAAAACGATTATAAAGAAAATGCGCGCAAAGCGAAGTTTAAAATCGAAACGGGAAAAAAAACTTATCTTTTGCTGAACTGCGAAATAAAATTGCATTTTTAATATTTTTCTTATAAGTCCCTACCCATGTATTTTCACTCCCTGAATCCGAATTTACCAATAATTACCTCAAAATCCTCAATTTCTATAAAAAATCTTCGAACATTTATGCAAACACGTTTTTGGCGTTTTGCCAGCGTAATTTTGAGCTTTCGACAAAATGTCCGTGACATTGAAAGTAAGAAGAAAAAAAAGTTGACCGCCTTGGTCACTTTTTCAAAATTGGCAAAATGTTCAATTTTCAAAAAGTCGTAGTGGTGGTCCTATTTGAGGAATAGATACTTATTGGGTGGTTTCCGGAAAGGGTTTGGGTAAACTTGGAGATTGCTGCTTTTGATTTATCCCAATATCTCAACTGGTTCTCCCGTAAAGTGCACTTGAAAAATGACCGAAAAACAGACGTTTCAGAAAGGATACGATTATGAAAAGAATGAGCGCAGAACGAAGTTTGATATCGAATCAGAAAAAAACGACAAGCAAGTCACTGGAGTCACAAATTTTTGGCCAAAAAGAAAATGTACTTTTACCCCCTGAATACGAATCCACCATTCATTTCCCGTAACATCCTCAGCTTTCATGGAAAAACGTCGAAATTGTATGGAATGTTGTTTACCCCCTTCAGCTTGCTATCCGGCAAAAATGCAAAAATACGTCAACTTTAATTTTATCCCCCCGTCAAAGTGTTACCTATTTCATTCGACTTAAGGAGCTATACCAGTGTGAACGCTGAAAATTTGGGTGATTTTCGGGAATTTTTTGGAAGAAAAGTACTCAAATGTTTTGGAAAATGAAGAATATATTTGGCTATATTTGACCTATAGTAATTGCGGCCGATTGACTTGCTGAAAACAAAAAAGGAAAAAATATCGTTAAACTGAAAGGTAGTTCCTGTACAATGACGTAGGATTTTCGAAAAATATCAAACTCTTACAAAATGGCGTAGTTATGAAAAAAAGTCTGTTTTCTTGCCTATAAAATGGTTGTTTTTTTTTCAATGCCAAATCATCAATTTTCATCCAATCAAAAATATCTTACGTCATTGTAGAGTAAATATATTCAAGAGTACTCAGTTCGAATTTCAAGTCAATCGGGTAATTGCTCCTTGAGTTACAATGTCAGCAAATTTGAAAAATCTCATTTCGAGAATAACGCGTTTAAAGATTTAACTATCAATTTTTGCAAGATAAAATGATATTGATATAAAGATATAAATCATAATGATATTCTTGAAAGTATAAACTATCGAAAAAGGCAACAAATAAAATCGATTTTTTAAAAGTGGCACACTGGTATGGCCCCTAAGGCCTGAATAGAAAAGTCCAAAAAAGCGTTTTTTCGGGAATTTTTTCAGAAGCGAAACAAACAAGTGAGCCCAGTAAACACTGAGGCATCTTTTCATGTAAATTTAAAATGTATAAAAAAAATGTTCAACATGAAGCAATAAATAACCAATAAAATGTTCAATTGTCATATATTTTTCTTCTGGGTGAATTAAGAAAAAGCTGAAAAAATCGTGAATTTATCACTTTCCTCGGTTAAAAAAAAAATGTGTTAAAAAAACACTTTAACGTACTATAAATATGATTTAAAAAAACCTTTTCAATGTCTTTTTAAATTCACTTAGAAGAGATTTTCATACTGAAGAAAATAAACTTTGGTTTGCTTCAGTAGGTCGTTTACTTTTTTTGCTATCACGCCCGCCAATTTGGAAAAATCGTGAAAATGAAAACTGCAGAAAAAGCGCTTCAAAGTTTTCAATAGGAGGAAATATCAATCGCTTCTCTGCTTTTGGCCTTGTATCTTCGAAAATATTTACAATTGGCTTCTGTAACTTTGTAAATATATTCTTGGAAAGTTTATTCATCGATTAAAGCAATTGAAAAAAAAACGATATCTCGTTAATATATAATAATGGGGTGGTTCCTTTTTTTAACAGTACCCATAATGGCTTTTTATCGTTTTGCATGGCAGAATTTTCGTTCCGTTTCACTTTCAGTGAATGCTTGCAGGTGAAACTGCAAAATCAGCCTTTGACATGCTTCACGTTAAGGGGTGCATTTACCCCTCTGAACCGTTTCTCCGCCGATTAAAAATATACGTATCTAATCATTTTTAATCGTCTACCATATGGGTTTCAACAAACTCGAAGGCGAATGCTAAACTGATGTCCCTTGTGAGCATAAGAGTTTTCATAAAATGGGGGAGGGGGGGGGGTGAATCTGCCTATCCAAGTGCGACAAAGAAAGCTGTCTTGGCTAGAAAAAATGCATGTAGATGGATAAATAACCAGCCCGATTTTTACAAGCTAATAATCTGCCAATAATAAAATTAATTCGCCTCTCATTTGTCTTCCATTTTTAGTCTCGATGATTCTGACTCGGTATCGCAAGCTATGGAAATAAAATAATAAGAGGTCCTCTTTGGAAAAAAAAGCAGTTGACATTACTTTAAAAATAATAAATTTTTTTAGATGCAGCAAAAAAATGGCGGTAAAAAGAGTTCAGTGTAATCGAATTATCATCGATTATGGGCGAATTCAGCAATCGCCTTTCCGCAACATCACTGTATGCACCGTCGCAGCTTAAAACGCTATCTATACCTATGCATATGTACGGATAGGTCGACTGGGCGCATTGTTTAGCACGCGAGTTGCCACCGCGTGTGGGAACGTCATACGGGCGCAGATGTTGGTCTAGCCCGAGGCCAGCATTGAGTACGAATAATCGATAACGACCACGGCTCACAGTCAACGGGTTCATGCGTAATAAACGTACGAGTTCGTGAGCCTCGGAATTCTAGCCAACAAATTGAACGAGCGTACTTAATGCATGATACGATGAGGATTGGCTAATTCAACCAATGACTAATGTCGATCTAGCCTAATTTCGGTTTTTCCGCACCATGGGACATTTCCTCAATTTTTTGTCCTGCCCATATGTGGGAGTGCTCGTTTCTGACTACACCGAGAGAAAACAGGCAGTAAGAATTGACAACAAAATCTCTTGTACTGGGTAATAAAAGTTGTTTTTATTGTTCACTTTTCTTTTACAAACTTAGATTCGAAAAATCATGCGGACGTTTTTTAGCATCCTCGTTGGAGATTTACAATGTCAAATTGCAAAAAAAAAACATTTCGCACAGTAATAATAATAAAGGAATAGAAAAGGATTTTTGTTACATTGCACCAAATAGGCGTTTTTTTCGGGATTTTTTTTAGAAGGGAAAAAACAAGTGAGCCCAATAAACATTGAGGTATCTTTTCATGTATATTTGAAATGTATAAAAAAAAATGTTCAACATGAAACAATAAATGACTGCAGATTTATCAGCCCCATTCCATGTGCGTCTTGCCACTGCAGTCCCCAATCAGCGAGAAAGATGCAGCTCGTAATTCTTGACTGAAACAAAAAAACCAATAAAATTTTCCATCATATATTTTTCTTCTGGGTCAATTGAGGAAAAGCTGAAAAAATCCTGAATTGATAACTTTTCTCAGGTTTGAAAAAAAATGTGTTTAAAAAAAACACTTTAACGTGCTTAAAAATTATTTGAAAAGACTATTTCAACGACTTCTTACATTCACTTAGAAGTGATTTTCATACTGAAGAAAATAAACTTTGGTTTGATGGAATAGGTCGTTTAGTTTTTTTGCTATCACGCCCGCCAATTTGGAAAAATCGTGAAAATGAAAACGGGAGAAAACGCGCTTCAAAGTTTTCAATAGGAGGAAATATCAATATCTCATATCGATCGGTTCTCTGCTTTTGGCCTTGTATCTTCAAAAATATTCACAATTGGCCTCTGTAACTTTGTAAATATATTCTTGGATAGTTTATCTGTCGATTTAAGCAATAAAAAAAAAACGATTTTTCGACCTTCTTATTCAGGCTACGGCCTTAAGGCAGTATTCTAGTCTAGAAATTTGAAAAAATCAGGATTATTTTCGGCACTGTCTGAAAGTGTAGACCCTTAAGAATATGTCCTCGAAAGGAAGTTGCCGAATTCCCAATATTTACGCCAACGAACAAGACCAGAATACTTACGAGACAGGAATGGCCGATTAATATAACGCAAGTATAACATGCCATTATATAGAAATTTGAATATTTTATAAAGCACCGAAAAGTAAGCGATACGTGTTTTTTTTTTTATCAGCGGAAAAACGCTTTTAAGGGGTGAAACCACCCCTCGAAAAAAGGCATCTCTAGGGGTAATATAGCAGTTTCACACACAAGGAGTCCACCGATTTTAATGAAACAAAAACGAAAAAAGTTCTAATCCGAAGCAATGAAAAATCCACTATAGTGACATGGCAAAAAAAATTAAGGCCTGAACCACCCCTATATTATGGGGTGGTTTCACCCTTTAAAACCGTTTTTCCGCCGATAAAAAAAAATACGTATCGCTTACTTTTCGGTGCTTTATAACATATCCAAATTTCAACAAAATCGAAGGATGTCACCTGAGGGATGTTCCTTGTTAGATAGTTCGCATGCCATTTCTACAAATGATAACTCTTTTTGACCTGCTTTATTAAAACATACTCTTGGTTATTTGTTTGATCTAAAAAAAAGTCTTCTTTTTAACCTTAAATGTTGAGGAAACTTCACGAAAAAAGATCTTAGGCAGAATTCTCATACGAACCAATTCGTACATCTGACTTTGATAATCTGCAGTATGAAAACAATGTAAAACAGATGATTTTTTTTTTTTTTTTTTCGAAAAATAACATAAATCCCAAAATCTTGAAACCCGTGGGACTTTTACTCAACTGAATTTCCAGCATATAGTAGGATATGAGCTGACCTATCGACAGTTGCAGGATTATCCATTCATAACAGGACACCCTGTATAACCGTCGGAGAAAAAAAATGCAGACAATCGCCATAAAAAAGTTTATTTCTCTTTGATACCTGCCATTATGGCATTCTTATTGATCAAGAGAATTGGTTTTATTTCTGTTTCGGATGAATGCGAACTTTGGAATCATGCCAACCGCCTCAAGTCTTTTTTTCACGGCCATGTTCAGCGGCCCGTAACGTTTTCCATTCTAATTTTTTTGCACGGCTTTTTTTTCTTAATTTCTTGAAACATCAATAAAAAGACTAAAAAATAGATGGTGAAATTTTTTTTGTTTTTTTTTTTTATGAAGCCCGAAAAAGGCCCGAAATGTAGGCCTCTAGACTAGAATACTGTCTCAGGCGGAAATCGCGGATATGTAGATTTTTCAGAAGAAATTAACGAAAATTAACAAAGTTAATGGTATCCAAATGTTTATTATCGAGTTTATAAATCTGAGTTGAGTGTCCGAAATTTTGTCGCCCAAAAAAAATAATCTTTTCACTCGTAGAAAGGAAAATGTCCTTTTTTTCAAATTTACTTCGTCTTTAGATGATTAAAAAGCAAGGCGCGAAACGAGAAGCCAGGCCTTTCGATTAACGACAAGATAATATTGCTTTTACGTCTTTCCTCGCTGGTGAGCCCCCAACGAATTCTTAATTAATAACCCTCGGGCGTTGCGGGTCGTATTTCGAGGGTGGTTGCGGTGACTTTTGTCGTTACGGAAGAAATTTGGCTTTTGACTTCCGCAGCTGGCGCGAGCGCGAACGCTCTCCCTCGTGACTCTCTTGACGAGTGTATAGCACGTGGCCACACTTCACCCCCACGCGTACAAGCATAAGTACACGTCACGACGACGAAAGTCTCGCTCGATTCTTACGATTCCCCCTTCTCTTCTTTTTCCTCCGTCTGGCCCCTCGATTCGCTTTGATACGTTGGGGGCCCCCTTAAGAAAGGAAAAAAAAAAGAGTCAGGCTGCGAATGCATACTCGATGACGTTTATACGTACATATGCTGTTGTATTTTTAAGTGTCCGTGGAGGCGAGCGCGTGAGGGTGTTTTTGTTTCTTTCTTCGTTTTTTGACGTTCCTTTTTTTTGACGACTTTACTCGCGTGCGGGTGCACGAGACTCTACAAGAATCCCCCGCGCAGATGTCACTCGTTACGCAAATTTCCATCTTTCTAACGGTTTTGTTCCGAAAAATAATTGTGAATGAGAAACGGCTAAAGTATCGTTAGGAATTTTTTAAAGGGGTTCCGTGGGTTTCGAAGCCAGAAAAAGCATATTTTCTCTATTAAAAAAAATACATAATATATAAATTATTTTATTTAAAATGTTTTCTCTATTTAAGCATTATTCTCTAATAAGCATATTTTCTCGACTAAACAAAATTAATATATAAATTATTTTATTCATAGTGTTAAGCACATAAAAAAGCAACATTTCAACAATATTTAAAAAAATGTTCATCCAAAAATTTAGGAAATTCAGCCAGTGGAACCTGGTTTTCCGCGACCCCGAAAAAAGTGTCCTTGTGGTGGTCCTAATAACTCATGATAGCTTTATCTGAAATTAAAAAATCAATTTTTTTCTGTTAGTAGATAAGTAGAGCTCGTGATTAAACGAAGGATTTTTAAAAAAATTGAATTTTGAATTTTTGGCAGAGTTGTATGCAAAATAGTTCAATTTTTGGTACAATTTACATTACGTATAGCCTTGTAAAATTAATTGTAATCGAAAAAAAAAAATTTCGTTCAATCACTCGTCACTGCTATTTTAAAGCAGTGTGTAAAATTTCAATAAGATCGGTGCATTTGTTTTTGAGAAATCCTGTCCACCGACTTCAAAAATAGTGTTTTGAGAAAAAAGCGATATATCTGCGTCGTCGGTCTTTCCCAACGGGGGGAATTCCCGAAGGCTCTCTCTCTCCTACACTTTTACTCCGATTGACTTAAAACATTGGGAGAATATTCTAGACATATTGCACTATTAGATAATAGAATGTACAAAAATTGACTTTTTTACATTTTCAAACCCACGTAACCCCTTAAGGCACTGTTCTAAGGTGAACATTCATTTTCAAAGTGATTTTTTGGGAATTAAATTTGGAAGAATAATTAAATCTATAGTGATAACATTTCACAGCTATACTTATACACGTTTGAAGTAACATCTTAAATTTTTTCAAAGCATTTTATTGAAATTTTTACACGATATTTGATGTTGCGTCAAAAGAAACGAACGATTTTTGTAAATTCTATTCTTGACGAATGTGGTTATCGTTCGGCCCTCTAATAAAATAATTTACGGAGAATTTCCGAAATGGCAACGTTTGAAAAAGAGTACTCTGATTTTTACAATAAAATGTTCACTTCTCGCGACTTGGAAAAATAGGAATTATAAAGAAATCAAAAAGATGGAGGGCCGACGAGAACGACGTCCGTAAAGAATAGGACTTTGAAAAATCGTTTAATTCAGATGATAAGAACGGCCGCAACAAAGCCTGACGATAAAGAAACCGTGCAATTTCGAATAAAAGGCTTTGAAAAAATGTAAGATGTTACTTGGAACATTTATAAATATAACTGTGAAATACTAAAACTGTATATTTAACTATTTCTATAAATTAAATTCCCAAAATATCCCCTTGAAAATGAGTGCTCACACTAATATACGGCCTAGAGTGGCACAAATTTGAGCTCTATTTTTTTTCTTTTTTCTCACCATCCCATAATCTACTTTAAAGAAGAAAAAAAATTGTCACGAAAGTTGTCGGTGGTCAAAAAATATTTAGAGGTCGCTCGATCCTCCCAAAAATTCAAATTTTCATTAAAAAAACGATTTTTTTTCGTTCACTTCCCACCCATGAATTTAAAGCTTTATAATTTTTTAATTGAGCCCGCGAAAGCTCTAGCCGGTCAATGAATATTTAGTGGTCGCTCAAGAGCTTCGAAATTACCAATTTTCGCCAATTTTTTTTTACTCTTCACACTCATCACTTTGACGGTTCTGTAAAATGTTCAAAACAATTAACTGTTTCTCTTTAGAAAAAGGTTCTTTTGAATTTACCTCACACTACTAACCCAAGAATTATAATGTTTTTTCTCATAAAATAATTATTTGAAGCTCTTGTTCGTACACCAAATTACATGTCCCCCGTTTTATCAGGTTGGAAGTATGAGGTAAATTAAAAAAATCCGTATGTAAAGAAAAAAAGGATAAATTGTTTTGAAAATTTTACAAAGTGTTAAATTTATGCGTGGGAAGAGAAAAAAAATTCGCGACAACTGGAAATTTCGAAGTTCTTGACCGACCACTCAATATTCATTGGCCGGCTTTAGCTTTCGCGAGCTTAATTTCAAAATTATAAAGAGTAAAATTCATGGGTGAGAAGTGAACGAAAAACAAAAAGCGATTTTTTAATGAAAATTTGAATTTTTGGGAGGCTTGAGCGATCTCTAAATATTCTTTGACCTCTCGCAGCTTTTGCGACAATTTTTTTTTTTTTTCGCTAAAGTAGGTAACTGTATGGTGAGAAAAAGGAAAAAAAATAGAATTCAAATTTGTGCTACCCTAATACGGCCTCAAGGCGTTGAATTTTTCACCGGTGGAATACAACGAAAATTTCCTTTTGTTTGTTCAGTTTAATTATTATCCAAAATATTATTTTTGTACTAAGCTCGTAAATACTCACAGAGATTACGAGAAAAAAAAACCGTTTGCGTGACCTCGTAGCTTAAGGAAGGACACCACTGTAACTGCGCATTTTCGACCGTTTTCTCTGGATTTTTTTTTGAGGAACAAAATACATGGTCAAAAGACCTTTTACACTTTCTTAGGTATATATTGAAGTTTTTTAAAAAATGTATTTGTCAAAAGAATACAAAATGGCGGCGCACGAGTCGCTATAGCACTGCTAGTTTTCAACCAACACTCCTCGGCACGCAGTAGAACTGTCGTAAATTTAATCCTGGAACTAATCGTGAAATATTTTCATTAATTATATTAGTTTTAGCAATCAAGTACGGGGGGGGGATTAAAAAATAATTTAAAAAAAAATAGAGACGAGTTTGAAAAAAGTTCGTTTTTTCGACCATAATTTTCATATAAAAAGTGATATATTATTAACAATATTCAATTAATCGAAAAAAGAGCACGTATTTGACTGTTAAAGCAATGTAAAAAGCTACAGCTAACATTTTAAGTCGATTGGGGGAAAATTGTTCGTGTTCTGCTGCGTGCCGATTTCAAAAATATGATTTTGAGAAAATCGTATTTGATGTTTTCGGTAGCCGCTGGAAAACAAGTGCACGAGTGAATTTGCAGAAACGTGGGAGCTTCTTGAGTCGGTGGGTTACGTGATCCTCGTTGGAACGGTTTTACTTCAGGATCAAATTGTTGGATGGTATTTTGTGTAGCTAGTTTACCGGCGTGGCATCGCCGAAGGCGCTTTTCAACGCTCGGAGACTCAAAAATAGCTCGAAAACCACTTCAAAACTGTTTTTTTCAGCTATAAACACATACGCATCATATTTTCGAAGGTTCAAGAGACTTTTTAAAAGTGTTTCCAAAAAAACAATTTTTCGGAAATTTTACAGTGTTGTTCTTTTATAGTGTTGTCCCTTAAAGCTGGCCAAAAAGTTGAGCAAATGCAGAAACAATTTCCGTAGGATTCCAACGACGCGAACTTCAACATAATTTTTTTGAACTCTTCGAGTATTAAAGGGAGATGTACACCTAGGCGCCGGAAAACAGGTCATCTTCGTGAATTTTTCCAAAGAAAACTGTTTGAAATTTCGGATTAGGGTTTTAATTATCTAAAAGTATATACATTCAAAAATATGTTCAATTTTCTTTATTTAAAAATATCAAAAATATAGAAGGATATTGTGTGATCCTTGGAGCGTCGTAAAAAAATCTGCGTATACGGTACCCACTGGCGTTTCTTCAAAAATCATTTGAAAAAAAAAACCAAATAGATTAGTAACCCTTGGTAGTCACACTTAGCCAGAATCACGTTATAGTCAAGCCTTTTTAAATTGTTGTAAATAATGAAATAATGCATTGAGCGATATGAAAAAATAGTGAGCTATAATTGGAACCCTATTTAATACAAGGATATTGGTTAGAAATCAAAAATTAAATTTTATATATGCAAAAAAAATTATGCAAACAAAAACGGGAAAAATGCCTTTTTTTACAAAAATTGCTCTAACTCTTGTAATTATTGACAAAAAAAAATAAAAAATCGTTTTATAATCTGGAAACAATGTACTTTGCAATAGACATAGAGATTTCTGTGGACTTTTCAAAAAGTATATTTTTTTCATCCAACGCAGTTGCGATTTAGAAGGAAAGAATGAAACGCTTACGCATATAAAAAAATGTATGTTTTATTGAAAAAAAAAAGTTGTACGGCATCAAAATAATTTGTTTGGGTCCCGTGGACTCAGTGTGACTATTAAGGGTTAAATTAGATACTATGATCTAGTACTCGTCATAGCCGAATTTGAAAATATCGATTTATGACAAAATGGCGGACGTTTGAACGTAAATAGTGATTTTGGGGCCAAAAATTGGTCATTATTTTGCCTATAAAACAAAAACTAAGTAACGGACAAAAAAAATCCTATGACCAATCCAATCCCATCTAGGTCTATATCTCTCCTTAAGCTGGCCAAAAAAGTTTAACTTCAGCATAGTTTTTTTTAAACTCTTCGAGTATTAAGGGGGGAAATCACAGTAGCACACAAAAAAATAGGCAAATTTTCGGGAATTAATTTTGGCTGAATAAAAGTATCAATCGAAAATCTGTAAAGTAGGTTTTATAGCAATACTAAAAAAGTACAAAATGTAATTTTTTCAATAAAAAATATTTAAAAATGGCGGCTGCGCAGCATATGCCCCAAGGCGCCTTTTTTTGAGCTCGCCGAAGACATAACTCGAGCAAATTTTTACCGATCGACTTGAAATTTTGACAGTAGCTTCGAAACATCTTTCTCCACGGAGCTACGTAGGATTTTTTCGATATATTGATTTTTCGCAAAATGGTGCATGTTTGAAAATAGAGTTAAATTTTTAACAAAAAAAACGCCATAAAATCGTCGATAAAAAAAGTAAGCCATATAAAATAAAAAATCCTACGTAGCTCCGTGGAGAAAGATGTTTCGAAGCTACTGTCAAAATTTCAAGTCGATCGATAAAAATTTGCTCGAGTTATGTCTTCGGCGAGCTCAAAAAAGGCGCCTTGGGGCATATGCTGTGCAGCCACCATTTTTAAATATTTTTTATTCAAAAAATTACATTTTGTACTTTTTTAGTATTACTATAAAACCTACTTTACAGATTTTCGATTAATACTTTTATTCAGCCAAAATTAATTCCCGAAAATATGCCTATTTTCTTGTGTGCTACTGTGATTTCCCCCCTTAAGAGACAATGTGAAAAGTCTGTTTTAATTGTAATTTCTGTAATTGTACAATTGTAATTTCTGTTTTAATTGTTTCCTTTCATACAAAATAGCAATCGTTTTATAGTTGAATACGAAAAAAGAATGGAAAATACTCCGAAGTTTACACATAATTTTGAGAGAACATGTCACCTTTCGTTAACTATGCATAAGCTGATGCACGTGCACGAAAAATGTAGGCCATACCTGACCACGATTGTATACGTGCAGGTATAGGCGAGTTTTGTATACCGAGGCAAGTTTCAAAAGGTTAACAACACTCGAGCTATTTGGGGGCAAATCTGCAATTTCGTCGATTCAATGGGCAGTTCTAATGATTATTGTCAAACAGTTAATCCCCGTTTTTGTTCGCTCCCCTACCACGCGACATGTGCCTGCGACGCTTTTCTTCCAAGAAAACTTGATTTATTGCCTAGCTCCAAACATGTATCCTTCGGGAATTGCTCCGAGCTCGATAATTCGTTGAGTGCATTCATTATTGTCAAGTATCGGGCCACGTCAGCCGACCCGCGTTCGATTGTTAAATTTTAGCCGACAACAACAAGACTTCTTGGGATAAAATAATAACGTTGACGTTTGCATCGTTGAAATGCAACTATAATTTTTTTCACATTTTTCATTTCTTAATTTTGATGATTAACCCAAGCCTTTTTTTGCAAATTGCGGTCGTAAATTTATAATGAGAATACGTTGAAAAGTTCGAGCGACTGGGGCAGTCTAAATCGGCCAAAAAAAATGGAGTAATCAAACATAATTAATCTTCGTTGCATTCCAACGATGCAGCTTCATAGTCATGATAAAGGGCGCACCCTACTATGAGGCCTCGAATTTTTTATTTCACTACAACACCAGCAGGAAAGATTCTAGAAATGAAGTTTCTCGATATGGTATAAATTCCAGAAGTTTCTGGATACTTCTGGAAAAGTGATCGAAAAAATAAAGCTTTATGCGGGTATTTTTGTTGTTGTTGAAAATACTAATAAGGCAATCAAAATGAGGTTTGGCGGGTTTATTTTACATATCTGCAGGAACTTAAATTAATTTTTTATTTTCCAAAAAAATACAAAATTGTGACTGGTAGAAAGAAGACGCTCTTTTTGAGGCCCTCCACGGGCGGACTCCTTGGAGACGCACATGAGCACCCAAACGAAAAAAGTAAAAATTTCGTAATCTACATGAATTTTGCTAGCGAAGCACACACAATTACAAAAAAAATTATTTTTGCAAAGGTCATAGCCGGGTAAGTAGGGAAAAATTGACCCCGCATTTTTTCCAGCGAAATTTGGAGTATATTCTGAGGTACAAAAAAAACAAATTTTCTGAAAATTTCATGCCCGTCCACGCAATGGTTTTAGAAAAATGAATTTTTTTTAAATATAAAAAAAATTTTTTTTTCCGGAAACTGTACAGTGGATCGATTTGATTTTTTTTTTGGTACTTGTTCTGATCAAACGTGTTACAAAATAAAATTATAGAACATTTTGCGAAAGATTAAGGTTTGAAAAAAAATAATGTTCCTTGTTTTATTATTTTTTACTATAATCCACTTGAGGTACAATAGCGAAAATTTTTTCATATAATCTTTGGGCACCTTATTAGATTATATAATTTTTTCAAAATGATCGGTTCGGTACGCCACAGTGAAAAAAAGAAACACACTTTATTGATATATTTTGGTTATATAGATATATAACTAAAATATATCAATAAAGTCCGTTCCTATCCTTTTTTTTCCTTCTCACCATTCAATTATCTTCCTTAAAGATCTCTTTAAAGGTCTTATTTATTAAAAGATTTCATTTATTAAAGATCTTATTTAAAGATTTCATTTATTAAAACCAATTATCCTTTTTAAAGAAAAAAAAACCTGTCGCGAAAACTGCGAGCTGTCAAAAAATATTTAGAGGTCACTCAAGTCACCCCAAAGTTCAAATTTTCATTTAAAAAAAACCAATTTTTTTTCTTGTCCACTTCTCACCAACGAATTTTAAGCTTGATAATTTTTAAATTAACCTCGCGAAAGCTCTATCCGGCCAATGAATATTTAGTGGTCGCTCAAGAGCTTCGAAATTTCCAATTTTCGCAAATTTTTGTTGACTCGTGTAACTAAAAAATTTAACGTTTTGTAAAATTTTCAAAACATTTAATCCTTTTTCTTTAGAAACAGATTTTTTAAATTTACCTCACACTCCTAACCCGAGAACTCTAATATTTGTTCCCATAAAATAATTCTTGAAAGCTCTTGTCTGTATACAAAATTATAGGTCGTTTTATTCGTAAAACTGAAATGGCAGCTGTTTTCCGGGCATCGTAATGCATCCCACAGTTGGTCTCGTTAGTCAAACTGCGAACCAATCGTAGCTGTACTCTGTGACGAGCGACGCAATGATACAATAATACGTAATAACACATATAGTCTAATTGTTGTTCGTTACAAACTATTATAATAAATTATTCAGAAAATGTAACGCTTCGCTGATTATTTTGTTTTTTTGCTACAAGGACCTATAGTGCATGCGAGATTTCTTTTTTGGCGGTAATTGTAAATTTCGAAAACCTTTCGCGAGGTTAATTTAAAATTACAAAGCGTACAATTCATGGGTGAAAAGTGGACGAAAAAAAATCGTTTTTTAATGAAAATACGAGTTTTTTGAGGCTTCAGCGACCTCGATATTTTTTTACTATTATAATAAATTATTCAGAAAATGTAACGCTTCGCTGTTTAATTTGTTTTTATGCTACAAGGAATTACAGTGCATGCGAGATTTATTTTTTGGCGGAAATTCTGAATTTCGAAAACCTTGAGCGACCACTAAATATTCACTGGCCGGCTAGAGCTTTTGCGAGCTTAATTTAGAAATTATTCAGCGTAAAATTCATGGGTGAAAAGTGGACGAAAAAACATCGCTTTTTTTAAGGCGTTACCCCCACTTGTAGCGCAAAAAAAGGCTTTTTTCATGAATTTTTTAAAAGAAAACTACAAAACTTTTTTAATCGATCAATATACCATCTTAAAGAACACATCTTGAAGAATTCTCAGTAATTTTTTTACTGAAAAATATTACATTGTTTTGATTGACATTGACGGCAAATGGCCGTCAATGAAATAATGTTTTTATATACACGGTTTGCGGTGACCAACAATGGGGCGAAGTGGATCATCTGAAAAAAAAAAATGCGGACGGATTTAGTCAAATATAAGTATAAACTAGTCTTTAATCGAAGGATTTTTACAAATATTTATTTTTCACAAAATGGCGGACAGTCAAAGTTAATGGTTCGATTTTAACGAAAAAAATCGAACGATTAAAAACTACATTTTTATGTATTAAATAAGCCTGCAAAATTTCAAGAAGATCGGTTCATTAGTGTTCGAGTAATCTTGGTCACCGACTTCAGAAATGCCATTTTGAGAAAAACGCGTTTAAAGTTTCAATTTCCGGTCGTTTACACAACGGATTCTTCTCTTTCAACGCTCATATCTCAGTCAATTTTGTTCGGATCGACTTGAAATTTTCAGGACATATTCTCAGATACGTATACTTAAAAAAAATGCAATAAAAAAAATCGATTTTTTCAAACTCGCAAGTGGGGGTAACCCCTTAAATGAAATGAAAATTCGAATTTTTTGAGGCTTCAGCGACCTCAATATTTTTTTACCGCTCGCAGCTTCCGCGACAATTTTTTTTTTTCATTTAAAGAAAAGAATCGGACGGTCAGACAAAGGAAAAAAAAGAACTGAAAATTTATCCACCCCAATGTACATCCCCACAATGATATTTTGATGACATTCTCCAGAATTGTAATGCAAACAAAAGCCTTGGAAGCCCTTATTCCTGAAAGACAAAGTGAAAAGTATTTGGCACATGCGCAGTCGCGTTCGAGCATTCATTGGCGATTTCAATGAAGCACTATAACGGGCAACGGATTAACGCCATCGGTGGTTCCTTCTGACTCACGAAATCCAACGCCCTAGCGGACGAATGCGTGTACTTTCGGGTCGCCGTTTCTCATAGCTACCCCGCATGAAGCCCGGTATATAATGTATTCGTGACGGCCACGAGCACGGTTGCTTTTCTCTTCGACAGGTTAATCACGTGAAGCCCATCTGTGTGTACCTGCTCGCATTGGCACTGAATAATATGGAAATGGAAAAATCTCGGGTTTTTCCCAAGTGTACACGACTCGTGAAATAAAACTTGGCGCCGCCTCGGGTTCGACAAATCGAGAACAGTTGCTCACAGTTCAAATGAATCCCTCTATTATTCGCTGTTGAAAAGAAGGATAATCTTTATTGGCCCCATTCCCGTAAAATTTCATACTTGAAAGAGTTTATTCATTCGCGACAGTCCTCGGAAAACTTTCGTCGATCTTTCACATTGTTTTACACTTTTCCGCCCTTTTATTGCTCGTGATTTTGCGAAAACTCGCAAAGAGTGTTATTTTCGTTGGGCTCGATAATTCGCGTTTTTCGTTCGCTCGGTTTACACGTTTGGGTGGGAAATTGTGTGTTAAATGTGTGAGAGGATCGATATATCGATATTGGTGTCCGTCTCCCCATGGAAGGGACAGATGCTTACCTTTTCGAGTACACGTACGTCGATGTATTATCCGGTCTCATAGTGAAGACCGGATCAGTGGTTATTTTCGCCCCACAGGATAAAACGGCTCAGCGTACATAATTTACTTGATGCCCGTCAACCGTTCTCGCCCGTGATCGCCATGTGAAAGCTGCAACAAACCTGGCTAGATATATAATCGTAATTCATTAGCGTTTCTTTTTTTTTTCGTACATTCGACTGTGGACCCACAGAATGCGGCGAAGAATCCTCAAATAAAGGTCACCCTTGAATGGAACTGTCGGCAATAAAGTAGAAGAGTAAATGGCCATTTTTGAGTCTCACGAACAGTAACGCAATCAGGGGCGGCGAGGAGTAAAATTGAGTCTAATGAAACGTAAAAATGGATATTCTTTTTTGTTATTTATTTTAGCATGTTTAATTTTATATCACACATGCAGATGTTTCGTAGAAGATTGAAGTACAGGGAATTCGAGTTATCGCGTATTAGCGAATTTTCGTTATCAAAGTTTTTGAGATGTTTGTTCAACCCTTAAGGAGCTAGGATACTGTGACGATCCGAAAATAAATTTATTTACAAAAAAATAATTTTTACGTAAGTAAGATAATTGAAAAATCGTTTGAATATTTATCTGTATGAACGTTAATGAAGCTGTGTACTGAATTTCATTAAAAAATATTAATTATTGAAGAAGTTATAAACAATCTCGTGAAGGACCTTTCAACGTGAGGGGCTCACCGGTATACTTGATTTTGGCCACCCGCTTGATCCGAAAGAAAAAAAAATGAGTTTTTTTTCTTAAAGTAGATAATAGTGGCTAATACTTGATCGAGCTTTTTTTGTAACGTGTTTGCACCATCAAAACGAAATTTTTTAATTTTTTTTTTCGATTGTTTTCGAGGAAAATATCATCATTATTGTTAATAAGTAATTTATTTTTTATAAATATACAGGGTGTCCCAGAACTGAATGCGTTCCCTAAAATGGGGGGTTGGGGGTGAAATTCTGAGTCGATTGATATGAGCATGTGTGGGTCTCAGATCAACCCCTCAATTATTATTAATTTTTAAAGGGAGCTTTATCTGTATGAATATTTATCTGTATGAACTTTATTATTTATCATTATATTATTATGTTTATACAGAAACTATATTTATCTGTATGAACATTAATAAAGTTGTGTACTAAATTTCATTAAAAAATATGAATAATTGAAGAAATTATAAATAATATCGTGAAGGACCTTTGAACGTGAGGGGCTCACCGGTGTACTTGATTTTGGCCACCCGCTTGATCCGAAACAAATAAAATGAGTTTTTTTTCTTAAAGTAGATAATAGTGGCTAATACTTGTCCGAGCTTTTTTTGTAACGTGTTTGCACCATTAAAACAAAATTTTTGAATTTTTTTCTCTATTTTTTCGAAGAAAAATATCATCATTATCGTTAATAAGTAATTTATTTTTTATAACTATACAGGGTGTCCCAGAACTGAATGCGTTCCCTAAAATGGGGGGTTGGGGGTGAAATTCTGAGTCGATTGATATGAGCATGTGTGGGTCTCAGATCAACCCCTGAATTATTATTAATTTTTAAAGGGAGCTTTATCTGTATGAACTTCATTATTTATCATTAGATTATTATGTTTATACAGATACTATATTTATCTGTATGAACATTAATAAAGTTGCGTACTAAATTTCATAAGAAAATATGAATAATTGAAGAAATTATAAATAATCTCATGAAGGACCTTTGAACATGAGGGGCTCACCGGTGTACTTGATTTTGGCCACCCGCTTGATCCGAAACAAATAAAATGAGTTTTTTTTCTTAAAGTAGATAATAGTGGCTAATACTTGTCCGAGCTTTTTTTGTAACGTGTTTGCACCATTAAAACAAAATTTTTGAATTTTTTTCTCTATTTTTTCGAAGAAAAATATCATCATTATCGTTAATAAGTAATTGAAAAAAATGTTAGGGAGACAAACGTCGGTCAAAACTAAAGTACTATTACACTGAATAAGTGTACCAAATTTCGCGTCAATCCGTTCATTAGATATCAGGAAATGGTGTACACCATTTTGAAACGCATAGTTTCGAGAAAAACGCTGGAAACAATATATATTTGCAGCGATCAAAATATGGATTTCTTTTTTTCCCTTTAAACGATAGAACTATACAGGGTGTCCAAGAACTGAATGCGTTCCCTAAAATGGGGGGTTGGGGGTGAAATTCTGAGTCGATTGATATGAACATGTGTGGGTCTCAGATCAACCCCTGAATTATTATTAATTTTTAAAGGCGGGCCAATCAGGTGCGAATTTCACCCCCAACCTCCCATTTCACGGAACGCATTCTGTTCTGGGACACCCTCTATACGTAGAATATTTTCCCAAAATTTCGAAGCAAAATTTGAAAAATTCGAACGTTGCAGCCTCCAACGTTGTGCCCCATCACTCGGATTCGGAGTGGGCGTAAAATTGAAACGCGCTTTTCTCACAACTGCAAACTGCGAAATTGGCGTGCAGGATTGCTCAAAAATTATTAAGCCGATTAAGTTGAAACTTGGTAGAAATATTGATAATATTGCTACCTTCCACTTGACGAGAATTATCTCCGAAAAATTCTAAAAAGAACTACTTTTTTAAATACGAGTCCACAAACCCCAAAAATACTTGGAACCTTGACATTTTTTCTTGCCAAAGAAGTAAGACGAAAATCTATTTGAACCTATCTTCCATCCCTCGCGCACTTATCGAGACGACTATAGGCTGCGCCCTCTCCGCCTAAACATACTTAACCTACACCGCAATTACCAATTAACCGACGCATTCGTGACATGTGTCATCTGTCGTCAAAATATATTCCTCCGATCCTAAGAGAGATCTCTCAGGACCAGAAATTCGTTGCGGTTTCCTCGATAAAATAACGGCGGTGGAAAATTCGTGCCAACCCCCGTGTCGAATCTATATACGCACTATCGAAATGCACCCTTCACCATGCCGGTCGATTATCTTTAAATTACGACGTTCCTTTTCAACCCTATTCACCGGAGGGTGGTTTTCGGAGTTTCCCCGCGCTCCTGGATATCCTCCACAAATTCGACGGGCTTAAGTCTTGGGCAAAATTTATCGTACTCACGAGGTGAACCTCGCGATGGCGGAGAAGCCTAATTTGAAGTCTCATGAGCTCAGCGGAGGGGGGGGGGTGGTGGCGGCAAGAGGGTTGCTCTTTTCCCAGGATTAAATCGAGGTCGCGTCGAGGACTGGGACACAAAACCGCGGCGGAGATGACGAGTGAATGAGACGAACAAAAAAATCTGGGGGGTGAGGAAGAGAGAATGGAACAGGCGCGCGGGAACTCTTAGGTGTGTGTGTGTGTGTGTGTGTGTGTGTGTGTGTGTGTGTGTGTGTGTGTGTGTGTGTGTGTGTGTGTGCGTGCGTGTGTGTGTGTGCGTGTGTGTGCGTGCGTGCGTGCGTGCGTGCGTGCGTGTGTGTGTGTGTGTGTCGAGGGGGTCCGGAAGGAAAATCCGCGCGCGCAGATGCGCGGGAGATTCTACCCATGCGTTAGGAAAACGTGTCTGGGGTAACTCCTGGCACGTCCTTGACCACGATTTTTCATCTAGCTCTCGCGCTCCTCCTCGAAAAACCGCACTCGTCAATAAAGTAAGTGCATCTGCGCCTGTTCATTCTGCGAGGCATTTGCAGTGCGCACCTTGACCGAGATTCCACCCCACATACGCCAGAAGAGAACGATCCATAAATTTCAACTTCGCTCGATTGTTCCCAACAATATCTTATTCAGCTTGTTGGGCATTATTAGAGGCTCATCAATGTAATTCATGTCCTGTTGGACGGTTTCAAACTCATACTCGTACACAGATATGCCTTGTATTTGTTCAAAAGCAGGATGTACATTTACCATTTTGAGTATTTACGAAAATTGGACTTTTGTCTTAAATTATTTGCACAATTGTCGAAAACAATATTGGTTTTAAATTAATCGGTAGCCCAATGACGTTGAAGTCTGCATCGTGGGAATGCAACTGTTGGAATTCAAATGTTTTTATGCATTCTCGTTAAAGATTTAAGACCGTAATTTGCAGAGAAGCCTTTGGATAATGAGAGACATGATGGAATAAAAAATGGAAAGAAGAAATGGTTGTATTCCAACGATGCATGCAGTTACTGCATGATATTTGTTCAATGTCTCTAATTATCACAATGACATTAAACGATTGATATAGTTTATGGGATACGACAGATAACCCTAGGACTTGATTTAGTTTCTTATTCGATATCTGCGATCAAGACGCTGCAAACCTTGGTAACGTAGGGGCAGGGTGCGTAGTGGAGGCAAAAAGTTGTAGGTTCGATTCCATGTGTAGGCGAAATATTTTCTTTGAACGAAATAATTTCAGGAGGATATGGAATGACGGATATTTGACAATCATTAGATAGATGACAATCATTTAGTTAGAACTCTAAATTGAATATTTCATTTCATATTGGATTTATGAAATATTCTATGCATTTAGTAGACGGGCCGTGATGCTTGAATCAACACCCATGCCCAGCGTATAAAAAGTATCCAGAGAACGCACCTAATACGCATAGAAATAATACTCTTAAGTGTGTAACATAAAGCGCATTAAGGGGAGATATACACCCAGGAGCCCGAAAAAGGTCATTTTTGTGACTTTTTTCAAGGAAAACTATTTGAAATTTCGGATTGGGGTTTTTCATTATCTAAAAGTATATACATTCAAAAATATGTTTAATTTTCTTCATTTAAAAATATTAAAAATATACAAAGTATGTATGTATTTTACATATACTTAATACTTACATATATTGTAATACTTACAATATATGTAAGTATTGTATGATCCTTGGAGCGTCGTAAAAAATCTGCGTATACGGTACCCACTGGCGTTTCTTCAAAAATCATCTGAAAAAAAACGAAAAAGATTATTAAATTAGATACTATAATCTAGTACTTGTCATAGCCGATTTTGAAAATATCGATTTATGACAAAATGGCGGACGTTTGAACATAAATAGTGATTTTTTGGCCAAAAATTAGTTACTATTTTGCCTATAAAACAAAAACTAAGTAACGGAAAAAGAATCCTATGACAAGTACTGGATAATGGTGTATAGAATAACCACAAAAAACCTCAAGGCAATCGGTTCATTGGTTTTCGATAAATTTTGGATACCGATTTGAAAAACGTGGTTTTGAGAAAAACGCGTTTGAAAATTTGGGAATGGATAAATCATGAAATTTGTCAACTTACATGGAATCATCGATACCAGGCCCATAGTGTAGATCTTCTACAATCGACGGAATGTTCATAGCTTCTAAATTACACACTCGGAAATGTATAAAAAGTGACCACAAGATTTAACTCGTGTAACTGTGTTAAGACAACACACTTGGATTTGCAGTGATCGCACTTTTATCGAAAACTTAAAAAATGGCGAATCGTTTGACTAGTCTGACGTAAAGGTTGCACTCAATATTGCACACTTGGTTCGTGAAAGGGTTTTTGTTGCATAATTCAAAGAGCTGCACATCCGGGAAGTAAAATTGTACCGGCCCCTTGGGTGTACGACACATTAGGTATGCGATTTACGAATTCGCGTGCGCGTGAATTAGTGAACGAGTTCGTAATCCTTTCGAAGCTGTATGGCAATATTTTGTCTCGCCTGTATGTACACATCGGGTGAAAAGCCGTAACCCGAATTCCTCCGTATCTTTAACGTGCTCGCGCGTGTCTACACTTACATCTATGGATGTGCCTACATAAATATACAGGGTGGACCATTTAGCGTGACCACCCCAAATGAACACGTGTAAAAACCAAAATATTTCGGGAAAAAATCATTTCAAGGTGACCATATCATAGATCGTTGGATTCGTCTGAATGTCAGCTGCAACGTCTTAAGGGGAGGTACCTGAGTAAACGGCGAGAAAAACAGGTAAACTTCGGGCATTTTTATCTCAAAAACTAATCTTTCGATTGGATCCGGGTTTCTTTTATTGGAAAATAGGTACCTAGAGGTATGTTTAGGATTTAAAAAAAAAAAAATCGTTGACTGGAAACGATTCAAACGCGATTATCACGAAACATAGTTTTCAAAGTCGGTGCCAGATGTATCTCGAAAACGGCTTGTCCGATTTTGTCCAAATTTGGATACAATATTCTTCGATACTTTTTCTCGTTTGCCACGTAGGGGGTTTTCATTTGGTTGAACCGTTGCTTTTTTATGCAATGTGTATGCAATCCAAAATCATCGGAAATTGCGAACGAAAAACGAATGTTAAATTAAAACGGTCGCAATTCCGTCGAAAATGAAAATTTCAAAAAAATCCTACGTGGCGAACGAGAAAAATTATCGAAGAATATTGTATCGAAATTTGGACAAAATCGGACAAGTCGTTTTCGAGATACATCTGGCACCGACTTTGAAAACTATGTTTCGAGATAATCGCGTTTGAATCGCTCCCAGTCAACGAATTTATTTGTAAAAATTCCTAATCATACCTCAATGTACATATTTTAAAAATCAAAAAAACTCGGATCCAATCGAAACATTAGTTTTTGAGATAAAAATTCCCGAAGTTTTCCTGTTTTTTCTCGCCGTTTACTCAGGTACCTCCCCTTAAGGGAGACTTTGTCCTTGGAGTGCCATATTTCAGGTGTTTACATTTTATTTAAAAAAAAAACGAGTAAAGCTTTTTGAGTGAGGTTTTTTTCTTGCTTTTATTTATGATATACAGAAAGTTAAAAAAAATTTTTTTGAAAAAAAAACCAAAATGGCCGCCGTTGCAGCTCCGCGAAAACAGGTCCTCAAATCGCGGGAGGTAAACGGCTGACATCACTGCGCCCTCTTTGTTGATCTGAAACACAAATTCAAAGCATATTATCAATCTGTGACCCTTTGGTCATGGAATGACGGATAGGTTTTTCGTGTAGTACAAATTTCGGAAAATGGCGGCAATTAAAAAAAATCGAATTTTCGCGTTTTTTTCGCATAAAAAGATCAATAATAAATGCAAAAATGTATCTATCGAAAAAACGATCCGTCATTCCGTGAAGACATATTTTCTGAGTATGCTCTCCAAATTTCAGGTCGATATGTTAATTACAGCGGTCAGGAGACTGTCAGCCATTTTTAAAAACGTGTTTTCGAGAAAACGCCTTTAAAGTTTTGTAATGTGTTGACACAAATGTGTTTATAATTACCGCTAATCGGCAATGCCTGGTCCATAGAGGCATCCCTCCTCTTCTTCTAGCTGCTCATGTTGAGCCGCTAACATCTCCCGCTGGGCACAAAGGACAAAGTCTCCCTTAATAAAAAAAAACACACATGTTCCCATTTGAAAAACCATTGATGACCTTGAGAACGCAAAAACTATGACCTTGACAAAAATTAATTTTTCACCACTGTATCAGCCCTTCGAAATCAATCGAATTACCTTCTGACATTTTTTTCGTCACTCTAAAGGCAACGGAGATATTTGGGGTGGTCACTTCAAATGGTCCACCCTGTATATCTACATACACACATGTGCACACAATACGACCTGTGCAGAAAAGTAAAAACGTCGGAATTGTGTTAGTCGCGCACTCGGGCACAAGAGCCCAAGAGAATGGGACAATGAGCAATCAAGAGGCTTTAATACTAGTTGAAACGGGATCGTGCATGTACACCCTTATTTTAAAACATGAATACGTATGACGCACCGATACACGAAAAGACTCTGCGTGCATAGCTACGCGTCCTCTATCTCGGGAGTTAGTCCCTTTTGGTTGACACACTTCGATATAAATATATGTATACAACAAGCCACGTGTGTGAATGAGCTTTAATTCGCAACCGGATACAAGAGCGGGTACAACTGCAAGATCCGGATACACCGACCAGTCATCGTCCACTTTTATCGTTTCCAAAATGTTTCTCCCTTGGAAATAAAAAGGCCATAAAAGAAATCGATCCGGGGAAAACATCGTAAAAAAAATCGGAATGCTTTTGTAGAGTATCGGTGAAAACATCGTTTCTTCATTCATCGATCTTTTTCAGTAAGTTTTCGCAGCCGTATCGAGGGATGAACTCCTTAAGGGGAGATATACACCTAGGAGCCGGAAAAAAGGTAATTTTTGCGATTTTTTTCAAGGAAAACTATTTGAAATTTCGGATTGGGGTTTTAATTAACTAAAAGTATACACATTCAAAAACATGTTTAATTTTCTTTATTTAAAAATATCAAAAATGTACAAGGATATTGCATGATCCTTGGAGCGTCGTAAAAAAATCTGCGTATACGGTACCCACTGGCGTTTCTTCAAAAATCATCTGAAAAAAAAACCAAACAGATTATTAAATTAGATACTATAATCTAGTACTTGTCATAGCCGATTTTGAAAATATCGATTTATGAAAAATGGCGGACGTTTGAACATAAATAGTGATTTTTGGGCCAAAAATTAGTTATTATTTTGCCTATAAAACAAAAACGTGCCTATAAAACAAAAAGTAACGGAAAGAAAATCCTATGACAAGTACTAGATAATGGTGTATAGAATAACCACAAAAAACCTCAAGGCAATCGGTTCATTGGTTTTCGAGAAATGTTGGGTACCGATTTGCAAAGCCTGTCGGCTCGGCGCCGCAAAACACGTTTCACTTTCTCGGCTGTAACTGGCTTATTTTTCGAAATATTAACTTGCCGTCTTCACCAGATATTCTGGAGGCCTCAACTTCAAGAAAATGCAACAAAAAATCAATTATTTTCGACCATCTAGGTGTATATCTCTCCTTAAGGAGGTGGGAGCGATTCAGTTGAGTCAAATGACGGTTTATTCATTTTTTTTTCAATGAACCTCAACAAAATGCATACGCGGTACAGATTTATTCTATATATGCTAATTTTTTTAAATGTATAATTAAAGGGCAAAATTATAGATTTTAACATCTTTATTACGTAAAGTAGAAAAACTTTTGTGTTACTACCAACTTGAAAAAGTATAACATTATCGATGATTATTATGAAAAAACTACGACAACGAATGTTTTATACAATTCACAATGAAATTTTGAGTAATTCATAATCATGCCTATTGATATTTACGTCACGAGATTATTGGCCCATGGTTTACGATGGGCAAGATGAGAATTTTTTTTTCTAAATGTTCACAAAGGTTTGGTTTGCGTTAAACCGTTGTTAGAAATGGTTTATCTTGGTGCTAAGTAACAATAAAAATTACATAACCTTTAGTGTGAAAGTCTTGCCCATCTAACCGCACGTTAAATTACATACATTAAACTATTTTTTATCTCTGGTGTTTGGTGGTGAAAAAAGTTAAAAAAATTCGTAAAGACTCAGTATAGTGTAAACAATAACATGTATTCTTAATTACATTCAACCGTGGATTATTGCTAACGCTCCAACCTCCTTAACTTGACTGAAAAGAGGGATGAATTTTCCATTGGAGTGTATTTAATACCATTTCTGATCCAGCATTTCGTTGTAAACATTTCATCACAAATTTGAGCAATTAGGGTAGGCTGGGGTCGATAGAAACAAGTCGAATAACTCGAAGACGGTTAGTGACAGCAGCGCGGCCTCGAGGGGCGGAGGGGACTGCTTTGCGTATCGGGTCCTGTCGCTCACAAGGAAAGGTTGCGTGGTCGATCTCTCCGATTTCGATTAAATTTGTCACGCTTGTAGAATGGGTAAAAATAGGCGACACGTATTTTTTTTTATATCTGCGGAACCCGATTTTTAAGGGTTGAAACGCACCCTCGAAAATAGGGGTGTTTTTCGTTTTTAGTTAAAAACTTTTTAACGGTACGAAATATGAAAAAATTTCAAATTGCGACAACGTTGATTGTTTCGTGTACTATACATTGGAGATGAGAACGATAACGTTATCGACGAAAAACGGAAAACACCACTACTTTCGAGGGTGCGTTTCACTCCTTAAAAATCGGGTTCCGCAGATATAAAAAAATCGAGCGCGTCGGACATTTTTATGTGGGTGCATAGCTTTTTCGACATAAAAAGTAACTTTAGCGTTATTTACAATCACCATTGCTATGAATATCCTAGTTGAGTTTATTGGGTGGGGATCCAAATATCGCAGGACCAAATATAGATCGACAAATATTTCGAAACGACAGAATTATGAACTCTCAAAATAACGAAGGTTTAATTATTCGAAATGTTATGTTTCGATCGAAGAAAAAATCGAATGACTATAAAGCAAAGCATCATTTATTCGAGAGCTCATTTATCTGAAGACGTATATTCAGATTGTCTGCAATTTGAGACATACAAATATAGATTGGAACAATCTATAACATCCATATCTCCGAAACAGAAAAAAGCGAGTATCTAATATTCGTAACACCGCCTATAGCGAAAAGCAATATATCGAGACGCAAAATATCGATGGTCCGAAATGGCGAATGCCAAAATGGCGAACATGGTATGGATGCCGTCCCGGCCGACCGCTAACGCTATCTGCTTCGATCACAAGTTTTCGCCATCCGGGCCATTCGACATTTTGACCCTTCGCTATCTTAACCACTCGACTTTTTGGCCGTTCGATTTAATGCTTTCTGTTTTTTGACCCGTCGCTATATTTACAATTCGAAGATTCGTCTTCTCGAATTATTTAGTGTTATTTATATAAGCAATTCGATATTATGTCTCTCAATATTTTTTAAATCGGTTTTCGTTTTTCGCTATATTTCAACTTCGAGATATTCGTATTCGGAATTTTTATTTACGACTATATAAACCCTCTGAACATTGATCTATCTATATTCAAAAATTCGACATTTTTTAATTCGATATTTCAGCCCATCCGAATATTGATCCATCGATATTTCGACTCCCACCCAGTTTATTGTGGTCAGTACCTACCTGCAACATACAGGTTTTTTGCCGTTTGATACATTATTTGAAGCGAGGGTGTGGGGGCAGTTGAAACAAACGGTTCAGGATCAATTGAAACGTGTTTCTATTGACTCCGAACAAACACTTCATACACAAGCAAGTTTTCCAAATCTTGTTTTTTTCTTAGAGGTCAAGAAATCGTCCGAAACGTAAAATAATATTAAGGGGAGGGTAGGGGTTTCAGCGTAAAAAAAAACTTTTTTGCGATTTTTTTTCATCTATATGGAAAGAGTACATTTATTGAAACCTTTTGTACATTGTTAAGTGTCATTTCAAGAACATTCCGTGAAATTTGTACGCGAAAATATTCACAAACAAACAATTTTTGGTACAACTTACACTACGTATAAGCCTTGTAAAATCAGTTGTAATCGAAAAACAAATCTTCGTTCAATAACTAGTCAATGCTATTTTTAAAAAGTGTGCAAAATTTCTACAAAATCGGTGCATTCGTTTTTGAGAAATCGTGTCCACCGAATTCAAAAATAGTGTTTTGAGAACAAAGCGATTAAAGCTTTGAGTAGAAATAAAACAAAAAATTGTTTTTATTAACTTACATAGAATCGTCGATTCCAGCTCCATAAAGCAAAGATCCTGCTGCAGCTGCGATGTCCAGGGCATCCTTTTGTTCCTGCCTTGATTTTCTTGAAATTTTTCAAACCCACGTACCCCCTTAAAGCCCATTACCAAACGGATAGGGTATAAAATGAATTCACACTAACCGATTTTCTCAAAAACGTTCCAACTGACCCCAGCCTACCCTACTCTTTTCGCTCGCGCTTGAATTCCACATTGAAAATGGACTTCCGAAACTGCACCGTAAAAACAGTATGTCTGGATTGACAAAAAATATGTAAATCACAGTCACTCTCCATAAGTGCTATAGCTGATATATTTTTCTTCCACATCGTACCCTTATGCCCTTTCATCCCTTGGGAACCCCGTCGTTTTTCACCCCCTTCGCATACAGCCGCTAAAAAAATCTGTCGGAGACTCGTTCCTTTTTTGGCCTCCTCTTCCCCTTCCTCCATCTCGCCATTTCTCTTCACAGACTCGCGTACATCTATGAGCCTCATCGCGACGCGCAGACGTGTCACGTGCCAACTGCCAGCATCCCGTCTCTCTTCCTTCGCGAAAAAAAAAAACCCGAAACCACAAACGCATTTTTCAATTATCGCCTCGGTCGAGAAGGAACGAAGTATGGAGGAAAGGAAGCAACGACGGAACGGAGAATCCGTCATGTCAGGGGAGGCGAGTACAGTGAAAAATCAGTATCATCGCGATTAATCGATCAGCAGTGTCCATGTATAATCGATCGGATCCCGGAAAAATCAATGGCAGATGCCGGAAGATTTTCCGTTCGTCTTCCTATAGGAAGACGAGGGAAAGGTGGAGTTTTATGAACTCGGTGACCCCACGACCTATCGTTCCTCAAAGCCTCGATGTGTGCGTCTCCTGGCCATGGGAGAGAAAAAGAAAGAGGGAGGGAGAGGGAGAAAGATTGTGTGTTACCATTCATTCATCCACGTCCCCGTCATCTTTGCCCTAGACTCCCGGAAGCGCCGGGGGCTTCGGTACATTTTTTTCCTCCTATAGTTCGATCGACGACGCGGAGTACACGGTGCACTGCAACTGACACGGTGATCTGAAGGGCGTAGCTGAAATTCCTTTGCAGGCAAAGTTACGAGGGTTTTACGCCGTTTTGCTTCTTAGAATATGATATGCACATGTTTACGTATCATCGGGCATAACAGTAAACAAATTACGATGAATTTGAATCCCTAAGGATGTTCGGTACGAGGGATGCAATGTTGCCATGCTAAACTATGTTAAAAATATGAAAAATTTCAAAAAGTTCAGATTTTTATAAAATTTGTTGGACATATTCTTTAGTGCCAAATTTGACAAAACAATTTTTTTCATATTTTTTTTCTCCACCGTTATCGTGTAAGTTAACACTAAAGTTCACGTGTATAAGCATAGCGTTTCTATATATACAGGTATACATTGCGGGCATAAGAAATTTGCTTTAATGCTTAATTAGAAGTAGAAGAAAATTTCGAAAAAATGTGCGTTTTCGCACTTAATGTTGAAGAACATTATCACCAAATTTGATCAATTTCATAACAATTTGACTTTTGTACCGAAACTCCTTAATGACTTGGGCGTAGTTGACATTTTGAAAATATCGACTTATGGTTTTTGACGGCTTCTCAAAATATAACATGGCAAAAATATTATCTGCAAATTTCACGTCGATCCGTTCACAACTGAGGGTCTTAAGGGCCGTCCATATATTACGTCATCGTTTTTTTGCTAATCCCCCCCCTCTCCCCAATCTTCCTATCGGCATAATCTCATTATCGTTTCCGTCATCCAACGACCCTACCCCCCCTCCCCCTCCCTTCTGTTTTACAATGTCGTAATTTATGGACGTTCAAAGGTAGGTTCCGCGAACCAGCGAACTTTAAACGCGTTTTTATCAAAATGTCTTTTTCACGATCGGTGACCACGATATCGTAAAATCACTGCACCGATCAACTTCAAATCTTACAAGTTTCTCTTACACATCAAAATGCAGTGCTTTAACTGGGAATTTTTTTCGATGCGTGGTTTGTTTCTTATTGAGGCGAGAAATCCGTTGAGAATTTTCAAAAAATCGATTTTTTTTACATATTTCGAAAGTATGATACCCAAAGAATGTACTGCCCAAAGGAAAACTCGAAATATTGCATATTTGCGGATTTATCGCATATAGTCTAGAGCGCCGGGACAGCACGCGGTCAGGTAGCGAGTCACAAGTTGAAACTTTAAACGCGATTATCTCGAAACTACTTTTTCAAAAACTGCTCGTGTTGTAGCTCAAAAAGTTATCGACCGATTTGGATGAAATTTTGGGAGGTTACTCTCAGTAATATTATCGGAAGGATATACCTAAAGTTTGAAAGGTAGCGTGTAAACAAATCATTTCTTTCGGGTCAAATAGGTCGAAAAAATGGTCGAAAATTCGAACTTTGGAGTAAAAAGGCTCCCAAATTTTCAATTTTGCACTTTCTCATCATTTTTTAGATATATCCTTCCCCTTAATATGTCAGTAAACGAATGACACTCATTAAATCTTTTTCAGATCAACAGAAAAAGAGTGACAACTGCAGCACTTTTCGATGTCGCGGAAAACAGGCGTCCGAAGACCCTTAATAACGCCGCCATTTTGTTGGTCATCCCAATTTTTTTTTTTTTAAACTTGACAGTTATAATAAACTCAAGTCTAAATTTGAAAATGATCAGATTATTTTATCCCCTTTAAAAAAAATCCCGAAAAATACCTATTTTTCACGGTCCTAAAGGGATTTCTCGCCTTAACGCAAATAAAACGTTTTTCACCAAAAATCGATACTTCCACTTGGGACTGCGGCTTTTAAAAAAAATCAATATTTCATCGAATCCTTCATCCAAGCACTAGGTAATTTCATGCAAAAACTAGATGCTCTTGATTTTTTTATTTCGGATGATTTGCTTCCGATCGGTAGTGATCATTGCACGTGGTAGATACAAACCATTCGTATGTACCACATTTACGAATATTTTTCAATACAAAATATATAAAAGATACTCAAAACCATAGTCTTTAAACTGAGGGAAAAAAATGGATAACCTGCACACGTTTTCCCAGTTAAAAATTCACGAAAATTGCTCTTTTTTCCTGCCACGAGCTACGTGTAACCCGTTAAAAATTCAATTCTCATGCCTTCTGCTGTTGAGAGTGTATCGCTTATGAGATTTACGTTAAATTAAAAACAGCTATTTACTCTTGACAAGTGAATTATCAAAGTGTCATATTAATAAAGTGACAAATGATCGTTAATATCTTCTATCTGAACATACTAATTAATAAATGTTCAGCCATATATGAATGATCTTTTTGTTATACATATACATGTACGTAATACATGGATATATAATATGGACGTACATATATCGACGTATATTCACGTACAACAATGTAGACGCAGATTTTTCATTCGACGTCCCGCTCGTGCCGTTGCATCTGCGTCCACCGCTGCTCCGACTTCTTCTTCATCTTCGTCTTCTGGCTGGTGGTGGTTGTATCGAAAAGAATGGCAAAAACGGTCCAGGACGGGAGGCTAGAGAGTGTGAGAGAGGCGAGTACCCTCCTGAGCAGAGTCGCAAGGGTGTAGATTCACGAAGGAACAGATGATGATCCCGTTTAGGAAGCTGCATTGCGCCACCAAAGGTGTCTCCTCTCTCACCGCTCTCCTCGGCTCTAGACTTTTACGGTTACGGGGTCATCATCGTTTGCTTATATATATATATATATATATATATACACGTATGTATGTATACAGTGACTCTCATCGACAGCTGTCAGTATATTGCATATTCAGGGGGTTGAGTTCGCGATTTTATAAAAATCTATTAGCCGAAAGAAATCCGTCTCAAGAGAAAAAAAAACAAAATTGTGGTTTTGAGAATCAGCCTTCAGTGAAGATACATTATACGCTAGAAGAGTTGCACAAAGTTAGAATCTCGAATAGGGTTGTAATAATACAAAATTGATTTTTTTATCGATCGCCATGCAGTAACAAATGAAGTTAAATTGACAATCGACAGAATTCGAGGTGGAGACCGAAATAGAAAAATTGATGAGATTGAAGTTTGCATCGTTGGAATGCAATGTTTTTTTTCTTCAATTTTTATTTCTGTTTTTTTTATCCGTATCCAAAATATGTTTTTGCAAATTGGGGTTGCTCATTTCTAATAAGAATACGTAGAAACGATTGAGCGATTTTCACAGTCGAAGTAGATTAAAAAAAAAGAATTTTTGTTGATTAAAAAGAATTCATTTTCGTAGCATTGCAACGGAACTTCAACGTCATAATTTTCAGTTGGACGATAAACGATCGTGTCAATTTTTTGGTCGCCCTTACGATCGTCGAAAAGCCTTGGTAAAATAACAACCGCGATTACGCAGTATACGACGTAATTCGGGATCTTCCTTTACAAAAAAGCACACATGAAAAAAAACATGGATCGATGAAGATTCGAATGAATACAGGAATCCTCCAAATCCGATCTAAATCCGATCACATACTGGCTCCCTTCGCCCTGCGTGCAGGATTTGAAGGGCCCGTTGGCCTGACGCCGAGCCTTCTGAACAGTATGTACATATCCATATGAGGATATTCGGACGGAAAATTGCTCTCGCGTGCGTGAACCCGGGTCAAACGCACTTACTTGTTCGAGTTCACTCGCGTGAACGGATTTTAGCGATCGATCGATACGCATGGAAATTTTTCGATACCGCCTATTATATACGCACTCAGTGTATAGTATAATATAAAGAATTGAGAACCATGTGACAGGTATTACGTAAGTGGTTGCGTGTGCTACCCCATTTCTTCTCTGTATTCATCCTACATTACCGTATGGATGCAAAGAGTTGGGCCTTAGTGCTTTTGTAATATCGTTGCCATCCACATTCATCTCGTATGAATTTACTTATACGTATGTCTAGTAGAAGCCCCTCCCCTCGTCGATATACTAAACGTGATGGGGCCGGGTTGAAAATTCGAACTTTAAGGGCGGGGTAAAGTTAATTCGGCGAGAAAAGGCATGTTTTTAAGATTTTTTTTGGCATAACGAATAGTGTTCGTTTATTGAAAAATTTACATATAATAAAGTAACATTTGAACAACATTCTCCTAAATTTGCATTGCAAAATATTCAAAATTGAGCGAGTGAAAATTAAACCCCGTAGGCGCCTCGAAAAAAAGTTGGTTTGCGGTGTGCACCATAACTCGCAAGAGAATCATCTGAAACAAAAAAATCAAAATGCATTTGTTAAAGGAGATATTTCTCAAGGTAATGACGGGAGGATTTTTTTTCGATTTTTCGATTTTTCGTAGCACTTGGGAGCCAAAAACCCGATTTTCGCTAAAAAAATCGGCTAATTTGTTGTTGAAAAATTAGTAATTTGTAAAAAAAAAACAAAAAAGCTCTCGACAATACCTGGTGAATTATGTGAAGAAGTACTGTGCAAAATTTCAAAGCGATTGGTCCAGTAGATTTTGAGTATCGTGCACACGAACTTCAAATATGACAAGTCTCAGAAAAACGGTTTGAAAAACGCAGAAGAGTTTGGTCGCTTAGCGCTCATTGCACATAAGTTTGAGAACACTTCGCGATTGCATAAAAATTTTAACACAATATTCTTGATATATTATGCATTCATTTAAAAAAAGAAAAAAAAATGAAAAAAAAAATTTTAATACTTTACCCCGCCCTTAAGGAGAGATATACACCTAGATGGTCGAAAAAATCGATTTAGGAGCTACGAACATTCCGTCGACCGTAGAAGACCTACACTATGGGCCTGGTATCGATGATTCCATGTAAGTTGACAAATTTCATGATTTATCCATTCCCAAATTTTCAAACGCGTTTTTCTCAAAACCACGTTTTTCAAATCGGTACCCAAAATTTCTCGAAAACCAATGAACCGATTGCCTTGAGGTTTTTTGTGGTTATTCTATACACCATTATCCAGTATTTGTCATAGGATTTTTTTTCCGTTACTTAGTTTTTCTTTTATAGACAAAATAATAACTAATTTTTGGCCCAAAAATCACTATTTATGTTCAAACGTCCGCCATTTTGTTATAAATCGATATTTTCAAAATCAGCTATGACAAGTACTAGATTATAGTATCTAATTTAATAATCTTTACGGTTTTTTATTTCAGATGATTTTTGAAGAAACGCCAGTGGGTACCGTAAACGCAGATTTTTTTACGACGCTCCAAGGATCATACAATATCCTTGTATATTTTTGATATTTTTAAATAAAGAAAATTAAACATATTTTTGAATGTATATACTTTTAGATATTATAATTAAAACCCCAATCCGAAATTCCAAATAGTTTTCCTTGAAAAAATTCACAAAAATGACCTTTTTTCCGGCTCCTAGGTGTATATCTCCTCTTAAATGATCAGAAAGACCAAAACTCCGAAAATCTGAACACCGTCAAAATAATTCGGCTATGGAAGTTTTAACGGCGGGGTAAAGTTAATTCGGCGAAAAAAAGGCATGTTTTTAAGATTTTTTTTGGCGTAACGAATAGTGTTCGTTTATTGAAAAATTTACATATAATAAAGTAACATTTGAACAACATTCTCCTAAATTTGCATTGCAAAATATTCAAAATTGAGCGAGTGAAAATTAAACCCCGGAGGCACCTCGAAAAAAAGTTGGTTTGCGGTGTGCACCATAACTCGCAACAGAATCATCTGAAACAAAAAAATCAAAATGCATTTGTTAATGGAGATGTTTCTCGAAGTAATGACGGGAGGATTTTTTTCTTCGATTTTTCGATTTTTCGTAGCAACTTGGGAGCCAAAAACCCGATTTTCGCTAAAAAAAATCGGCTAATTTGTTGTTGAAAAATTAGTAATTATTTTTAAAAAAACAAAAAAGCTCTCGACAATACCTGGTGAATTATGTGAAGAAGTACTGTGCAAAATTTCAAAGCGATTGGTCCAGTAGATTTTGAGTTATCGTGCATACGGACTTCAAATATGACAAGTCTCAGAAAAACGGTTTGAAAAACGCAGAAGAGAACTGCATGGCAAGAGAACGGCATGGAGCAATAGACGCTCAAATACTCATAACTTCGTCAATTTTACTCCGATCGACTTGAAATTTTAACAGAATATTCTTGATATATTATGCATTCATTTAAAAAATGAAAAAAAAATTTTTAATACTTTACCCCGCCCTTAAAAGTTTCAAAATATTCAATAAATCGACGAATTATTTCAAGAATGTTTTTTATTTTTATAATTTATTCTTTTATTTCCTATTCTTACTTATTTAATTTATTTATGTCAGGAATTTTTTAATTGAGAATTCATTTTACGTCAATTTTGAAATTTGTCTAGTCAATGTTATACGTTCTACATCATTTACAGTCAAGTGTGTAGACTTTCGCTGACATGATCTTGAAGAACCTTGTAATTTCGGAACATTAAAATTAGGAATTTTAAACTGTCGGCGCATTCAAAGTTCGAAAATTCAACCCGGCCCTCAAGTTATACCAGCGAAAGTCTACACGGTTGACTGTAAGTGATGTAGAACGTTGACATTGTCTGGACAAATTTCAAAATTGACGCAAAATTACTACTTAATGAAAAAAAAATCTTGAAATAATTCGTCGATTTATTGAAAATTTTTAAACTTTTAAAACTTCCATAGGCGAATTATTTTGATGGTGTTGAGATTTGCGGAGTTTTGGTCTTTCGTGTAAAATTCTTTCGGAGTTTTGATCGTTCGGGGTAGAATTCTTTGGGAGTTTTGAACGTTCTGATAACTGAAAGTTCGCAATTTTAAACCGGCCCTATCTTGAATTTCGTAATATTAAAATTGGGTATTTTAAACCGTCGGAGCATTCAAAGTTCGGAATTTCAACCCGGCCCCAACGTGATGTGCTCTGTAAAAGGACATTTTGAAGGATTTCTGACTCACTCCCGAAGCCACGTTAAGGAGTAAGGCCACTGTAACGGCCCAAAAAAAAAGGTTTTTTCACTAATTTTTTGCTCCCGAAATTGAAGGTATTTGAAAAAAAACTTTTAATGGTGTTATCGGGCATACATTAAACTTTATTATAAAATTTTTTTACAGTTAAAAAAAAACAATATGGCGGTTCCACAGCTATCTTCCCGGGACATGTTTTGCTTCCAGGGCTCCGCGGCACGCAGCACCACTAGTGCACTTTTGAATCTAGAACAAAAAAAAAAACCTTTAATCTAGAGGGCTATAGCTAGAGAATGTCGATCGGATTTTAAAAAGTATCAATTTTTGTGGATTTGGCGTGCGTTGGAAAAAAAATTGATTTTTGACGAAAAAAACGGCAAGTTTTTTGTTAATAAAAAATCAATAAATAAAGTTCTTGAAAATTCCGATCGACATTCTCAAGATAATGTAAATGTTCACATCTGGTTAAAATTTCAAGTAAAAAAATGAAAATTGTTCGAGTTATGCTGCGTGCCATTTTGAAAAACCATGTTTCGAGAAAAACGCGTTTAAAGTTTTGCGAATAGTTTTTTATTGGAAAAAATTTTAAAAAGAAGTTTCGGAGAAACTTAAACTATTTTTTATTTTAAACTTAAACTATTTTTTAAGCCAATAAAAAAAAATCGATTTTTCAAAACATTTACAGTGGCCTTACCCCTTAATCGTGGTGTTAAAGTTTGCATCGTTGGAACGCAACGAAAGTTCTTTTTTTACAATTTCCTTCATTTTTATTATTAAGGTAGATCCTTTTTTTCTACATTTGTATTGTAGATCACTAAATGAGTATCTTAAAATATGGTTGAGGAATTTTGGTAAGCAAAATATGGCGAAATAAATTGGAGCAATTCAGAAAAATTAATGTGATAATTAATTCAACCTCATGATTAATCTGGGTTCGAAGAAAACTTCCGGTTGCTCCGAATTGTCTCTAATGAATAATTACATCGAACGAACTCGATCATGGCTCTGCCCAATCGCTTCCAACTTCCATCAATATGACCACAAGTTCAAACCCCAGAAGTTCAAAAAAGTTCCCTGTGCGATATAAAAATTCCTAAGTACAGTGAGAGGATATGTCAAAAAAGAAAAGTGACATTAGCTTGCTGCACTTTCGAAATTGTTCGGAATTCTTAACAATAATTGCCTTTCAATGCTTAAGGGGTCTTCTCACTTTAGACGCTAAAAAGGCTATTTTCATGATTTTTTGATAGGTTTATATTATAGATATTGATATAAAAGTTCTTACACTTAATAAATACATTTTCGACATACATATAAATTTTTTTAATTTATTCTGGTCACTATTTATAGACAAAAACGGTAGTTAAAAAATGTCCTAAAAAATAATAGATCTGCGCTCTTGATGAAATCTCGGAGATGGATCATTCGAAACAAAAAAAAATCAAACGGTTTTAGATTCGGTATGTTAATGGCTATAGCGCATATCGTACAATTTTTGATATATGCACAAATAACAAAATGGCGGACATTTAAAAAAAAGTATTTTTCCACCGTTTTTGGCAAAAAAATAGTAAAAATTTAAAAAACTCCTTGATACGCGCTATAGTTATAGTTGCAAAGAATATGTGGTTAACATTTCATAAGGATCGGTTCCGTAGTTTCGAAGATTTTATCAACAAGCCGTCGAAAAACGTTGTTTCGAGAAAAACGGGTCCAAATTTTGCTTGGGTTACATAAATACATCAAATTTTTTAAAACGTATTTCGAAATTGTACTTATTAAGTGTAACAACTTTTGTATCAATATCTATAATACAAACCTATATAAAAAATTCCTGAAAATAGCCTTTTTTATCTAAACTTGGCAGCCCCCTTAAAAAAAGATGATGTTTAAGTTTGCATCGTTGCAATACAACAACAAAAATGATTTTTTTTAATTGTTCAGATTTTTTCGGCCGTATTCGACTGTGAAAATCCCTCAAACATTTTACGTATTCTTGTCAGAAATTCACGATCTTAATTTGCAAAGAAAAGGCTTTGGATAATGATATAAAACTGAAGGACTGAAAGATAAACATGAAAAAATCGTTGTATTCCAACGATGCAAAGTTCAACGACATAAAGAGATCTCGTTGTGAAATCATTTTGCATGTAGTTTAATTTTTAATTCGCCATCCCTGATGAGTGCTGCATACTAACGTGTCTCCTGGTTACGTCGAATTGCCCTATAGCATGTACCCACACAGCCTCATGCTTCACATGTGCACTGTATTGAAACCGTACCTGCAATCCCAAATGAAAAGCACCTCGATTCGTAGCGCGTGCGCGACCATCCGTGTGAACGCACTGAGCACCAACACACTTGGGTTTGCGATCGAGTAGGTCCTATAACACTATGTAGCGTGTGAGTTCAGTGGCACGAACTCACACTTATGCGCGCAGGCACATATGCGTTTACGATGGCACGCGCCACGCTCTTCTCCCCCCACAATGCTCATACCATCTGCACTCTTTCTGACCAAAATCAAAGACCCGACTAACGGCGAGGGTGCGATATATACGCCGATGTCTTCAGGGGATGTCCGGTTGTATGGACAGACGGACATCCTCCTTCGTAACTCCAGGACCTGTTTATCTCGTCAGTAACGTATTTCGTGGCGTTTTAATACGATTTTTTTTAAATACATATTTTTTTATAAACAATAATAATAATTCGTAATTTACTAATTTAACCTTATTTTCGTAAGGGGCCAGTCCACTTTGGAAAGCTATTTTCGCGATTTTTTTTTTTTTGAGGATTTTATAAAAGATACGAATATAAAAGTTGTTGGGCTTGATGAATAAAGTCTTGAAATACATAAAAAAATTTAATGCATTTTTATTCATTTTTAAGTACAAAAACTATAGTTTAACGTAACGCCTCAAAAATAGGTAGGCAGCTCCATCACAACTCGGTAATGGCTTGTCTGAAACAAAAAAGATCAAAGTCCATTAGATTCAGTATGACACCAGCCACAAAATGACCCTCGGATATAAAGTTTTATCAAAAAAATTAAAAAATGACAGATGAAAAACGAAAAAAGTAAAAAAACGCGTTTTTTCGCAGTTTTTCGCAAAAAAAGAGCAAAAATCAAAAATTTTAAACCATCGAGGGTCGTCTTGCTGCGAATCATGTTTACAATACGTGGTTCAAATTTCAAGAGAATCGGTTCATTAGTTTTAGAGATACGATGGATTTTGGTAACGTTGTTTGGAGAAAAACGCGTTTGAAGTTTATACTATGAAAAACTCTTATCTAAACTCAATCGGCAATTCCTGCGCCGTACAAAATCCCTTCTGATTGCTCATCATCGTCGATTTCTTCAAGTCTTGCTTGCTTTCGGTTTTTTGAAATGTTATAAGTGGACTGGCCCCTTAACCGGTGTTTAATATTAACTGTAAAATGCCCACTTTTGTCAATTTTTTAAATAATGAGTAGGCCTATCGATATTCAAAATATCTGCTTATCTATTTTTGCAGGTGGCCGTTTTTTACATATACGTGTAGTTTTTTGAATGAACACTTATTTTGACGTAAATCCGTTCAATTAATTTTTATGAATTTTCTTGGAAGATACGATGATGATTTTCTTTCATGTTAGTTAAATCGAAATGAAACGGGGATCTTCAAACGAAAGTGAGTAATGGAATAATTGTATTTCGATTATTCGATTTAAAAAAGTTCGAAGTGTACGTATTCCTGGGTCCCTATGCACACAGGTGTCCCTGCGAGACGTCTTCGAAATTATTCTTATCGTCGTACGGGTACGAGGATTTTTCCGAATTTTTACGAATTTTTCCTCGAGCGTAGACAAAAATGACTGGATTCGTCATGTGGTGCATCAGCAATTGATCATATGTTGCTGGCCTGTGCCTTGCGCCAATATATGTATATACGCGGATAGGTGTTCCCGATCTACTGTACTATATAACTTTATACGGTGCACAGGCAGCTGTATATTGAGGGGGTCGGAGACCCTTACGCCAAGTTTTCACGACAGCTAAAGCAGCTGAGGCCTCATCCCTCCCTTATATAACCCCTCAATCGTACTCACTGACTCATGCAATTTATTTTCTTTTCGCAATCGTCTTTCCTCGCCTCTGAGTCATTTTCGAAGACCACATCGATAATACACAATAAAATACACTCAAACAAAATTAACGGAGCAGAAAAATTTCAAGAAATCATCAGTGATTTTTGCGAGGCCGTAACTTCGTGAAAAATTGTCGTATCGGAAAAAAAAGCATTTTGGAGCTTGAAATCTATAGTTTTAGAATCTCGAGGAGAAAAGTTTTTTAGCTCGGCGCCTTCATAAAAAAATAGCGCGAGGCAAACATTTTCGATTTTTTTTCGATATCGTCCGTAGGCTTAAAAAATTTTGTTTCAATTTTTTTTTCTTCGAGATTTGATGAGTATTTAATGCAGAATTTTGAGAAAAATAACGACTTTTTTTTCATCTTGAACATCATTAAACGTTTAAGGAGCAATAAAAGAGCTCCTTTTGTGTTTAATGAAATGTTGATGATTCGGGTGAAAAAACAATTAAAAAATTTACAGGGCCTTTAGGCATGTATTGAGCTTTAAAAAATCTGGGTACATTGTTGTGGTCGATTTTCTAAAACGTCAGAAATCATTTTTTTGCACGTTTCAAATCAATATTGAGCTAAAAAATGTTTTCCTCTAAAATATAAAAAGAAACTTATTAAAAGAATTTATTCAAGTTTCGGAAACCCACCTTCCATTTGCTGTACGATTATTGGTTCGTGAGATATCGATGATAAAAAAAAGCGGACTTTTCATTCAAACGGCGATATCTCAGCGATAAATGGTCGTACAGAGAGCAAAAAGTACCTAATTGAAGCTAAGAATCAGGCTGAAAGGCCCCAGCATTGATTCAGCCAGGAAACGTTTTTTTGAGCCTACGGAAGATTAAAAAAAAAAAATTTGCCTTGCGCCATTTTGTATGACTGCGCCGAGCGTGATGCTAAAATAAAATTTCTTCGCGAGATTCTTAAACTAGAGGCTTCAAGCTTCAAAATGCTTTTTTTCCCAATGCGACCATTTTTCACGAAGATGCGGCCTTTAAAAAGTCGTTGAAAAAATTGTGAAATTTTGCTGCTCCTTTATTTTTTGCTGAGTGTAGTTAGATTGGACACTCTAATAGTAATACAAAATAATTTATTGCATGATAATGCTTGCGAGGATTTACAAGTAAATAAACTAATAATTTGTATAATTATATAATATAGACTATATTTGTAATATATATGTAATATTTGTATATAATTATACAATATAGACTAATAATTGGTATAATTTTCCAATTCGGTTTCGTCAGGCCTGAAACGGTTTATTTTTAATATGTGCTGAATTTAACGAAAAAAGAGTTTTTATTCGAAATAACTTTTTTCTTCTCAAAATCAGTATAAATTAAAAATAAACCGTTTCTGGCGTGTCGAAACCGAATTGAAAATCACAAAATCATTAATAGCGCTATTGCAAATTAAAATGATAAAAATCTTGTCAAAAAAAAAAATATTAAAAAACAATAGAAGGAAAAATGGGCCCACGATGAAACTAGTCTTAAAAATCATAGAAAGGGTCACTCCATTTTAGAGAATCGTGGCTGAAAACATTTTAAAAAAATAATCATCTTTTTTTAAATAATATTCACTTTAGAAGCAAAAAATAATTGATAATTTTTTTCATATTTTTTACCGAAAATATGCTTCAAAATGAAAAACAATTATACAGTGCCATTTGTCGATATCTCAATTAGTTCAGGATTTATCAGCGTTTAGACGTTTCCAAAGCTTCTGAAATTGACATTTTTTCGAAAATTATAACTCCTAAAAGAGAAGAGATAAGAATCTAAAAATTGGTGTGGATATTCCTTGCATGGGGGACAAGTTTACAAAAAAAAATCAGGAAATCCAAAAATGGTTGGGGCCACGGGCTAGGTGAAATGGCGTGGAATATCCCTCATGTAGATTGCAAAAATTTGTTGACCCCTCAAGCCTACCGTAGACTATTTTTAAGATTCTCATCAGAGACCTACAACCTAAATGTATTAGGTGCGCATCTAAGTTCCCACTGTTTTTCAAGAGATGGCTCCAGTAGTAAATGCTGGTCGATTGTGACATAACCAAAACGTCAAGAACCAAGCTTAGACATATGGTAAACAAACCGCTTTAACACATTAGTGATGTTGTTTTTGCGTTGTATACTTTTGGTTGTGTAAAAATGTCTGATTGTGTGCCAAATAATCGTCATTTGCGGGAAGTGTTGCTTTTCTTCTTCCATTCGAAGAAAATGGCGGCTGACGCGCATCGAGAACTCGAAAAAGTTTACGAAGATGCTGCTCTAAGTGAAACAACGTGCCGCGATTGGTTCCGTCGCTTCAAAGACGGTGATTTCGATGTGACGACCGTTCACGCGAAGGAAGGCCAAAAACCTTCCTGTTGAGCTGTTACCAACCGAACGAAACCATCAGTGGGGAACGGTATCGAACTTAATTGATGCGATTGAGCCGAGCACTGCGCGAAAAGCGGCCACAATGCGAGCAGAGGCACGAAAAAGTTATTTTACAGCATGACAATGCTCGGCCTCACGTTGCCAAACCCGTTAAAACTTACTTAGAAACGCTCAAATGGGAAGTCCTACCCCACCCGCCATATTCCCCAGATATTGCGCCGTCCGATTATTACTTGTTCCGTTCGATGGCACATGGTCTGGCTAATCAGCAGTTCCGCTCATATGAACACATCTCAAAATGGCTCCATTCGTGGATAGCCTCAAAAGACGAACACTTCTATCGTGACGGTATTCGAGCTCTGCCAGAAAGATGGGAAAAAGTTGTCGCTAGCGATGGGCAATATTTTGAATGAATCATTTGTAACCATTTTTTCACAATAAAGTGGCATTTCCATTAAAAAAAACAGCGAGAACTTAGTTGCGCGCCTAATATAAAAAAATATTTTGGAAAGCAATTAGGATGCAGAAGTATGAAGAACAAAAAAGTATTTCCGTTTTATTCCAACGATGCAAGCTTCAACAGCGTTATACCCCACATATGCGATGTAAAGGTGTAAAACTACTGTACAGATGACTTTCATATAAGAATCGTCTCGTGGCCCGTGCCCGACGTCTTTGCAGCCTCTCTTGATCTTTCTCTATTGCACACCAGCCATTTGTCGGGCCGTGGCGAATGCCCAGACGACGCAATAATTCGTACTTTAGCCGCGTAAGATTCGATGGGGGGTATTTGGGCTTCTGGCTTTATACATAGAAGCTCGGTCTGCCGCTGCTTCTGCTTTGGCTCGAGCCAAAAAGCATTGTAGGAGTTATACACACCCTCTCGAGGCGAGTTACGTGGAACAATCCCTGTGCGAAGAAATCACCCCTCGATGCGGCCGGAGGGGAGGTTTTTCGTCGCAACATCGGCCCCCTCGTCTCGTCAAAGAGAAATCTTACGCACAAATACGAGCGGACCGAACCCCGAAGAAGGCGATATACCTACGAGAGTTACGCACGGACGGCAAGTCTGTGGGAAGGGGAGGGAGATTCTTCTCGTATTCGCTCGCGCGATTAAGTCAAACGACAGCTGAGATTCCAACTGCACGGAGACTTTTGCCTCGGTCCTGAGGACATAAGTCAATAAGTACGTTGGCGAAGCTGCAGGATTGGGGAAGGCATACATGTGTACAGTACAAGGTGTAAGTATGGATATAGGGGGAGGAATACGAGTCTTCCGCAGATCCAGGTAATTCGTTAGGAAATACTTGATGTTCAGTCTTTCTGCGATAGGCCTTTTCTTACCCGATCTCAAACGATTCCCAATGACGCTTGCTTTAACAATTTACTGCCAGGCTAATTGTAATTACTTGCCAGGAAAATTACGATCAGTTGCCAAGCTAATAGCAAATAGTTGCCAAGCAAAATGCCCAATTGTTACTCGGCAGATTGAAATTAGTTACCAGGTTAGTTGCAATTAGTTATCAGGTAATTCATAATTACTTAGCAGGAAAATGACAATTAGCTACCAGGTAAACCGCAATTAGTCCCCAAGCAACTCGCAATTGAGGCGAATTGCTATTAAGAGCCAGGCCAGTTAGTTAACAGGATGATCGTAGCCAGTTGCTAGACACATTATCATCACTTGCCATGGTATTGAAGTTTGCGTCGTTGGAATGCAACGAAAATATCTTCTTTCGTTTGCCCAATTAGTTTTTCGGCACACTAGGGCTACACAAATCCCCAAGACAGTTTTAAGGGAGACTTTGTCCTTGGAGTGCCATATTTCAGGTGTTTACATTTTATTTTTTTTAAAGGAAACGCGTAAAGCTTTTTGAGTGCGGTTTTTTTCTTGCTTTTATTCATGATATACAGAAAGTTGAAAAAAAATTTTTTTTTGAAAAAAAAACCAAAATGGCGGCCGTTGCAGCTCCGCGAAAACAGGTCCTCAAATCGCGGGAGGTAAACGGCTGACATCACTGCCCCCTCTTTGTTGATCTGAAACACAAATTCAAAGCATATTATCAATCTGTGACCCTTTGGTCATGGAATGACGGATGGGTTTTTCGTTTAGTACAAATTTCGGAAAATAACGGCAATTTAAAAAAAAATCGAATGTTCGCGTTTTTTTCGCATAAAAAGATAAATAATAAATGCAAAAATGTATCTATCGAAAAAACGATCCGTCATTCCGTGAAGACATATTTTCTGAGTATGCTCTCCAAATTTCAGGTCGATATGTTAATTACAGCGGTCAGGAGAATGTCAGCCATTTTTAAAACCGTGTTTTCGAGAAAAACGCGTTTAAAGTTTTGTAATGTGTTTACACAAATGGGTTTATAATTACCGCTAATCGGCAATGCCTGGTCCATAGAGGCATCCCTCCTCTTCTTCTAGCTGCTCATGTTGAGCCACTAACATCTCCCGCTGCAATTTCGAGGACAAAGTCTCCCTTAAAGATCCTGCTAAGGCATCCCTAACCTAAGCCTGCAAAAGAAGACTTTCGGTAATAACTACAATACGAAGTGAAACAATGAAAAACGGTTTTTCGTTGCATTTCAACGATGCAAACTTCAACATCATCAGTTGCCAGGCATTTGAAAAGTACCAAACGTTATTTGAACACTTCCCAATGGCAGCCCCGTTTCGTGTGAATTGGTACGAGGCGCTAAAAATGGTGTAAACTTTGCCGTGCTTGACTTGTTAATAATTCTAACATTTCGCGCCTTTGAATCGGCCCTGATCAACGGGAGTTGCGATTGGAGCAGCTCCTCGCCCAGGGCACTATACGAAAGATCTAAATCGCTTCACGTCCGATCCGCGAAGGAATTGGTTTTATGGGGTGTTCCATGTATCGTTCAACATTACAACGGTGACTCATCGTTGGCACTATTCTACAGTGATATTGTTTTACTATTGACGGTAAGTATTAGTATATTTTAGAAGATATTATATCCTCAGTGCGTTTATACGCGAGTGCGGAAGGGCCACAACATTCTCCCTAAACAGATGTCGTCGTGCTGATGGATTTTATTATTCAGGAATCGTCACGTTGGGAAATTCCCACTCAAATCGCCACAGGTATTAGACGCTTCCTTATCGTGCACCTGTCTTTTCTGGCATCGGATCAAGTCTTACTGGTCTCCTTCCTCGAGTCTCGTGATTCTTATAACGTCCGCGGAAAAACATCGTACATTCGTGCACTTAGCACTATGGAAACATCTGACTAAATATAACGAAAAATTTCGTCACAAAAAAACTAAATCATCTAACATCTCTAACTAAGTGGGTGAAAAACTGCATTTTCCAAAAATATTTTTTTCGATAGTATCACCTTTTAGCTATATTCCCTGAGAATTTGATTGAAAGCTTCCTAAAATTGAATGAGCTACAGCTTTTAATAGTCGGCCGGGCGAGCGGGAGCAGCACCATACTTTAAGGGGAGATATACACCTAGGAGCCGGATAAAGGTCATTTTTGTGAATTTTTTCAAGGAAAACTATCTGAAATTTCGGATTGGGGTTTTAATTATCTAAAAGTATATACATTCAAAAATATGTTTAATTTTCTTTATTTAAAAATATCAAAAATATACAAGGATATTGTATAATCCTTGGAGCGTCGTAAAAAAATCTGCGTATACGGTACCCACTAGCGTTTCTTCAAAAATCATCTAAAAACAAACCAAAAAGTTTATTAAATTAGATACTATAATCTAGTGCTTGTCATAGCCGATTTTGAAAATATCGATTTATGACAAAATGGCGGATGTTTGAACATAAATAGTGATTTTTGGGCCAAAAATGAGTTATTATTTTTCCTATAAAACAAAAAGTAAGTAACGGAAAAAAATCCTATGGCAAGTACTGGATAATGGTGTATAGAATAAACACAAAAAACCTCAAGGCACTTGGTTCATTGGTTTTCGAGAAATTTCGGGTACCGATTTGAAAAACGTGGTTTTGGGAAAAATGCGTTTGAAAATTTGGGAATGAATAAATCATGAAATTTGTAAACTTACATGGAATCATCGATACCAAGCCCATAGTATAGGTTTTCTACAGTCGACGGAATGTTCATAGCTTCTAAATCCTCGACCTCGACCATCTAGGTGTATATCTCTCCTTAAGAGGGAATGACACCTCATCGCGGTCGGTATGGTAGAACAATTATAGATTCCCAAAAATCTCTGAAACGGCTCTTCAGATCCTGTCAAAACTTTGCCAAATGACGTCAAATAGATAGACGAACAGCTGTCTGCCCCTCAAATTTTCTGAATTTAAGAAAAAAAATGTAGATTGGCTTATCATAAGCCAATCTACATTTTTTTCTGAAACGGCTCATCAGATCCCGTCAAAACTTTGCCAAACGACGGCTTTCTTACAAACGACGGCTTTCTTACATTTTCTCTGAAACGGCTCTTCAGATCCCGTCAAAACTTTGCCAAACGACGTCAAATAGATAGAAGAACAGCTGTCTGCCCCTCAAATTTTCTGAATTTAAGAAAAAAAAATGTAGATTGGCTTATGATAAGCCAATCTACATTTTTTTTCTTAAATTCAGAAAATTTGAGGGGCAGACAGCTGTTCGTCTATCTATTTGACGTCGTTTGGCAAAGTTTTGACAGGATCTGAAGAGCCGTTGCAGAGATTTTTGGGAATCTATAATTGTTCTACCATACCGACCGCGATGAGGTGTCATTCCGTCTTAAACCCGTTTTTCTTGAAACACTGTTTTCAAAGTCGGTGGACATGATATCTCGAGAACCACTTGATGGATTGTTTCCAAATTTACAGGAGATACTCTGAGATACATTTAAAGGTCATTGACGATCTCACTTTTTGAAAAACAATCTTCATTTTTTTAAAGTTACGTAAAAATGACGACTTTTTTCATAGATGTTGTATGCTCGAGTTTCAATTCGCCGCCACGTGGCTTAAAAAAATGTTGAAAAAAATCGATGATCGTCAACGACTCGTATTTATTGTTAACTTGAATAACCCGTTTGGTTTTTAGACTTCAGATGTACCGTTTAAGGTGTAGAGTGTCCACCGCCAAACGTTGCGAAAAAAATTTCATCATCTGCCGGTGGCCACATTTTTTTTGTTTTTGTGTATGTTTTGGTGATTTTTTTAAGGCTCTCAATACATGTACCCTTGTGTAAAGAAAATGCGTTTCTTCACCAACCGTTTCCCAAAACAAAAATTCAGAATTTGCCCATCTTTTTCGGGCCTCTAGGTAGATGTAGCCCCTTAATAAATTGAGTTTTCTCATTACCAAAAAATATATTTAAAAAATATAAACGAACTTTCACAGATGTATAATACCAGTTGTACGTATTTGATTTCCGAATGTACCTTGAGGAGTGGCGAAGCTGAATTCCTTTGCGTTTAACGCTAATTACCCTCTGCCCCTTCTTTGCCGTGTCACATTACCGATAGAAATGGATGTGCTCAAACCCGCCTGCGACGACCTTTACCCCGAATGGCTCCTTATGATACACGACGTGCTTTATCTATATGTGTAAAAGTGCATTGCACGCCTGAAATATATCCTTCGATACATAGAGGAGGGAGAAGGGTGACGGAGGATCAAAACGCCTCTTAGGGCCAGAGGCGATCGGAAGAGGTTTCATCTCCCTAGGATTTCCGGATCCGCATTCACACGCTCGACCTACCGCAATATTCTACTCCATGGCAAAATACGTACACAAGCATGTGCGTGCACACACATACACATGAGTACGAAAAAAAAACGTGGTAGGAGGCGTTGTACTTTATATATAGGTATATATAAAGTAAAACGCCTTATACCACGTTTTTTTTGTACAATGTACCAATACGATTGGATCGACGTATTTCTAGTGATCTTGACGAAGAAACCTTTCCCACTGGGAAGCCGCAGTTTTGTGTGTCTCGAGAACTACCCCAAGTGATCCTCACCCCTGCGGATTCACACGGGACTTCCGATATATCTGCTCCGACCCCCATAAACATTTCCCAGGCAAAAGGGCACCTTTGTACATATATATATATATATATATATATATATATATATATATATATGAATTCACAGCATATGACGGATTCCACCCCGAGAGACGTATATTTGACCCTCATACTGCGAGATTTGGTCCACGGTTGTTTATTTAATTTCTTCCAATCCTCACAATTGGGAGATTCTCCAAGGGGCCTGCTGCTAATTGATATTTTCTTAAAAATGGATAGAGGCCCGTGAACGACATTTTTGAATACTCCACAGTGTGCCATTACTCTGGGCCTATCGATTGTATCGCTGGTATGTTAAGGTGTTACCCCCACTTGTAGCGCAAAAAAGGCCTTTTTCATGAATTTTTTAAAAGAAAACTACAAAACTTTTTTAATCGATCAATATACCATCTTAAAGAACACATCTTGAAGAACTTTCAGTAATTTTTTTATTGAAAAATGTTACATTGTTTAGTGGCAAATGGCCGTCAATGAAATAATGTTTTTATATACACGGTTTGCGGTGACCAACATTGCGGCGAAGTGGATCATCTGAAAAGAAAATGCGGATGGATTTAGTCAAATATAAGTATAAACTAGTCTTTAATCGAAGGATTTTAAAAAATATTTATTTTTCACAAAATGGCGGACAGTCAAAGTTAATGGTTCGATTTTAACGAAAAAAAACGGCCGTTTTTTGGCTACAAAACGGCCATTTTTTTTCGAAAAAAAAAATCGAACAATCAACGACTACATTTTTATGTATTAAACAAGCCTGTAAAATTTCAAGAAGATCGGTTCATTAGTGTTCGAGTAATCTTGGTCACCGACTTCAGAAATGCCATTTTGAGAAAAACGCGTTTAAAGTTTCAATTTCCGGTCGTTTACACAACGGATTCTTCTCTTTCAACGCTCATATCACAGTCAATTTTGTTCGGATCGACTTGAAGTTTTCAGGACGTATTTTCAGATACTTATACTTCAAACAAATGCAATTAAAAAAAATCGATTTTTTCAAAATCGCAAGTGGGGGTAATCCCTTAAGGGCGGAGTGAGGTTAATTCGGTGAAAAGAAGCATATTTTCAAGAATTTTTTTTTAGGCGATACAGGTAATGCTAGTTTATTTAATTTATTTTCATGTAATAATACAACATGTGAACTATATTTTCCTAAATTTTCATTGCAAAATATTGATAAATAAGCGGTTGGGAGCAAATCTCCGCAGGCGCCTCAAAAAATAGTTGTTTTGCGGTGTGCGCTATAACTCGTCACTGGATCATCTGAAACAAAAAAAAATCAAAATGAGTTTATTAGGTGAGATGTTTCTCGAGGTAGCGCTGCGGAGTTTTGTTTAATCGATTTTTCTATTTTTGGTAGCATTTGAAAGTCGAAAACGCGATTTTCGCTAAAAAAATCGGCGAAGTTGTTATTGTAGGATAAAAAATAATTTAAAAAAAAATTGGCAGCGTTTCCTGGTGATTTATGTGTAGAAATAGTGTACAAAATTGCAAAAGAATCGGTGCATTAGATTTTGAGTTACAGCGTACACCGACTTCAAAAATGACAAGTTTCAGGAAAACGCTTTCAAGTTTTGCACACTTAAAAGTCCGAAATAAAACTCGATGATTCTATTACACTCACACAGAGTCATCGATGCCAGAGCTTTCAAATACAGAGCAATGAAAAAAAATTTAACCTTACGCCGCCCTTAAGGGAGGACACCACTGTGGTGCGCCAAAAAATAGTCGTTGGTTTCGATTTTGTCGTTTACCAGATTATTTATTTAGAAATTGGAAAAAAGTATGTAACTAAGCAGACATTGAACTTCTTTCGTGTAAATTTTTATTTTTCAAAATTAAAAATTATAACTTTATTGAGGTATAATAGAGCCTCTGTATAAAAAAACGTGGTCCAAAAATGGTTGCTCTGAAAAATAATCAGTTTTACAATCTATATAAATGTTGTTGTCGCAGTAGTCGCATTTTTCAAACAAAAAATAGTAAATCGGCGCGTCGTCAAAAAAGCGTGTAATTGTGACGAAATTTTCACTTATATTCGAGGGCTTAAAAAGTACTAAATTTTAATAACAAAAAAACGGCTACATACGACGATAGATAATGCAATTACGGAAATTTTGTTTTTTCTTCAATTGAAAATCGGACAATTATTGCTAGAGTTAATATTCTGGCCAGGTCGAGAAAAACGCGATTAGAAGTTTAAGTGTTCCGCTACCTGCTCTCACTAAATCGTCTGTAACTTCAAATTCGTGATATTGAAGTTTGCATAGTTGGAACGCAACGAAACCTTGCGTAGCCCAATTTTTTCGCACTCAGCCTTCAAAATCCTTCAAACGTTTTTCAGAATTCTCATAAGAGATCTTCGGCCTAAATATGTACAAAATTTTTTTGGATGATAATGAAAATGAGAAAATTAAAAAAATGCAAAAGATTATTCGTTGCATTCTAACGATACAATCTTCAACATCGTGCCAATCGTCAATATTTTAACTTCAAATTTTTTTCACATTCTTGAATATGTATAGAAATGCAAAAAAAATCGGGTTTTTCCCCACAACAGTTGTGTCCCGCCGTAAATGTTTTATGGCGTTAAAGTTTGCATAATTGGAATGCAACAAAAATCCTTTTTGCCGTATTTTTAATTTCATTATTTCCATTACCATTCAAAATCTTTTATGTAGATGAAAGTTGTAGATCACTGATGCGGATACGTTTGACTGGTTTTCGTAGCCTAGAAAAGCCGAAAAACTATGAGCAATAAACGAAAGAAAATTCCGTTGAATTCCAACGATGGAAAATTTAACGTCATAATGTTTTATTGTGTTTTCTCAGTATATTCACATCGAACTACGAACGGGTTGAAATGGGGAAAGAAAGAATCAAAAAACGGTATTAATTTGTTAAAATTAAGCGGACATCGTGTTTGGTACGAAAAAATTGCAAAATAAAAAACGCTATTAATTTGTTAAAATTAATCGGACATCGTTTTTGGTACGAAAAAAATCACAAAATAAAAAACGCTATTAATTTGTTAAAATTAATCCGACATCGTTTTTGGTACGAAAAAAAATCGCAAAATAAAAAATGATAAGTAAATATAACAGGATCATAAATTATACATATGTAGTCGATTTGACATGAAAAGCCGTCTGCATACGTTGCGGTACATCGACTACGAAAATAAAAAAATGCAGTATCCCACATCATTTTACATAAAAGACTCTTTCACATCAGTTTTTCCATTTCCAAGCAATACACATACGCACGCGTGTATACGTAATATATACGTGAGAGCAGATGAAGCTGACCAAGTGTCTTGAATTATCGTCGGTCTCTCTCATCACCGAGCAAAATCAATTTATTCGGTTCTCTCTTCAGCGGGCGATGAATCGTCCTGGCAAGTTTATCGACATTTATCACCAAGGCCCCATTCGCCCCTTTTCATTATTTCCGCACGTAAAGACATTCTTCCGTCCACGGAGTTGTATCGAAAAATTTTCACGAAAACGTATAATTCGGAAATCTCTTACGATTCTCACGAGATTACCGGCGCGCGTGCAGCTGATGACCGAAAAAAAAACAGGATGATCTAATCGCAATTGGCCGATGGTCAGCTGCTTGAATTTCTTTCTCCCTTCATTGAATTTCGATTGAATAATCTTGAATGTTCTATGGAAATTGATCTTCGCGTTTATCGCGCCTGGGGATCAATGAATGCCAGTGTTGTACTCGTACAGTCAAGAGGCTATGATGAATAATAAATGACGAAATTATGTTTTGGCAGTATATCTTGAATTAAAAGGACGTGAGTTTTAGTTCCTTGAAATGGCGTTTTTCGTTCATTACGATTTCCGTTACGCCGGATCAGTACGGAAAAAAAACAGTTTGGAAAAGAATGTGTGTAGGGTAAGCCGACCAGTGAATGGACGAATAACGACACTGTAGGATTCAGATCGACTGTAAAATGGAAATATTATCAAAACAAATTTTTCAATAGCTATAGTTACCAAAAGATATTATTCTGATAGTAGAAAAAATATTCGAAGTAATAGCAATAAATCATTCTGAAGGAATATCAATTCCTTCAATATTATTTGTTGCTATTACTGTGAGTATTTTTTAAAGGCCATAGCCGGGTAAGTAGGGAAAAACAGCCCCCGCATTTTCTCCAGCGAAATTAGGAGTATATTCTGAGGTATAAAAAAAAAAAAAAAATTTCACGATCCACTGAAACGCTTCAGTGGATCGATTCGATTTTTTTTGTTACTTGTTACGATCAAACGTGTTACGAAATAAAATTATAGAACATCTTGCGAAAGATTAAGGTTTAAAAAAAATAATGTTCCTTGTTTTATTTTTTTTACTATAATCCACTTGGGGTACAATAACGAATTTTTTTTCATATAATCTTTGGGCACCTTATTAGATTATATATTTTTTTCAAAATGATCGATTTGGAACGCCACAGTGGAAAAAAAAGAAAGACTTTATTGATATATTTTAGTTATATATCTATATAACTAAAATATATTTTAGTTATATATTTTTAGATATATTTTAGTTATATATCTATATAACTAAAATATATCAATAAAGTGTGTTTCTTTTTTTTCACTGTGGCGTACCAAACCGATCATTTTGAAAAAATTATATAATCTAATAAGGTGCCCAAAGATTATATGAAAAAATTTTCGCTATTGTACCCCAAGTGGATTATAGTAAAAAATAATAAAACAAGGAACATTATTTTTTTTCAAACCTTACTCTTTCGCAAGATGTACTATAATTTTATTTCGTAACACGTTTGATCGGAACAAGTACCAAAAAAAAAAAAATCAAATCGATCCACTGTACCGTTTCCGGAAAAAAAAAAAAATTTCTGATATTTAAAAAAAATTCATTTTTCTAAAACCATTGCGTTGACGGGCTTGCAATTTTCAGAAATTTTTTTTTTTTTTTTTATACCTCAGAATATACTCCAAATTTCGCTGGAAAAAATGCGGGGGCAATTTTTCCCTACTTACCCGGCTATGGCCTTTGGTCGTTTATCGGCGATTTAGAAATTTTGCTACTTATCTATCGAGATGAGTTGCGAAATGAGTAAAGGCGAGATATACATTTAGACAGGAAAAAATAAGCTATATTGAGGGATTTTTTAAACTAAGAAATAATTATTCTACAATTATCGAACTTTAGGTATACTTTAATGGTATATTTAAGTATACAAAACAATTTTTGAAAATGAATTCATCATCAAAATGGCGGTGCTGTGGCAGTGTTCCGTAGACTTTGATTTGCAAAAAAATTCAAACAATTTTTCAGTTCGAATATGTATAGTTTCTATGTGACAGTGATTAAAATTAAGAAAATGCAAATTTAAGAAAATGGCACGCATTTACAACAAAAAGTCAACATTTCACGCAACATTTCTGTAAAATGTGGATGAAAAAAGTAGTTTTTTTAACCAATTTTTGAAAAACGATTCTCGTCAAGTAGAAGGTACCAATATTATGAATATTTCCATCAAGTTTCAACTCAATAATCGGCTTAATAGTTTTTTTTTCATCAAGAAGTGATTTTACGTCAATTTTGAAATTTGTCTAGACAATGTTATACGTTCTACATCATTTACAGTCAACTGTGTAGACTTTCGGTGGCATAATCTTGACAAACCTTGTAATTTCGGAACATTGAAATTAGGAATTTTAAACCGTCGGTGCATTCAAAGTTCGGAATTTCAACCCGGCTCTTATGTCAAGATCATGCCAGCGAAAGTCTACACAGTTGATTGTAAATGATGCAGAACGTATAACACTGTCTAGGCAAATTTCAAAATTGACCAAATTCACTTCTTAATAAAAAAAAATCTTGAAATAATACCTCGATTTATTGAAAATTTTGAAACTTTTGAAACTTCCATAGCCGAATTGTTTTGACCGTGTTAAGATTTTCGGAGTTTTGGTCTTTCGTGTAAAATTCTTTCGGAGTTTCGAGCGTTCCGACCATTCAAAGTTCGGAATTTCAACCCGGCCCCATCTTGAATTTTGGAACATTAAAATTCGGAATTTTAAACTGTCGGAGCATTCAAAGTTCGGAATTTTAACCCTGCCCACATTTTTTACTCCGCTTTGAGAACTATCAGAACAGAGCCCATTCACTGGAAAGAGGTTAGAATATATCACCAGTGAATAAACATGTCTAATTCCGACCTATTATGACGAATTTATTTACAAATTTTGCAAAAAATCAAAAATTGATTCTTTCTCAAGTAATGAAAGTAATACTCACCCTCAAAACTTATAAAAACTGTTATTTTCGCGTTTTGAACACCTACTGTGCACAGCCGTATCGTAACTAAGTTGCGCGGTGTGCAAGTACCACGAACCAAAAAAATTCCTTGTAGCCTCAAAATTCGATATTAAACTGAGAAATCGGTTTTGACAATAACTGTGATTTTTGTTGCTAAATTATAGTGATTCGAGTTTTTATCGACAATTGAGTCATTAAATGATTTTTTTTTTCATTGCAAAGATCATGCGCGGTTTCTAAAGCAAAGTATTTTTCTTTTTTTTTTCAACAATTATCAATGATATAGCATTTTGAAATTGTTGTTCTGTTCGGCTCGGCTGAATTGCCGGTACACGAACTACTCGTGTAATACGAGTTTTCTGTTAAGGGCGGGGTAAAGTATTTACATTTTTTTTTTCATTTTTTTTAAATTTTTTAAATGACTGCATAATATATCAAGAATATTGTGTTCAAATTTCAAGTCGATCGGAGTAAAATTGACGAAGTTATGAGTATTTGAGCGTCTATTGCTCCATGCCGTTCTCTTCTCTTCTGCGTTTTTCAAACCGTTTTTCTGAGACTTGTCATATTTGAAGTCCGTGTGCATGATAACTCAAAATCTACTGGACCAATCGCTTTGAAATTTTGCACAGTACTTCTTCACATAATTCACCAGGTATTGTCGAGAGCTTTTTTGTTTTTTTTAATAATTACTAATTTTTTAACAACAAATTAGCCGATTTTTTAGCGAAAATCGGGTTTTTGGCTCCCAAGTACTACGAAAAATCGAAAAATCGAAAAAAAAAAAAAATCCTCCCGTCATTACCTCGAGAAACATCTCCTTTAACAAATGCATTTTGATTTTTTTGTTTCAAATGATTCTGTTGCGAGTTATGGTGCACACCGCAAACCAACTTTTTTTCGAGGCGCCTTCGGGGTTTAATTTTCACTCGCTCAATTTTGAATATTTTGCAATGCAGATTTAGGAGAATGTTGTTCAAATGTTACTTTATTATATGTAAATTTTTCAATAAACGAACACTATTCGTTACGCCAAAAAAAATCTTAAAAACATGCCTTTTTTTCGCCGAATTAACTTTACCCCGCCGTTAACGATGGCAACGAAAAAATCGTGTAAGGCTTGTTTCACTCCTCTTAACATAAATACGACGAAAAGTGCCCCTGATAAGGTATTTCTGAATGTGCCACAAGACATGAAACGTCGAAGTTGGTGGTTCGATGCAGCACGACGTGTTAACCCGAAATCCTCGTCCACTTATTTTCGCTGTGAAGACCACTTAGATGAAAGTGTAAACGTGTTATAACATAAACTGTAGTGAAATATATATATATATATATATTTTTAATACGTCTTCCTCAATATGCTTATTATACGTAGCGACAATAAGTGACACATTTTATCCAGCCTCTCCTAACCTAAAAATCCACGGTCGACAAATTACTCGAATTTGCTTTCACAAATCCACTTTCGCACATCGTAGCACGAAAATTAAACTAGTTTTCGACTTTTTGAAAATGCTCGAGTTGTTTTCCCACGTAAAATGACGCCAAATTGTACACTTGTGTCCTCGCGTGTAAGCCGTATGCATAACCTATTCGGTCGCGTTCGAACGGTGACGTCACAAGCGCCAGCGCCGATAGCGTGCCGTTTTGGCGCCAACATCGACAGTTCGAATTATCGTGATATAAAACAATTGAGGGCTAAAGCCACAGTAGAATTTTCAAACAATCGATCTTTTCCGCCAAAACGGTGCTTTATCATCATAAGAATAAGTTACTATTCGATTTATAGCAAGAATTTTTTTTCACCGACTTTGAGCGTATAGGCCTCCGAAGTAACATTGGTGGTGGCGCCGCGCAACGGCTGCAGGTGGCAAAACTTGGATTGGCGCATGGCGGTTAAGTCAAACCGTCACAAACAGGAAAGAGTTAGGCTTGAGCACGTATCATCGATTGTAGATCTCACATTGTGAATGGAATGTGCTTGTAAATAAAATAAAATAGTGTGATGGAACTCATAACGATTACTTGCGGATTTCAATGTATCCTCATGACTTCCTTTCGCCCTAAAAGCATATCTATAGGTGCGTGACGAAGAGAATGATAATGAAATTACGTACATTGGCTGCAAACAAATTTTTTTCTGCCGTACAACAAAATTTCTATTTTAATTGTTGTTTGCATCGGAAATTTATATAAAGGATGCTGTAATATGGGCAGAAAACTTTCAATAGTCATCATGTATCGGAAGTTCGCGAAATTGTTGCTGGTGAGAAAACGACTGTGATGAGAAAAGTTCTTCCTCAAACACGCGTCAACAATCCCAAATATGACGTGAAACGCTATTTTTACAACGTAAACATCACACGCGGTACTGTCATTCGAGCAAGCACCTGATTTAAGGCGTTACCCCCACTTGTAGCGCAAAAAAGGCCTTTTTCATGAATTTTTTTAAAGAAAACTACAAAACTTTTTTAATCGATCAATATACCATCTTAAAGAACACATCTTGAAGAACTTTCAGTAATTTTTTTATTGAAAAATATTACATTGTTTAGTAGCAAATGGCCGTCAATGAAATGATGTTTTTATATACACGGTTTGCGGTGACCAACATTGCGGCGAAGTGGATCATCTGAAAAAAAAATGCGGATGGATTTAGTCAAATATAAGTATAAACTAGTCTTTAATCGAAGGATTTTAAAAAATATTCATTTTTCACAAAATGGCGGACAGTCAAAGTTAATGGTTCGATTTTAACGGAAAACAACGGCCGTTTTTTGGCTACAAAACGGCCATTTTTTATCGAAAAAAAAAATCGAACGATTAGAGACTACATTTTTATGTATTAAATAAGCCTGCAAAATTTCAAGAAGATCGGTTCATTAGTGTTCGAGTAATCTTGGTCACCGACTTCAGAAATGCCATTTTGAGAAAAACGCGTTTAAAGTTTCAATTAGCCGGTCGATTACATAACGAATTCTTCTCTTTCAACGCTCCTATTTCAGTCAATTTTGTTCGGATCGACTTGAAATTTTCAGGACATATTCTCAGATACTCATGCTTCAAGAAAATGCAATAAAAAAAATCGATCTTTTCAAAATCGCAAGTGGGGGTAACTCGTTAAATGGCGACCGGCATACTGCATTAGCAGACGAAAACCAATCCAAGTTTCGCCAAAACTCGCCGCAAGGGCTACGCCACTAGAGTTACTTCGGAGGCCTATAACGTAAGCCTACCTCTGGCACGGCCGTAGAGGACCGGAGTACTTAAAACGCGTTTTTTTCGATACAGCTTTTTTCCTATTGGCGTGGCAAATAACTTCAACAATTTAAACTCGATTTACTTCATATTTCAAAGTTACGTTCCTAATTGCATTTCGCAGAGAAGTGCGGATGGAATTTCTGATGAATCGAAAACTTTTGATTTTATAAGCAGTTTTATACGAAATTTTTCACTTTCATTTTTCCGTTTTATACGAAATTTTTCTCATACCTATAATTTTTTAATAAAACAATATTTTTTCAGTTCCTTACGTACTTCTTCTAAAAAAATTCTAATCTAATAATAAAATAAAGAAAAATAAAAAAAATTCTTGACGAGAATTTTTTTTTCTAGGCAAACAATTGTGGATCCTAAATGTCACGTCGCGGAGCGCCTAAAAAAATATAACAAAAGAAAACATTAGTATCCTACCATTTTGGACAGCGAAAAAAAAATTTCTAACAGCTTGATATTCGTACTAAACAGATGTGCAATTAATTTTATGAGTGAATCACTTTTTCATACGAAAAAAAATTGTTAAATTCACACATGATTTTATACCCTGTGGCCTAACCCCTTAATAATTATCTTCAGAATTATTTCGAAGAAAAACCCTTTTGACATTCTGTTTTTTTTTCATCACAAAAGATCAATTGCGAATTAAAAAACCGAACATTTTTTTTAACAACTCAATTCATATTCTTCGCTGATTTTGAATATAAATCTGTCCATTAACTTGTCCCTGTCTATTCAGTGGTCAGGTTACCCTAGGAAAGGGCAGTCAAAATGAACATTTTTCCACGATGGCGCTTTTTTATATCTCTTCGTGCATACAATATGATTTTTAACATTTAATCCGACTGTCGCTGCACTTTCGTAGCGAAATTAGTGTATTGATTTACACATAGATTGAATGCATCGCCCATCTACTTTACAGATTACTGTGGTATATGCGTTTTCAGGGGTTTCCAGGTTACAATAACGGTTCGGTTCGGTTTACCTGGGACCCCGGTTTGAGTGGCACTTTCGGATATCCTAGCACCAAAAGGGACCACTATATATGTATATATATGTATGTATGTATGTATGTATGTGTATGTATGTATATATATATCACATTCATCTACAGGCATATAGATATAGATATACGTGAGTATAGGCTCCATGTAACTCATCCGAAGAGTTCACAGGTATTCGCGCAAGTCGAGGTTAATCCCTCAATGTTTACCGACCAATTATGCGATTACGATCATTCCTTATTTATTCAGCCTTCCAAAAGAGACAAGAAACTCTCCCTGACACATAATACTGCTGTCGGATGAAAAAAAAACCGTATGTAATGTAAAAAAATATCGATAAAAAGAAAAGAAAATTGGGACTCGAGAGACGGAACTCCTCCTCGGCAAATACGCTATCACGTGTACGCGCGGAGCATTAATCTTCTTGATCGCTTGGCCCATGTGAGGTATTTTAATGAGAGCGCTCTTATAAAAATGTATCGCGTAATTAATTTGGCATCCGGCGTAAAAAGTTCCGAAGGCGCCCGAAGTTCCGAATCGTCCTTAAAAAAAACTATGTTGGTGAGCGTAAATTTGCTAGTTGTCGATAAAATTGAGCCATTAAGACGCTCTTAAAAAAAGTCTCGATGTAAATTTACAATTTTGACATGGCCGAAAAAAGACCGAAAGGTGCGATTTGGAGAAAAATTAATTCCAGTAGGTTTTCGACGATTCTATATGCAATTCGACATGCGTTATGGAGGGTGAGGGCTCTTTTTCGGTTTTCGAGTTTCCACCATTAAACTACACGCATATGGTAAAAAGCCGCTGGGGACTTTCTCAGGGACGTTCGTGTGGATAATGTGTCATTTTCCTTGGTCACTCAATGGCCCCTTTTGGCCATTCGCCTTTTTGGGCATTCGCCTGCGCGAGGGTTGAGAGAAGCGATGGAAAAAATTGTTTTTCCAGATTTAAAAGTAAAGGAAAAGGGGGGGAGGGTGGAAGAATATTTTCTTTCGTAAAAAATCAAGAATTACCACGGCTGATTCGACCCCACAGATATACGTGTGACTAAAGGGACCATCCTATGCGACTGCGTCTTTGCTATTTATTCAACGAAAAAAAAGGCTGTCAGCTTTTTGTCGGGTCAACGATCACTGCGCCCCCCTTGCATATGGCGGTGAAAATTGAATCTTCGCAACGACACCACCAGTTTCCCCTCGTTCTACTTCAACGAAGTCGCTAGCTCATCGAAATGGGAAGTATTGAGGAATGCCACTCCGCGTTTTCATTCCTATACCTGCCACCTCACGTTACCTCAAGACTCCACGAGACATACGTACGGACGGATTGATAAATTATTATATAAAGATTCATACGAATGTGAATGTCTTATGTAAATTGGGTGCTCAATAAAAAAACGATGATCCCAATACTGCAAAAACAAGTGTGTTGTTTTTACACTGACAGAAAAATTCTATTGATATGTACTAATCGCGACTAATTGATTTTTGTTTATTTGAATTAACTAGATTTTTCGTGGAATCAAATTTTTCCTATTGCATTCCATTATTGAAATTATTTACTTTAAATATATTTATTTATTGAAATCAAAATATATTCAATATTGTCCAATAACTAAATATTTTATTTAATCCTAATAAATCTATGATTCGGTTTCATCTGCTCAAAAAACAATTTCATTGAATCCACTAAATGGATAGATGTGATTTTTTTTAAATTTAAATTAAATCGAATTTTCGTAGAGTGAACCATTTTTTTTATTTGATTGAATGGTCTGTCTTTATTGCAACACATATATCAATGAGGTGTATGGGTGGGAGGGGTGGAGAGAGAGAAATTATATATAAATATATATATATATAGATTATGTTAGAAAAATATATAGCATGTTATTCGATAAAACTCTCTAATTATCACAATGATATTAACTAATTGATATAGTTTATGCGATACAGCAAATAATTATAGGAATTCATGTGGTTTCTTACCCATATCTGCGACTAAGATTATACAAGCACTCGGTAGCATAGGGGCAGCGTCTAGGTTCGCTTCCCATATGGTGAAATATTTTATTCGATAGAAATCATCTCAAAAGGCCAGGGAATGACGAATTACGATACAAAATCGTTCTTGTAAAACTCTCAATTAAATATTTCGTTTTATTTTGGATTTATGAAATATTTCATGCATATGGTACACTTAGATTCACAGTGTACATTGTAAGCAAATAGAGATTTAGTTGAATCGAATCGTTATTTATTCAATTTAAATGTATTCAATATTTAAAAGGAATAGCTGAAAGAAATGAAAAAATATCTTTGAAACAAATAAGATCGTAGTAGGTCGTGAGCCAAGGAAAAAACCTATTTGATGTAAATAGATCCTATTTAAATTAAATATTTTTTTGGCAGTGTACACACTTTCGGTGTGTAAATGGCTGTAGGCACGTATTACACGTTTCAACGCGCGAATTCAAATGCGTCTACAGCCATTAACACACCTAAACTGTGTAAAGAGTTATGCTTTACAGCAATTACAATAGAAATCAGATTTTGAAAATTAATAATATATATAATTAATAATGTACATATACATGAGCGGTGTAACTATTTTTCTTGTCTTCGCATAGGCTAAGTACTTATACAGCTTCACGATGACAGCCGCTTTTTGCTTTTCGGCAATGGCCTACACAAAAATACGCCGCTAATGATTCAAATGCAGCTAACGAGACTTCGGAAAATAGATATGATCGGTAACTCGCAATTAACACACTTAACCAGTCACACTTAATTAGTTACACCTAACCAGTCACACACTTAACAAGTCACACTTAATTAGTCACACTTAGCTAGAATCACGTTATAATCATACTGGGTCCATGGGGCCCTGGCGTTTTTGAATAATCCATTGAGCGATATGGAAAAAAATAGTGAGGTATAATTTGAACCTTGTTTAATAAGAGGATATTGGTTAGAAATCAAAAATTCAATTTTCAATATGAAAAACAAATTATGCAAAAAAAAACGTGAAAAATGACTTTTTGTTACAAAAATTGCTGTAACTCTTGTAATTATTGACAAAAAAAATGGTTTTATAATCTGGAACCAATGTACTTTGAAATAGACACAGCGGTTTCTGTGCACTTTTCAAAAAGTATATTTATTCCATCCAACGCAGGTGCGATTTAGAAGGAAAGAATGAAACGCTTACGCATATAAAAAAAATGTATGTTTTATTGGGAAAAGAAAGTTGTACGGCATGAAAATAATTTGTTTGGTTCCCGTGGGCCCAGTGTGACTATTAAGGGTGAAACTGCGTTGTTTGTTCCTGTGTTATTTTTGCTCGTGTGTTGCTATCAATTTGTGTGTTTATTCCAATGTGTGTAAGTATGCGTCTTGTTTGTTGATTCTACACGCTTTATGTGTGTTCGAATAAACGCGTTGTTGATGGGGACAGCTACGAAGGTAATAATCTAATGCGTGAAAAATGCACACCCGCATGTATAATTTTAAGGGGTTACCCCACTTGCGATTTTGAAAAAATCGATTTTTTTTATTGCATTTTTTTTAAGTATAAGTATCTGAGAATATGTCCTGAGAATTTCAAGTCGATCCGAACAAAATTGACTGAGATATGAGCGTTGAAAGTGAAGAATCCGTTGTGTAAACGACCGGCTAATTGAAACTTTAAACGCGTTTTTCTCAAAATGGCATTTCTGAAGTCGGTGACCAAGATTACTCGAACACTAATGAACCGATCTTCTTGAAATTTTGCAGGCTTATTTAATACATAAAAATGTAGTCTTTAATCGTTCGATTTTTTTTTCGAAAAAAATGGCCGTTTTATAGCCAAAAAACGGCCGTTTTTCTTCCTTAAAATCGAACCATTAACTTTGACTGTCCGCCATTTTGTGAAAAATGAATATTTTTTAAAATCCTTCGATTAAAGACTAGTTTATACTTATATCTGACTAAATCCATCCGCATTTTTTTTTCAGATGATCCACTTCGCCGCAATGTTGGTCACCGCAAACCGTGTATATAAAAACATTATTTCATTGACGGCCATTTGCCACTAAACAATGTAATATTTTTCAATAAAAAAATTACTGAAAGTTCTTCAAGATGTGTTCTTTAAGATGGTATATTGATCGATTAAAAAAGTTTTGTAATTTTATTTTAAAAAATTCATGAAAAAGGCCTTTTTTTGCGCTACAAGTGGGGGTAACGCCTTAACGCATTACGTGTAACCAAATGCACAAGTGTGTAGAATCAACATGGCAACGCGTGTCTAGCCTTTATGTTGTGTTACTTTCACATACTTTGAACGCACGTCAAACACGCCTAGCTTTTTCATTGCAACCTAGACCATCGATTCTTCCCTGTCTATAGCGGATCAAAATTTGCCAGAGCTCTCTTGTTGTTTGCATACATTCTATAGACTTTTTTAATCAATCAAGCGGATTTTTTTTTCGAAATCGTACTCAAATTTCCGGCACATCAAAGCAGAGATTGTAGTTCACGATATTTTTATCGAAATATTACATCCAAAACGATGGTCTCCAACTTAGAACTTCAATCTCTCCCTATCTTTAGTGGATCAACGTTTGCCAGAGCTCTTCTGTTGGTTCGATCGATCTTATGAACTTTTTGAATGAATCACATCCATTTTTCCAAGATCGTACTCAAATTGACAGCACATCTGAGCAGCCTAGTGGCCAATTTGTTCATAAACAACGTATTAACAATGCCCTAAAAACCAAAGTTGTCCATATTCGCAACAGCTCTTTTCCACGTGTGCCTCTAATATTTCGCTTATGCGGTGAGCACACTGGCGACTTCCGATATGACGGGAAACACATACATTTGGCTGACGTGTGACAAAGTGCCTCGAAATGGTTAGCATATTTTTCTGAACCTTCCAACCTTCCCTGTACGCGTATCTTAACGATCGATATTTGGACAGATGCTCGAGAAGGATAAGATACTTGGGATATTTGGGATTTCACGCGTCCACCGGAAGTTTGAACTTTTTTTTTCAACTCACAACGAAAAATTCTCGAATGCTGCAATAATTTATGTAAAATTTCCGTACAACACGAACATTTGGCCTCAATGCCAAATCGCGCAAGAGCTGTCAAAGTTTCGAAATGTGTCGATTCGTCCGGAATACTTTGTCTTGGCCACTGTTCTTTTATCGTAATCCGTAATTCTTTTATCGTAATATAGCGTACCTTTTTATGCATGGAATGATGAAGATGGGCCCTAAGCGAGTTGAATTTATGCGAATCGGTACCATCGTCCATCAACCTTTTTTTCGTTACTCTGTATACATTCGCAAAGTCCTATGTCGTAATTATAAAATTTTAAGGGGTACTAGAGTGCCTTGAGGGAAAAAAACCACATAATTATCCAAAATTTTCATACCGGTATCTGAGATGCTTCTAATGGGCTGATGGTAGCTTTTGCCAATCTTACAAAGGAATGCCTGTGTCGATTACTGTCATTATGAGGAAATCCAGATAGCTTCAGCGGCTACATAGATATTCCTAAAGGGAATGGACAATTCACTGTTTGAAAAACTAATGCAGTTCTTCAATACTGCAATAATACACCAGGACAAGGCGGTCGTTCTTCTCGTATATTACTTTTATTTGCATTGAAACGATTAAGACCCTGCTATAATTTAGTCATCTGAATTAGAATAAAATGGACAATTTAAATATCACATTATTTGTATGCAATAAAAATAATATTTATTTCATCGGACAGAAATAAAACATTTCACCATATATATATATATATTAGACTAGCCTAATTTTTTTAATTGAAATTTTTGTTGAAGTTTTATTGAGAATGACAAAAAATAAGTGCTGTCCTTGATATTATAGTACTGTGATATTTAAAGGTCCCTCGTCGCGATTTACTATTTCCCATTCATTTAACATGGTAAAAGCTTGGTTTGCCGCTTCTCAGCTTTATAACTAGCCTACGAGTAATCACACGGAAATGCCCAAAACATTGTTTTATAGGAAATTGAACGCTCTACGACAAAGGTCCTTCATACGCTAAATTTACTCGTTTTAATTTTATTCAACGGCAAAGTTGACCTTATGATCAATTTCATGATTTTGTGAGATTTTTGGACTTTACGACGAAATTGTTGACTTTTTTGGTTATTTTCGGGTATATCTGAAAATAACCGATAAAATTTGAAAGAATTGTATTCTTTTCAAATTATTCGATAGATAGTTTCTACAATCCCTAATAGATTTTAATTTATTGTTATTTAAAAGTACATTGGTACAAGAATTTGTTCTTACACCGAATTCAATTGCCCATAGCATGATAAATAAATTTCTAGGGAATAATCTAAGAAGGATACAATACTTTTTAAGATAAATTAGGAAAAAAACAACAAAAATCAATTATTTTGTCATAAAAGTCCAAAAATCTCACAAAATCATGAAATTTATCATAAATTCAACTGTAATGTTGAATAAAATTCGAACAAGTGAATATATCGTATATTTTTTCTAAATCTTATCTCTATACTGATCATATTTTAACACTTAAGGGGTAACACCACTCTAGCGGCCGAAGAGAAGCCCTAACTTTGACGATTTTTTAAAGGAATGGAAATTCGTTTTAGAGGGATTATTCAGCATATATGTAACTATAGAATTTTTTTTATTTATTATTATTTTTGTACAAGATGGCGGCGAGAGGGCCAATCTTCGAAATTACCTTTTTCAAAAAGCACCTCCAGTAGCGGACAAATTTCTCGTAAAACATAAGATCAGGGATAAAAAAACCAACAAAAAAGATTTGATATACATACTATTGGCCACAGAAGTACATAGGGATTTTTTGTTTAATCAAATTTTGTAAAAATGGTGCACTTCTGATTAAAAAATTATATTATTTCCTAAAAAAATAAGTAGCTAATTGGTGATGAAATAAAAAGTTTATATTGAATCGAAAAACCCCTATGTACTTTTATGACGGAGGTATTTGTGCAGGTACTGTCAAAATTTCAATCTGATTCATGCAACCGTGTTGAAGTAGTCTGTTCGCTAAAATTGAAAAAAGTGGTTTCGAGAAAAACGTGGTTTTATGATGTTTGAGCATTGTTTAAGCAGTAAAAAAAATATTTTTTCAAAATAGCGTGTTGTTGCCCCTTAGTATTGATATGCTACGTAAGAGCACGGGAATACAGAATCTTTTTTATAAAATTTAATTTTATTGAGAAATTTAAGGTTTTAAAATATTTTTACGATGAGTAGCTTCTTTTTCGTGATTTTCTTGAGTGAGACTTTTCGAGGCAGTCACGCATCAAACTGCAAACGTAATCAGCCATCATGTGTGTGTCCCATCTTCCCTGATACCTATATTCCATGATTTTGATGTTTTGATGAAAGCGCTTCTTTGCTGTCCACTGAAGGCGCCAAGATTTTTTGCGAATTTATCTTCATCATTCATTTCTACCCCGGAATGAAAAAAAAACACTTTACACGAGATCTGTTATCTTTTTTCTAAATTGTTGAATAACACACTCTCCGCATATGTAACAAAATGTATTAGGGCAGTTCGAACTAGCTCTTCTAGTCCAGTAAACGAGACGAAAACCCAGCACTTTTTAGCGTAGAATATGCATTTTTGAATGAAGGTAGATGGTTGCATGAAAGTAAGCCCACTACAATTTTGCCCTTTAACTCGCCCCAACCCTACGAAATAGGGGTTGAAAACTTAAAAATCGCCGTATCTCGATAATTCATAGCCCGATCAAAAAAGGTTTCGAACAAAAGTTGTTTGGAATAATAAAATTCGTATAAAGTTATCTGACATCGAACCCCCTATCTTCGAAAATGGCGGCACAAAAACAATTCGAAAATTCAGTGGTGCTCTCGTGTTTTTGTGCCGCTATTTTCAAAGATAGGGGATTGGACGTTGAATAACTTTATACGTATTTAATTATTGCAAACAACTTTTGTTGAGAACCTTTTTTGATCGGGCTATTAATTATCGAGATATAGCGATTTTAAAGTTTTCAACCCCTATTTGTTAGGGTTGGGGCGAGTTGAGGGTCAACATTTTATTGGAGTTACTTTCAGTATGCAACCATCTGCCCTAGTGCTGGGTTTTCGTCACTTTTACTGGAATATTCTTCACTTTGCTGCTGTCGACATACCACTGAATTAGCTTATACCAACAAATAATTTTAAAAATAGTGAAAACATTTCTTAATTGGCCTGCTAACAAGACTCACTATGAAATTAAAACTCATTTGAAAACCCTGTGTAGTAAGTTGGTGTAGTAGTAGATTGATATGGGTCTCACCAGCCCGTGCAGAAATTTTGGCAGGGATACAGCTGGTTTCTGACTTGTATCCCGGGCTCCCAGTCGGGATCTAGTCCGATATCGGAGGAGATTCGAAGACTAAATGTAAGATCCGTAAACTGGATTCCATTAGGGATCGAGAACCGGATCCTTTAATGACTCTAAATAGATTCCCCATGGAATCATTGAGGAATCTGGGAAGGATCACGGGTGAATACAGGCTGAAATACAATGTCAAAAATGGAATTATGATATGTTAAATTTATTATAAAAATAAATAACATTTATAAAGTTTTGGTGCATTAAAGTATCAATAAAAAAAAAAATTGTCCAAAGATTCAAATGGCAGATCGCACTCATCCCGAGATTTTGATGTGAATTAAAAAAAATTTACATCAAAATCTGTGAATGCAAATGTATTGACAAGAAATTATAAATACAAAAAAATTCACAAAATTAGTTGTGAATTTTTTCGTATTTAAGACAAATTAAAATCAAATTCAAAATGATTAGATTAAAATTTGCGCCAAAAGTGAGTTCGTACGTATTTTGAGAGAAAACATTGCCTCGAGGCAAAGAAATTTTTGCACATAACTTTTTGTGCGACCATTTCTTTGCCTCAACACAATGTTTTCTCTCAAAATATGTTTACACTTGTGGTGTAAATTTTAATATAACTGTCGTGAATTCGATTTTTATTTTCTTCAACTTGAGGAAATTCACAACTCATTTTGTGATTTTTTTCATATTTATAATGTAATATTTGAAACTCACAACTTTTTTTGCAAAAATTTCTTTGCCTCGACGAAATGTTTTCTCTCGAAATACGTAAGAACTCACGGTTGGTGTTAATTTTAATCTAATCATTGTGAATTTGATTTTAATTTGTCTTAAATACATGTTTATACCCAACGACATGTCGGTGGGTATAAATAGAGACTTATTCCCCAAAACCGGTATCCCGGTTAGAATCCAACTTGCATCAGTATCGGAATATGTACGACGACGATGGCATAATTTTGAAAATTTTGGCATCACGTGTATTTTCGGTATTACTATGTAATTCCTATCTATACATAGGAATTTTATAGATAGGAATCTATAGACAGAAATTCCTATCTATAGATAGGAATTCCATAGTAATACAGAAAATACACGTGACGCCAAAATTTTCAGAATGATGCCATCGTCGTCGTACATATGCCGATACTGATGCAAGTTGGATTCTAACCGGGATCCGGTTTTGGGAAATCCATGACAAATCCTGATCGGGAATTGATCGGACATAGGGTATCCCGGTCAAAATTTCTGCACGGGAGGAGTCATTTGACAAAAAAACACTAATTTTGCCAGCAACAACATTCTTTTCTTTTCGTTGTCTTGTGCTATCGACAATCATTTTTATCGATCGAATAAGCAATAAAAAGCTGCAGTTTGTAAACATCGTATTGTATAATTTTCCTCTTATACAATGATCACGCTGAACCATCGTAATATGGTGTGTACATTAATGAAAAATCGATAAAGCATTTGCGCATGACAAAAAAAAGGCTTTTAGCTTTTCGCTTAACGCCTCTGCGTCGAATTTGTTTTTGCGCAAACTTGAAGTAGGATTTTCCAAAATATTCTATGGAATATAGGGCCTACATAACGGTAGACTTATTTGCCGTCGGTAGTCGAAATTACGCGAAACTAACCACAGGTAGATGGCATACGTAGGTTGTCACGATACCTTTGTGCGGTGTATATACATATGCATTATATATGTATAATATAATACTTCGAGGTACATGGGTGCGAGGAAAGGCAACCTTTTCCTCCCCCACAAGTGTGATGTACCTGCCGTGTGAAAATCGTTGAAGAATGCGAGGGTGGTCGGGTCTCCTGTGATCAGGTGGAGCATTGTGGTCCCGAGAATGAAGCTGCACGGTTGAATAAGGAGTACAAGAATGGAAAAAGAGAAAAAGTGGACCGGGTCGTACCTGTGCAGCGTGCCGCGCTGCATCCCAAGGCTCTCATCATTTACAATACTTGTGTACACAGTCCCATAGAGCTAATAGACAGTAAGCGTATACCCATGGACGAATACGTAAGGAGGATCAAGATGGCGGCTAATAGATGGAAGTAAGAAACTTTGTAATTGTCGTAATTGGCTTTGCAGACAAAAAGTAAGGCGTGTGCAGTTGAACAGCGTCGTCGAACATGGAGTACCAGTGGAATATGTAGAGGAACTAGGGGCAAGATGAGAACGCTGAAGTCACGTTCAAAACAATACATTTGCATCAGTCAACGTTAATTATTCTTTTAAACTGAACAGCATTTATTAATCTTTTAATTTTGGAAACACAAAATCAGTCTTTCTGATTGTTAGCATACAATATATATTTTTAATGAAACCTTCATTTTTCCCGTCTTACCCCATATGCAAGGCAAGATGAAAATCCGCTGGGAGCATGATGGGATATGAATTATTGGCATCTTTCGCATATAAAAATGGTTACATTCCCAATACCAGCAATTTGATACGCAAATTGAAATTGTCTAAATTTTGTAGTATTTAGTCCGAATAATCTTGCTTCCATATCTTTCAAATCATTTGTTAGTTCTTCTTCTTCCTCGGGTAGAAACACCGGTTGAAGAGCAACCAAAGGCCCTACTAGTTTCATTTCACCCGTTCTACCGTAGATAGTGGTACGCTGTAACCTTACCCCTCTTACATGACGGTGAAGTTTGCATCGTTGGAACACAACGAAACTGAAGTAGTCCATTTTTTAGCACATTCAGCCCTCCAAAATTGCTAAAATGTTTTTCAGGATCCTCATTAGAGATTGTCAGCCTAAATATGTAAGAAAAATTTTGCATGATAGCGAAAGTAAGGAAATGAAAAAAGAATTTTCGTTGCATTCCAACGGTGCAAACTTCAAAATCGCCCGCATTAGACGGTTAACGAATCAACAAAAAATAACGCAATGACCTTGAAATATTCTGACAAACCGTTCTTACTATATTAATAATTAGTACTTTTATCGTGTTTACCTACCTGTCTCCAATCAATATCAGCAACTCAAATAAACTGAAAAGATGGTAAACTTTGCCAAAAATTAGATCATTTTGTCAAACAATCGATATTGTGTTCTCAATCGAGACGCATGCTTCCACCACAGTTGATACTTCCACACGCATTCACTTCCCCGCCACCCCTTGAAACTCCAACTGGAGTACTGTGCTCGCACATACTGTTTAGTAACAAGGCTTATGATTCATCCAATGTCGTTGAATATCCATAAGTCGAATATTCATAAGTACGAATACCCATAAGTACGAATATCCATAAGTAGGAATATCCATAAGTACGAATACCCATAAGTACGAATATCCTTCAGTACGAATATCCATAAGTACGAATATCCATAAGTACGAATATCCATAAGTACGAATATCCATAAGTACAAATATCCATAAGTACGAATATCGATAAGTACGAATATCCATAAGTACGAATATCCATAAATCGAATATCTATAAGTCGAATATCCTTAAGTACGAATATCCATAAGTACGAATATCCATAAGTACAAATATCCATAAGTACGAATATCCATAAGTCGAATATCCATAAGTCGAATATCCGTAAGTACGAATATCCATAAGTATGAATATCCACAAGTGAGCATAGAGTATAAATAAGTGCCAGAAATGGGGGGAGGTAGTGATAAGTGAGTTTGTTTGGCTTTGTTTGGGTTTGTTCAGGTTTGTTTGAGCTCCCTCTATACTCACTGTTCCTCTACCTCCCACCATTTTTGGCACTCATTTCTACTCTATACTCACTTATGATATTCGTACTTATGGATATTCGACTTATGGATATTCACTTATGGATATTCACTTATGGATGTTCGGTTATGGATATTCTACCCCAATCGACTCATCGTACTCCTTACCTTTGTCTTGCCCCGAGTTCCCCCACCTGTACATTTGAATTGGTTGGTAAATTGATCGTTCCGTTACACAAAATTAGGAATGGGGCTGGTCCAGTCAATGAGTCCGTCTTATACAATTGATCAGAAAATCAACTAGGGCAACTTGCTAACGTTTGGGATCCAACGTAATTTGGAACGTTTTCATTATTGGCTCATTGATAGCCGCTTTGTGATCAAGCTACACTCACGTACCTCGGCTCGGTTTGCAAATACTACATTGAGCAACACCATCGTACCGCGTAACTACCGACAATTTCCAAAAAGCCAAATAAGTGTGTTGAATCAAGTGACAGCGACAATAATGTGCCTGACACACTTCGCGCGTACTTGTTTCGCAAGCATTTATTGTTCATACGCTTACGTAACATGAGCAGGTTGCACAAAAAGTTTTTACCCAAATATAAAACAATATTTTCAAGCTCTTGTATTACATACGAAACGTTGAAATCAACACGTCATTTCCAAAGTCGAATGGACGTCAAAATTGAAGGTGCACCCGTTGCTCGTTTGGCGTTACTCTACATCAGCTAAACTTTCGAAGTGCACGGTCGACATTACGATTCAAAATATCCCTGGAGATCTACCGCCGGCGACACTTTAAAACCCAAACAAACCCAAACATATTTATTCAATGGAATTTTTTTAAACTAGTTTTAGAAAGCTTTTACAAAAAATTCTAAATTAATGAAATAACTGATCGACCGCGTTCGACGTCTTGGCCACTACTGCTCTACATCGACTAGATAATGTTATTTAGTTATGGAAAGTCGAAACTTCGCCAGAACGGGTTCCCAGTGCCATGCTCAAGCTTGGTGCTTCGCGTATGGCGCGTGTTGGTGAAGTTTCTTTTTGTACACTTTAATAGGGTAAACCGACCAGTGAGAGGACGTGGACTAGTGAATGGATGAAAACTGATTTATATTTTTAATGAGTGAAGAATATGAATATTTCGATAAAAACTCGAATTACTATAATCCGAAAAAAAAACAGTAGTCGTTAAAACCGATTTCTCAATTTAATATCGAATTTCGACGCCACGTGGATTTTTTCCAGTTCGTGGTACTTGCACACCGCGCGCCTTACAATTAGTTACGATACGGCTGAGCACAGTAGGTGTTCTAAAGGCGAAAACAAAATAGTTTTTATGAGTTTTGAGGGTAAGTATTACTTTTATTAATCAAAGTAGAATACATTTTTAATTTTTTGCATTTTATCGAAATAAATTCGTAATGATAGGTCAGAATTAGACATGTTTATTGACTGGTGCTGTTTCCTAACCTCTTTCCAGTGTATGGGCGTATGGTCTCTGTTCTGGTAATTCTCGAAGCATAGTAAAAAATTTGACACATCTGCTGAAATTTGCAAAATTAATTCATCTTAACAGATAACAATCTACGTTTCATTAAATGTTGTCATAAAATTATTTCATTCGTTCTTTTTTCATTTTGACAACATTTCATTTTCCATTTCTCTGTCGAAACAAACTTTGGCAGTTTTTCGAGAATGTCACGTTGCGATGCAAACACGCTTAGTGTATTCTCCCCGAAATCGTAGTAACAGATACAATACTCATATGTACAAGAACATTATAATGCTTGTGCATCCCGGTGATCTCCAAATCTAGCGTTAGATAAAAAATAAACAATAAATCGTTGTCCTTTTCAGCGTTCATCTACACTACACGTTCATTTACTGGCGGTCGAGTGCCCATCTACTGGCAATTACATCCCTCCTCTGACGATTTGGTCATTTCGTTACTTATTTATCAATCCCTCCAATATCATTTATAATCGAACCTCGATATAACGAAGATCCATTCCCTTCCGATAGGCACCCGAAACTTTGATACAACGACATAATCATATATCTTATGTTCTAATATCTAATTACTTGTAAAAATGCTCTAATTTGAAACGTTCTTCCATTAAAAAATACCCCCAAATTTATAATACTAATATATTTTTTTCAAGAACATTTTAAGGATCATGACCTCGGTACAACGAAACCTCAATATAACGAAAACTCGATATAACGAACTTCCCTTCAAATTCGTTATATCGAGATTCGACTGTATTGCAGTTCAAATATTTTGTTCTACTACCACAATAATATCATTGTTTATTCATAGCAATAAAAAAGTTTTTATATTTTCATTTTACAGTCCATCCGAATGTTATTCGTTCATTCACAGGTCGTTTTACCCCACGACAGCGAAACGGCGAATTTTGCAAATATTTCGCATGTAATAAAAATGCTCGATTGAATGTTGTTTACTATCCTTTATGTGCTCTCTTCCCGTTCGCGCCGTAAACATCGAGCCAAGGTTCGAAAACATTCTGTTACCCCTTTCCGTCCCTCCCGCGCCGAGTTCTCGGTCGCCCTACGAGATTCCTCGAAATTGCACAGGGTATTACGACGTATCGAAGGCCAGTCGGGAATTCGAGGGGGTATAGTGGAGTGGGGAGACGTGGTGGTGGGACGAACGGTATCGATCAAAGGGTGCGCGCACTGGGACCCCGAGGGAAACCTCCCCTCCCTTTTCCCAGGCCTTAAATCGCGTATAACTAAGGGCCCCCCACAGTGGAACCAGAGAGGGGAGAGAGAGAGAGAGAGAGAGAGAGAGAGAGAGAGAGAGAGAGAGAGAGAGAGAGAGAGAGAGAAAGCGTAAACGAGAGCAAGAGAGACGACGTACATGCGTTACTGACCATCGCGCACCCAAGTCCCCGACACTGGTGGCGCTCACGAGCAGTGCACTTGGCAAAAGTGTTGATGTCGATTGAGCGCGCGAGTGCTGCGCCCTTTGGGACTTTCGGCGGGACTCGGAAACGCTACTGATTGGTCCGCCCTACGCCCCACCATTCTACGCTCCTCTCGGTATAAATGGGCATTCACCCTCTCGCGGAGCAGCATTCCGAGGTTTGAGCCTGCGGTTAGTTCATCGAGAACTCGATACGGAACGGTCGTGGCTCGATTACTAAAATAAAACGACTCTTTCGCGGTCGTGTACTCGTTCGTTTCTCGAAGTCTGCATTCAGTCGGTCTCCTGACTTCGTCGCGTACAGTTCGTGCTTTAGCGTTGATAAGCGGCAAGAAAGAGCTTTCAATTGAGGGAATAAAAAAAAAACTGATACAGTTGTTCGACTAGTTCTCGCTTCAGTTCTTTCGTCCAACGGATACTCAGTGCTAATTTTAATGTGATTTCATTCATTGAGAATCTTCAAACTGGAAAATTAGCTTATAATGCTGTGGGAAAGCGTTACGGATTCTTGTGATGTGTTGCAATGTACAAGGTATGCAATACACGTACGAGACGATATATTTACTTTGATTATTCGATTGTCAATATTGGCAACGAAGAGAGACAATTTTGCGCTCGATAAAAGCTTCTCTCGGACTTAAGATCGCTCGGAAGAAAGTCTCTTGAAATTTGCGACTGTAAAGTCCTAGGCTGTTAGACCTTTGAACTTGACATCGATAAAGAAACTATCGTATCTTTTAACTTGACAGAAAATTTTCGTTCAGTTTATCTGGATTTTCGGACGTAGGGTTTTTTTAGGTTTCTCGTGTACGTTGGTGTTTTGTGGTTTTCGTTTAACGACGATGTTTTATGATATACAAAATCTTGCGCAAGGATCGTGCACGATTTTAGCTATATGCCAAATGTCTCGGAACATCGTGTCATTCTTTATGCAATTTTGCATCTTGTGGATTTTTATATTTATTCACGGTAAAATCGTTTTTGTTTATAAAATTGTGAGCATATTGTATTTCTATATTTTTTTAGTGAATGAAAAATTGACCAAATGTCTCACAGAAATTAGAATTTTTTTTAGTAAGCGAAAAATTGACAAAATATCTGATAGAAATTAGAGTTTTTTTTAAAGTGAACGAAAAATGGACAAAATGTCTCGTAGAAATTAGAATTTGAAGTAAACGAAAAGGTGGAAAAAAGTGTCATAAAGCTTAGAAAATTTTATTCGCGGTTTGAAAATTTGTCAATCTAACAAGTAGTTTAGCTCGATTTATTTCAATCGCAATTGTACAATTTGAAACATATCGAACACAATCGCTACGGTGGATAATAAACAAAACATACGAATATAATACCAATCGATTTATACTCCAAGATTCATTCTTTCGTACGAAATCTTATTATAGTTCGAAATATCTCGCATAGCAGTTACTATTGAATTTTACCTATTTTTTTTTCCACGAAATATATATTCAAAATTTGGCGGGTCAAGAGGCGCTTCTAACGGTGTAAGCGGGAACTAATAAATGAGTGGGCTACCTCTCCCCCACTTCTCGTAAACTCAGTTGCGCGCCAACGTTCGCGAGGGAAGGATATCGTCGCGTCGTTGAAGAATTTTCCCGTGAACGACTTTTGTAAAATATCGTGTTTCCTGAATTAAAACGAGGATCTCATGAGGCTAATCTTTGCGAAAGAAAGTCAGTCCATTGGTACGAATAAAACGAATAGAGTGTTTCTTTTGTGTTCGCCTCCTAAATCTGTCTAGATGATATGTCGATACTGTTGACACGCACAATTTTCTTCGGAGCGCGGCATAACGCTCCTTCTCTGCACCAGTCTCTCTTCCGTTTTAACTTTCGCTCCGTACAAACCGTAATTTCCTATGCTGCATTTTCTTCTCTATGCCGATTGTAGCTCGTGACGGTACGATTGTAAGGGGAGTAAAGAAAAATGTGGGTCAGCTTGGTTTGAGCGCGAAGTATTTTAGTTTTTTTTTTTTTTTTGTTCTTTTAAGGTTATGTACGCGATGCACGCTACAAATGTTTCGTTTTTGTTTTTTCCTTGCGTTTTCTTTTTCAATTTAAACGTTTACGACTCGTATGAAACATTTTCGATGCGTGGAACGATCGATTAATGGTTTTTTTTTAAATTATTTTCCAGGCTCTTCAAAAATGCCTTCAAAATACGAAGTACGCCCGAGGGTTCTGTGAAAAATAAACCGCGGGCACGACGTCTCCTCACGATGGCGTCGCGACGCCTGGCCAGTCCGGATACTACCTCACCGTCAGTCGACAAGGAAAACGGCAGCTCGAGCCCCATTACCCTCAGCTCCAGCCCCCAAAAGGTAGGAATTCATTAACTTTTCTTCGAAAAAAAGCAACGACTAATTTTTATGCAAATTAAATGTTAAAAAATCCATGATTAATTCAAAAGGATCTTTTTTGAAAAATATCGAGCACCATCGTGCGAACATTTTATCGCGTTTATCGTGAATTCAAATTAATTTCATTTGATTTAATCGATTGATGAAAATGTTCCTTGATTGAAATATATTCACGTTTGACTTAAGGTATACTTTTCACGAACCAGAATATTTAATAATCAACTGATTTTCGTCTATAATCAAGTGAAAAATACATCTCAATATACCGGTGAAATTAAAAAAAAAAACTTCAACTCCAAAAGTCGTTTCATTTATACAGCACTTTATGTGAGGAAATAGCATGCCAGACGCATTTCTATCTAACGATTTATATACTAAATAATTCTAGTTACATGATAAAAACTGACCAACGCGTGTAAAAAATTCTAAAGATTACCGAATGTTTAAATAAAATATTATTCATAAAACTGAGAAAAATGTCACTGGCAGAAGAATTTTCGTAGCCGCGACTTTTTCGAGAAAATGTAAAAATGTTTAAATCTACTAAATTCGCGAGAAATTCTTTTCATCCTGTTGATTCTTGGTCATAATTGATAGTGACTTATTTTCACTAAGCGCCACTGTAATTTACAAATGATTCAGAAGGGCCCTGCTTTTGCCCCCACAAAATACGGCCCTTCGCGAAAGGAATACCTTAATTTTTCGTGCCGCAGTGTCAAGAAGGAATTGTTTTAAAAAATAGTCAATTCTCGTAATTACTTTTTGGAGCTCGTAATATATGGTCCTGATATTACGTGTGTCCTTATATCGCGATTGGTTTTTTCAAGTCGTGTCACTTGGACTTTTATCTTACCTTTTACCATTTCCCGCCTTATGGATATATTTTCGTATCTAATGCCTGCATAATGTACAGGACAGTAAATTATACGCATACACACACAAGCTGCATTATATATATATATATATATATATATATATATAACGCAGCTTGTTCCTGTTTCTAATGGCTGTTAAATCGGAGCACATGTCTCGCGCTCCGTTTGCATCTGTTCGTCGCGCGTGCGCCTGCATGGATCCCCGACCCTAGCGGTAATCTTATGAAAAGTCGAAACGACCATTTCCTCATTTCAACACGAGTCCTTTATAGTATTTGCATAAAGATCGTAGACAACGACGATCGAAAGTTCGAAAACTGTGTCTCCGATGGCTAATCTTTACCTCAGCTGAAAAATAGCATCACCGTTTCCGGGTTCGACGATTTTACAACGTCACATTTCGAATATTCGCCTCGTCCTTTCGAAATAGAGATTTTTCCATAATGCATACCGACACCTTGCGCCTTTACATTTTCCTCCCACCTGTAAGATACTTACACATCGAGACGAGTAAACAAATGGGATTATGCATCGATAACGGTTAAGGCGAGAAATCCATTTAAGAGCGTGAAAAATAGGTATTTTTCGGGAATTTTTTTAGAGGGGATAAAATAATCTGATCATTTTCAAATTTGGACATGAGTTTATTGTAACCGTCAAGTTTTAAAAAAAATTGGGATGACCAACAAAATGGCGGAGTTATTAAGGATCTTCGGACGCCTGTTTTCCGCGACATCGAAAAGTGCTGCAGTTGCCACTCTTTTTCTGTTGATCTGAAAAAGATTTAATAAGTGTCATTCGTTTACTGACATATTAAGGGGAAGGATATACCAAAAAAATGATGAAAAAGTGCAAAATTGAAAATTTGGGAACCTTTTTACTCCAAAGTTCGAATTTTCGACCATTTTTTCGACATATTTGACCCGAAAAAAAATATTTATTTACACGCTACCTTTCAAACTTTAGGTATATCCTTCCGATAATATTACTGAGAGTAACCTCCCAAAATTTGATCCAAATCGGTCGATAACTTTTTGAGCTACAACACGAGCAGTTTTTGAAAAAGTAGTTTCGAGATAATTGCGTTTAAGGCGTTACCCCCACTTGTAACGCAAAAAAAGGCCTTTTTCATGAATTTTTTAAAAGAAAACTACAAAACTTTTTTAATCGATCAATATAACATCTTAAAGAACACATCTTGAAGAACTTTCAGTAATTTTTTTATTGAAAAATATTACATTGTTTAGTGGCAAATGGCCGTCAATGAAATAATGTTTTTATGTACACGGTTTGCGGTGACCAGCGTTGCGGCGAAATGGATCATCTGAAAAAAAATGCGGATGGATTTAGTCAAATATAAGTATAAACTAGTTTTTAATCGAATGATTTTAAAAAAATTTCATTTTTCACAAAATGGCGGACAGTCAATGTTAATGGTTCGATTTTAACGAAAAAAAAAACGGCCGTTTTTTGGCTATAAAACGGCCATTTTTTTCCAAAAAAAAAATCGAACGATTAAAGACTACATTTTTATGTATTAAATAAGCCTGCAAAATTTCAAGAAGATCGGTTCATTAGTGTTCGAGTAATCTTGGTCACCAACTTCAGAAATGCCATTTTGAGAAAAACGCGTTTAAAGTTTCAATTTCCGGTCGTTTACACAACGGATTCTTCTCTTTCAACGCTCATATCTCAGTCAATTTTGTTCGGATCGACTTGAAATTTTCAGGACATATTCTGAGATACTTATACTTCAAAAAAATGCAATAAAAAAAATCGATTTTTTCAAAATCGCAAGTGGGGGTAACCCCTTAAAGTTTCAACTTGTGACTCGCTACCTGACCGCATGCTGTCCCCGCGCTCTAACCTATATGCGATAACTCCGCAAACATTCAATATTTCAAGTTTTCCTTTGGTCAGTATATTCTTTGGGTATCATACTTTCGAAATAGGCAAAAAAATCGATGTTTCGAAAATTCTAAAGGGATTTCTCGCCTTAAGGGGAGATATACACCTAAAAGCCGGAAGAAGGTCATTTTTGTCAATTTTTTCAAGGAAAACCATTTGAAATTTCGGATTGGCGTTTTAATTATCTAAAAGTATATACATTCAAAAAAATGTTTAATTTTCTTTATTCAAAAGTATCAAAAATATACAAGGATATTGTATGATCCTTGGAGGGTCGTAAAAAAAATCTGCGTATACGGTACCCACTGGCGTTTCTTTAAAAATCATCTGAAAAAAAAAACCAAAAAGATTATTAAATTAGATACTATAATCTAGTACTTTTCATAGCCGATTTTGAAAATATCGATTTATGACAAAATGGCGGACGTTTGACCATAAATAGTGATTTTTGGGTCAAAAATTAGTTATTATTTTGCCTATAAAACAAAAACTAAGTAACCGGGAAAAAAATCCTATGACAAGTACTAGTATAGAATAAACACAAAAAACCTCAAGGCAATCGGTTCATTGGTTTTCGAGAAATGTTGGGTACCGATTTGGAAAGCGTGATTTTGAGAAAAACGCGTTTGAAAATTTGGGGAATGAATAAATCATGAAATTTGTCAACTTACATGGAATCATCGATACCAGGCCCATAGTGTAGGTTTTCTACGATCGACGGAATGTTTCATAGCTTCTAAATCCTCTACCTCGACCATCTAGGTGTATATCTCCCCTTAAAAGCTAGGATTCGTAATGTCGCTCTTTTTGCACCGAGGATAAAATATTAATATCTTATTTTCCGTCTAATTGCAGATATGCATCTCGAAGACAACGAAAATATCGAGATGTCCATTGGAGGATTGCGATCCGAACAGCCAGGACAGCGGTTACGGGGCTAGTTATCCGGATCGCGAGGAGACCGTGCTGAAAGTGCGCGACGGCTTCAGATTCGTCGAGCCATTGGGCGTCGCGCCCCGTAAAATGTCCGTCGAGTCTCGCAGTCCGGTACAATCGCCGTTGCGTTCGTCGCCGAAAACACCAAAGAGCAGACCGTCGTTCTTTCGCAGCTTGTCGTCGGATTACGAGAGCATGGACGACGGTTTCAACGAGCTCATCGACATGGACAGCCTCGTCGAGAGTACGCAATTATTGCCAAACGGCATATCGAATTTATTGTCCGGCCACATTGTGACGTCGTCCGAGAAGCCAATGGAATGCGACGCCGCAACGACCCCCGAGTTCGCGAGAACGAAACCCACGATATTGCGAAGATCGTTGTCGTTGCAAAACGAGCGATCGTCAAAGTGCGACTCGAGCGCGACACCGCCAGCCTCGAAGGTCCGTTCGTGCCTGTTCCGTTCGCCAAACGCAACATCCTCGACGGCCAAATTGGCCTACAACGACGATCGGCCACGGGCAACCAAGTTCTATTCACCGACGTGTTCACCACCGGCGAGATCGTTCAAGAGGCCCGAACCGCCCACCGACGCGAGCCCCGTACTAGTCAAGAGATCCAAAAAATCCTCGAGCCTCCAACAAATACCGGAAGCCCTCCCCTGCCCAAAGCCCTGCCTGCAGAGGAGTCGTTCCGAGACCGAGGCTCACGCGCACATCAAATCGGCCATACATCGCAGCACGACCGACAACGATTTGACCGGTGACTTCAGCAAAGCCTGCGTACTCCCACTCGCCGATGGGCATCACGAGGACCTAAAGTCCATCACCCCCGAGACCCTCGGCGCTCTCATAAACGGCGAATTTGCCGATCGCGTTCATTCTTACAAGATCGTCGACTGTCGCTATCCTTACGAGTACGAGGGTGGCCATATCGAGGGCGCCATCAATCTCTACAGCAAAGATCTCATCGAGCAAATTCTACTGAATCCGATAACCCAAACACCCGAGATTCAACCGGCCTCCGACAAGCGCAGCATACTCGTCTTTCATTGCGAATTCTCGTGGGAACGAGGACCGAACTTGTCGCGATTCTTACGCAACATCGATCGACAACGCAACAAGGAACACTATCCGGCGCTTCATTATCCCGAAGTGTATCTGCTGCACGGTGGCTACGAGGAATTTTATCGCAAACAGAAGGGACTTTGCTCGCCCCAGGCCTACAGACCCATGAAACATCCTGATCACGAGGCCGATTTGCGACAGTTTCGCAACAAGAGCAAAAGCTGGCAGGGCGACAAATCACGATTGAACGGCGTGACGGCGAGAGCGAATCTCAAGAGACTCGGATTTTGAACTTTGGTTCGTGGAAAAAGAAAAACAGACAGACATTTATACATAGTAATTTATCGCGAATTTGGGCTTGTTGCGCTGCAATAATGCCGATGGATGTGTGTAGCGGAGGAAAAAAAAAACGTACGTCGTTTTTCGAGCAACGGATCGTTTTGCTCTTCGTCGGGGCAAACGAACCAGCTGATCTGAAATACGGAGCTCAAAGCCGGTGAGACGATGCGAAGAGGTCGAAATTTGTTGTTTTGTTTTTTTTTAAATATATATATATATAGATTTTTGTTCAATTTTTTTTTTCGACATCTTCGACGCTTCGACTCACCGACAGACTCGTCAGATTCGCATCTTGGAGGCTCTCTCGTTACTCGTAACGTGGAGAGAACTCTCCGAGTTGCCGTGTATATAATTGTAGTCAGTTCTCGAGATTGAGAGTTATCCGTTTAAGTAATCTATACCAATTTTCTAGTACAAGGAAACTAAAAGCGCTTATTGACGACGACAACGACGACGACAGTGAAAACTTAAAAGTGAAAGGCGAAGATACAAGAAGAAATATTATTATTCAGCTTGCCGTGGCGTGTCCCGCGATAAATGTGAATGAACTTTAAAGCCTGTAAATAATTGATTAATGGGATACTGAGAGACGAGGAAGGTATACACACATACATGTACGGACGTAATAATAATATATGTGTATGTATGTATGGAGAGCCTAACCGCATCGAGAGACGACAAAATAGTCGATAATGCAATAGCCCGTGTCCAATCCTAGGGACGGCAAGGGCCTTCTTTTGGGGCCGCTTTAAAAATGGTTGGATGTGTCACAAATAATTATATAATGCTTCATTTGTAATCTCGGGCGGGCATCCCATTTGTACAGACACGACACTGCGACGTATTTTCCGCGGCGGCTCCTAAGATATCTTTTCGATTGAAATTTTCTCAATGTTCAACCCCCGTATCTGATCACGATGAGAAAACAAAAGGGATATTTGTGAAGATATAATTTTTTATACGCTGAAAACTAAGTATCGTTAATTCGTCGTTGAAGGCGCGCGAATGTATCACGCAAGTCGATGCGATTTAATATCCGATCCTCGTATCATCTCATGCACAAAGAAAGAAAGCAAAAGAAAGGAGAAAGAAATTGAAACGATCTTTCGACGGAAAGCATTACGGACGATGGATAAACGAAAACGATTCAAAGTAATAGATCTATTGAAATGAAAAAAAAAAAAAAAAAAATAGTCGAATGTCCTCTTACAAATGTGCAAAGTTCATAAATGTTATATTGTAAAAATTATACCATGTTATATTCATCTTAACGTATAATATAATGTGACGCAAAGCAAAACGAAAACTACGAATTGTTTGGTCTTTATTTATGTTGTACCTTCACCTCTGAGGTAGTTATATGGAGTTCAAATTTGCATCGTTGGAACCAGACGAGAATTCTCTTCAATTTCTTATCTTTATTATTTTCCAAATTTGTCGTAGACAGCTAAATAAGAAAACCGAAAAATGTTTGCGTGATTGTCGTGGCTCAAATCTGACGAAGAAAATATTGGAAGTCGAAGAAAAAAAATTTCGTTGCATGCCGATGATGCAAACTTCAACGTCATTAGTTATAACGCTCCGGCTGGTTTATGATTTTTTAATTAGAATTTTATAACGAAACTCAGAATTTTTTCTACCATTGGAAAGTTTCTTTTGAAAAATAGATCGTCAATTTGAAAGTATCACTTTTTAATTTCCATCCATTCATAGGTTAAGGAGAAATTGGCAATTTGTCAATAGACTAGAGAATCTACGAATATTATAGAAACGATCAGAATTGAAAAATTGTGTTTTGAGAAAAACGCGTTTTATCGAAAATTACGAACTAATATTTGTTAAAAAGACGCGGAAAAATTTGAAGAATAATTATTAACAATTAAAAAATGGATGTTTGTTACGTGGTTAAAAATAAATTCAAAGGAAAACATCCGTGAGCGACCATATTGCAGTGTTTGCCGTAAATCCGTACCCAGTTAACCAAACGTACCATTAGTACAGCGTACCGCAAATGTGGAGTACGCCGTACCCTACAGTAACGGTAATGTACGCGTACGGGATACCAGCGTAGTCGTACCTCCACGGTATCGCTACCATGGAGTTACACCGTACTACAGTGTACGGTGGCTCCACGGTGGCGATACTATACCGGTAGTGTACTAGTACATTGGCGGTACAGGGTACCGTACGGCGTACCGGTCAGTGGCGTAGCTTGGGGGGGGGGGGGCAGAGGGGGCCATGGCCCCGGGCGGCGCAGGTGTGGAACGGCGGCGGGGGGCGGCACTTAGTTGCGAAGATAGGGGGGGGGGGGCGGCAAATTTAGGGTTAGCCCCGGGCGGCAAAAAACCATGCTACGGTACTGGTACCGGTCATGTACCAGTACCGTACGCACGTACGAGGTGGTAGCAGTACCGGTACGGCGCACTCCACATGAGCGGTACATTTGCGATACTTGGTTGGCTGGGTTGTTAGTACAGTTTTGCTAGTTTTATGTAGAAAAAACTCTAAGCCGCAATTTCTTCGTCATTTTACCATGAAATCAGTTAAACAACGCTCAAAATGTGTTTTTCACTGTCAAGAGCCTAAAGTTTTTAAAATCTGCATGAATTCATATCAATTAGTAATTTACAATTTTTGCTATAGTAACTACAATCTGTAAAGTTTTCCTCAAAAATTAGAAAATCATCGACAGTCAGGCTCTATCTGCAACAATATCGTATGTAAACAATAAATGTCATCTTAATTGATTGTATCGTTTGGGCGAACTTAAAGTTCAAAATTTTCAAGCGGTCTGAGCGTGTGCCTTGAAGGGGAGATCTTATAATTTTTTTGAGAGTATTTGGTGCATAAAATCTTAGTCAAACATGTGTGGAATGTCGTCCTGAATTTTTAGACCAACATTTGCAGTCCTGAAATTTTAGCCTGTGAACGCTATTGACCTCCACTCTGCTTGAGAGCGTGCAGCAGGTATAAACAGATGCTCGCAGCCGTGAAGCCTGCTTTTTGTTAACTCGTCCTCTCATATTACCCAGTTAACCAAGCGTACCATTAGTACAGCGTACCGCAAATGTGGAGTATGCCGTACCCTACAGTACCGGTAATGTACGGCTACGGGATACCAGCGTACTCGTACCTCCAAGGTATCGCTACCGTGGAGTTACACCGTACTGCAGTCTACGGTGGCTCCACAGTGGCGATACTGTACCGGTACTGTATTCGTACATTGGCGGTACAGCGTACCGTACGGTATACCGGTCATGTACTAGTACCGTACGCACGTACGAGGTGGTAACAGTACCGGTACGGCGCACTCCACATGAGGGATACATTTACGGTACATGGTTAGCTGGGTAGTTTCAAACACGGTCTTGTATACACGTCCCGCAACTCGATGGAATTTCAATGGCGAGGGTGACTCGCGTATTGAAGCCGTTTTTGTTGTCGCTGGCTTCGAGGGATGTTGTTTTGATAGTGACATAACCTGCGTATTCTGCGATTCCGAGTATATGATTACCACATAGTGCGATCAGTCGAGTGCAATAAAGTTTCAGGGACTTATAATTTCACTTTTCCATGCGAAGAACATAGCTTGGATATTTTTCAGACATGAGGCGAAATGCACTCCAGAAAAACATGAAATAAACAAAATTGTCTAAATTGACAAACCAATAAAATTTTGGTTAGTTAGCAACGTTGTACGTCTTGTCTGCAATTATTTTGTACCTGCACAACAGCAATTAATATAATTGTCTCATTCCGTGATCATCTTGGATTTTAAGAAATAGATAGGTTTTATAGGATTTGTCCTCTCAAAATTATTTTTGCGTAGAAAATATAAGGTGCTATCTCCGTATTTATTATTAATGAAATTAATGCATAAGTGTACATATAAATACTTGCGACCAGTAACTTCAATTATTCGTGCCATTCACAATTTATTAAAATTTGCATTCTTTTTCTCCAGCTATAGAGGCCTTAAAGAGAAAAATACCAGTGCACGGGAATTAAACCGAAGATAACAAACATTTCAACCAGCCATTAAGTCATTCAGCTAGAATGTATTATATCCATGAAAGAATGAAATCCGTTTATCCTTATTAAATTCCCTTGAATTGATGGACCATTCGCCAATTAATTAATACATGGATTTTTCTGATTTATACTCGTCAGTTTATGACTTTATGTATTTATATTTGCATAGGAATATCATTCGTTTTTGAATAACTTGTGGAACATTTAAATTCTCGTTAGGCTATAACGAGAGTGCGTCTATTATTGTGTTGCACAGAACATCCCTCGATTACAGCGACTCTAGCGAGCGGCTTCGCCAAGAGAACCATCTCCCACCCTCAGAGTTGCAAGACCTGTATGAAATGGCCTCTGCATACTGCGCGCGATTTGCGACAAGCGATGGGCGATATCCAATGGGATATTCACTTTCCCAGGGGGTGTCTGGAATAGTAAGCTCCCATTGGATATCGCTCATCGCTCATCGCAAATCGTGCGCAGTGTGAAGAGGCTATAAGACCGTGGTTTCGCGGAAGGGCGTTATATTTTCTTCAAAGGGAGCAGGGGCAGCTACCAACGCTGCCCCTTGGTAGGTACGCCCTTGAAACCGTGTCTACAGTGACACACGTGTTTGGCTTTGTACCGACACTTTCATAATCGAGTACGATAATGGTCTTCATTTGAAGAATATTTAACTGCGTTGTTATCAGTTTTGCTCCAATCTTTGGCGTCTACAGGGAAAATTTCACAATGTCGTCTTATCCCAAAAGTAGAGGAACATCGCATCGTGCAGCAAAGCCACGTAAACGGAAATTCCACGGCAATCGATTCACCGGTAATGAAAGTGAAAGTGCAGAAGACAGCGAATGTGGGAGAAAACTCTACTGCGAATAGTGATGATATTCGATGGAACGATCCGCATATGTATAGTTTGAGGCCATTTATCACTAGAGAACATAGATTCACATGGAACACCACGGCTTATGCGCGCGCTTGGCACGGTTTTTCTGGGGTCCGTTTAGTACAGACCTCAGCCACCCTGGCGCCGTTGTACACACGTGTGAACGAAACACTAACGTTGGGGCCATAGCGCGCGTTCTCTTGCACCCAGGCGCTTTCCATGTGTGGTAATAGACGTTCTTGCTCGCACCTACAAGCTATCTCGTACCTGGGGTGCTTGGGGTCGTGATGCGGACTATATATTTGAGAGCCTTATTCTTTTTCCGTTTATGGAGCTTTTGTGTTGATTTTGTTTTACTTCTTTCTTAGTTGCTCTATAAATGTTCATTTAAGGAGGTTGGAGCGATTTAGTTGAGTCAAATGACGGTTATTCATTTTTTTTTCAATGAACCTCAAACAAATGCATACGAGGTACAGATTTATTCTATATATGCTAATTTTTTAAAATATATAATTAAAGGGCAAAATTATGCATTTTAACAATTTTATTACGTAAAGTAGAAAAACTTTTGTGTTACTACCAACTTGAAAAAGCATAACATTATCGATGATTATTATGAAAAAACTACGACAACGAATGTTTTATACAATTCACAATGAAATTTTGAGTAATTCATAATTATGCCTATTCATATTTACGTCACGAGATTATTGGCCCATGGTTTACGATGGGCAAGATGAGGATTTTTTTTCTTCTAAATGTTTACAAAGGTTCAGTTTGCGTTAATCCGTTGTTAGAAATGGTTTATCTTGGTGCTAAATAACAATAAAAATTACATGATCCTTAGTGTAAAAGTCTTGCCCATCTAACCGCACGTTAAATTACATACATAAACTATTTTTAATCTCTGGTGTTTGGTGGTGAAAAAAGCTCAAAAAATTCATAAAGACTCAGTATAGTGTAAACAATAACATGTTTTTTTTTTAAATTAAAGTAAACCTTGGATTGTGGCTAATGCTCCAGCCTCCTTAATGAGTAATAAATCGTTTTTTTTAAATTAATTTCCGAAATAAAGTAAACAATGGATAATGTTCAAGATCATGAAAACATTTTCCCAGTTTCGACCTGAAATTTGGTATACACCTTCCTTTTAATGTTACAAGATATTCCCTAAAAGGATTTTTGGCGACACGCGATAGTTTTCGAAATATCGATTTTTGAAAGTTATTTTTTTTATAGCGCGCCTGCTATACCTATAGCTGAGACGGGCTCAGCTATGGCTATGCCTACATATCTTATCGCGCTTTCCACTTTGTGCGGATCTTCGTCAGGTGTACCCGCCGCGCCGCCAAATCCAGCCGCACTGTCGTTTTTAGTGTAATGCTGGTTTTTTGTTTTTACTTTTGATGTTGAATTTATTGCTACTCAAATAAACCCAAACTCGGATATGTGAAATCGTGGGGTGCGTAGAACACTTGGGTGGGCGCACGGCACCCCGGATGGGTGTGTGGAATCGTAGGTTGTGTAAAACACTGGGGTGGGCACAGAGCACTTCGCACGGGTGCGTGGAATCGCGAGGAATCGCTACATAAACGGAAAAATAATAAGGCTCAAATATATAGTCCGCATCAGCATCGCAAGCACCCCAGGCACGAGATGACGTGTAGGTGCGAGCGAGAACGCACTTTACCCCAAGCATGGAAAGCGCCTGGGTGCGAGAGAGCGCGCGCTAAGGCTCCAACGTCAGTGCATTCGTTCACACATACATATGTGTAGAGCGGCGCCAAGGTATCTGGGGTCAGTACTAAACGGACCCCAGGAACACCGCGCCAAGCGCGCCCATGGTCTCTGGTACGACACAAACACAAATGTCTGCCATGTGAACGGCTCGAGCTTCGCCTTTGCGAAAAATCATTTAGTGCGCTTAAAGTAGCGAGGCTTTGACATATGAGTGACTATAGATTATAAATTCATGAATAAGCCACGGTCTACGTCAATTTTCGTCTTATCGTGACACGTTCAAAGTCTTTTTTGTTTTAGTTTCCTGCATGTTGTGCGTGGTCTATAAGCATCGAGGACTTATCTCGGCTATATGTGGATAATACTTTGGGGCCGTCCATATATTACGTAATCGATTTTTGCTGATTTTCGACCCCCCCCCCCCCACAATCATCCTATCGTCATTTCCTAATGACCCCCCCTCTCGCAAAATTGACGTCATTACCAGTTTGGCAAAATTAAAACATTTGCGGATTGGAGAAAAATTGGGTAACATTAAAACATTTTGTTATAGAATCATCTTTTATTATTTTGTACTTTGGCAATGTTCATTAATATAATAATATTATTCTTCCCTATTCTTTAGTTTTCTTTGGATAGCTCCCACATTTTGTTATAGAATCATCTTTTATTATTTTGTACTTTGGCAATTTTCATTAATATAATAATATTATTCTTCTCTATTCTTTAGTTTTCTTTGGATAGCTCCCACGGAGTTTTCACCCATTCTTGCAAATCCTGGATCACGGGTAATATCTCCGTATCCTCCCCATATTCATTTTGGCTCGATCGAACTATTTTCATAGGTACGCTGTGATTTGAAGTTCTCGAATATAATGTAGACAAACCTTATGTAATAAATAAATAAATAATGAGTTCAATAATTAATACCATTAGGTACTTGCAAAATATTTTTCATCACTCATGCGGGGAAACCACTCTAGTTGTACAATATACTATTGTACATTTTGAAGTAACTGGTATCACAAGAATGACGTCAATTTTGAAACGCCCCCCCCCCCCCTTATCCATCATTTACCGTCATCCGCAGACGAACCCCCCCCCCCTATTTTAAAATGACGTAATTTATGGACGGCCCCTTTATTGTTGCAGGATCTGTGGTTGGTGCCAGATCTCTCGTTGGACGTAGAACTCGATTTTCGTCATTGTTGACAGATGCATTCAAGACGCATGGTGTAGTTCCCGATGTTGTCGACAGTGTACCGAAGGGATTACTCAAGGTCACTTATCCGGGCAATCTCCTGGTCGAAATTGGCAAAGAACTTGCTCCTACGCAGGTGAAGGACAAGCCGACGGTCAAATGGAATGCTGATTCTGCTGCCTTTTATACTCTTTGTATGACCGGTATGAACTATCAATTACAAAGGTTTTGTCAGTCGTGTTTTTAAATTATCTACTTCATGCAACTTTCCAGAATCCTCAGTACAGATTCGGTGCTGCTATTGAACATCTTGAAGTGTTTAGAAAGGAACGTATCATTCTCTATCAGCATAGTTAAGGGATCATCACGGTGTAACGGGTCGAGAAATAGCCAATTTTCGCGATTTTTTTCGATGGTTAAAATACGCTGATCAGTCTGTTTTCTTATGTCAAATCAAAGCACTCATGAACAATAGAAAATAAATTTTTAACGTTCATTTTTATTTTTTTGACATTTATTTACGGTTGAATGTGTCTAAAAAGAAGACGTCGTCATGATGTACACTTTGGTGGCCGTAAATATTATCTGAATCAAAATTTGTAAAAAAATTTTCAATCTCTATGTAAGCCGCTAGCTTGCTGTGGAGGTTTTTTTTGTAACAAAATTGAAAAAATATGGGCGGCTTGAAAAAAAAGTATCGAATTTAGCCTACTTTTTCTACAGTATTTCATTTGAAAAAATATGAAGATAAAAATAGCTTCCATAGGAAGATACAGAATTATGTGTCAAAATTTGAGACAGATAGTTTGAAAACTCTTCCTTTGAAAGAGTTTTGAAAAACGACATTTCGAGAAAAAAAAGCGTCTAAAGTTTCGAATGCGGAATTTTCATATAAATTGTCTACTTACAATGAATCGGCGATGCCAGGTCCATGTTTATAAGAGTCCGAAAAAGTTTGCAAAAAGAAAGATTTTTTGAAAACTTTACACTGTGATGATCCCTTAAAAGGCCACGCATAACCTTTTTTGTGAATTTTTACCTACGAGTCGTAATCATATCTCACTGAATAATAATGTTTTTTCATATTGGTACTCCACATAACTCGTCTAAAATGAAAGCAATTTGAACAAATGTTCTACTTTTTTTTTTACTCGCCGACTGCTCACTTTCTCCCTTTTTGACGCTCGGCAATTTTTAGATCCGGATGCTCCAAGCCGGCAAGAACCGACGGATCGCGAATGGCATCACTGGCTCGTAGGAAACATTCCGGGTGACAAAGTGTCCAAAGGCGAAGTACTTTCAGACTACGTCGGTGCGGGCCCATCACCAAAAACTGGCCTGCATCGTTACGTTTTTCTCGTATACAAGCAACCGGGAAAGATAAATTTCGACGAGAAACGCCTCACCAATACCAGCGACGAGGGTCGCGCGAAATTCGCTATTAGAACATTCGCCGCGCAGCACAAGCTCGGCGAACCGATTGCCGGGACTATGTATCAAGCTGAGTACGACGATTACGTGCCGATTCTTTACAAACAGCTTGGAGCATAAAATATTGAACATTTGGATTTCCCGAAGATCGCCTCGAGCCAACAGTCTCGTTGAAATTGCAAACTTCCATTTTTAATTATACATTTTCAGATAATTATTCCACAGAAATGTACCGTTTTCTTCATATATTTGCCAATAAATTTTCTAAGCGTTCGTTTGATTGTCTGTAAGTAATCTCGCCCTCTTGTAACTGAAATAATATAATATCCATGAACGGTAGTTATTCATTTTGACGAGCATATATTTTTTCCTATTTACTGTTGGTAAACAACTATTTTTTTCCAAACGCCAACGGATGGCTATGACAAAATTGTGAGCGTTCCTTTGTAGCGCGATCCTGTAGCTTCCATTGTTTATTATACTTTTTCAGATATTTATTCCACATAAATGTACCATATATTTGCCAATAAATTTTCTAAGGGTTCGTTTGTTTGTCTATAAATAATCTCGCCCTCTTGTAACTGAAATAGTATAGTATTCATGAAACGCTAGTTATTCATTTTAACGAGCATATATTTTTTCCTATTTACTGTTGATAAACAACTATTTTTTTTCCAAGCTATTCCAACTATTTTTTTTTCAACCAAAGGATGGCCATGACGAATCTGTAACGACAGTTTTCGTCATTGTTAGCTATCGACAGCCAATGAGAGGAGTTAACTCTGTTTAGTGTGATTTTAGCGTAGCCGCATTTTAGTGTGAAGACCCATTTTCAAGGAGGTTTTTTAGAATTAAGTTTTGACAAATGGTTAAATCTACAGTGTTAGTATTTCACAGTTATATGTATACCCGTTTGAAATAACATCTTAAATTTGTTCAAAGCATTTTTTATTCAAAATTGTACATGATATTTAATGTTGCGCAGGTCAGGACTCGAACATTTTTTGTCGGGCGTTGTGATTGCAGCCGCCCTTGTCATGTGAAACAAACTTTTTTTTAAATTTCACTCACGAATATGGTTATCGTTCGGCCCTCTAATAAAAAATTTTAGACAAAGTTTACAAAATGGCGACGTCTGAAAAAAGTACTCTGGTTTGACAATAAAATGTTCACTTCTCGCGGCCCGGAAAAATAGTAATTATAAAGCAATGAAAAAGATAAAAGACCGAACGATACCCGACATGTATTCTACATGTGTGCAAAATTGCACATCGATCGTCCCCGTAGTTTCTGCAAAAAATACATGTCCCAATTGAAAAATGTTTTGAAAAAAAACGCGCAACATCAAATGTCATGGACAAATTCGAATGAAATTTAAGATGTTACTTCAAACATGTATAAATATAACGGTGAAATACTAACTCTGTAGATATAAGGGGGGATATACATCTAGACGGAAAAAATTAAGCAATTTTGAGGGATTTTTTAAACTAAGAAATAATTATTCTAGATTTATCAAAATATAGGTATGCATTAATAGTCCATTTAAGTATACAAAACAATTTTTTTTAATTCATTTATCGGCGTGGAGTCTAGTTTCTCGTAGACATTAATTTGCAAAAATATTCAAAAATGATTTCAGTTAGAACATGTATAGTTTCTATTTGACAGTCATTGAAATGAAGAAAATGCAAATTTTAGATAAAGGCATTTACATAACAATCAACATTTCAAGCAAAATTTCTGTACACTTTGGATTTAAAAAGTCGTTTTTTTCTCATTTTTCAAAAACAACAGTCGCCAAGTAGGAGGTAGCAATATCACCAATACTTTTAGCAAGTTTCAACTCAATCGGCTTAATAGTTTTTGAGTAATCCTGCACACCAATTTCGAAAATGCAGTTTTGAGAAAAACGCGTTTGAAGTTTATGCCCGCTCCGAATCCGAGCGGTGAGGCACAGCGTTGACAGGCTGTAGCGTTTGAAGTGTCTGAAATTTCAGGAAAAATCAGCTTTTTTCTTTAGTCATCGATATCTCATGAACCGATCCTACAGCGAACGATAGGTGGGTTTCGGAAACTTGAATAGTCCTCTATAACTTCCTTTTGGTATTTTGGAGGAAGCATTTTTTCAAGATAAATATTGATTTGAAAAAGTACAAAACCTCACTTTCTTTGCTGTTTTGTAAAAACCACCACAAATTTGCAAATATTGCGAAAATGACCAATGGTACCAGTTTTTTTTTTATCTCAATACATGCCCAAAGACCCTGTACATGTTTTAAGCGATCGTTTTTTATCCGAATCTTCAAAGTTTTGTCAAAAATTAAACAGGCAAAAAAATTCAAAATTGCGCAAACAAAAATTTTACTTAATAAATTCAAAGTTCAACTTAACTAATTTTAAGTTCATTTTAGCTCGAAAAATTATAGCATGCAATCAAAAAAATCGCCTCAGCACTGAACGATGATTTCATGCAATTTTCTACACATTATGAAAAGATTTTTTTTAAGATTTGGATTTTTTTCCCTTTGACATTTGATAATACTTCATGAGAAATTCCAAGAAAAATAACAGAATTTTTGTTTCTTTCCAATACATTGAATTTTGAATTTTTTTTGTCATTCGATGAATATTTAATGAGAAATTGTAAGAAAAATAACGGATTATTGTTTATTTAAAAAAAAATGAAGGTCAACTTTTCAACAGCTAGAATGTATTATATACATTTAAGAACAAAATTGATTTATCCTTATCAAATTCGCTTGGGTTGATTAACCATTCGCCAATTAATTACCGGATAGGTTCGTCTGATTTACACTCGTCAGTTTATGACTTTATGTATTTCTATTTGCATAGAAATAATATACGTTTTTTAATAAGTTGTGGAACATTTAAATGCTCAGGCTACGCTATAACGAAAATGCGTCTATTGCTGTGTCGCACAGAACATCCCTCGATTACAGCGACTCTAGCGGACGGCTTCGCCAAGAGAACCGTCCCCCACCATTAAAGTTGCAAGACCTGTATGTAAGACAGCGGTTTCGCGGAAGAGCGGACGGGCGTTATATGTTCTTCGAGGGGGTGGGGCAGCTGCCAACGCTGCCCCTAGGTAGGTACGCCCTTGAAACCGTGTCTCCAGCAATACACGTGTTTGGCTTTGTACCTACACTTTCATAGTCGAGTACGGTAATGGTCTTCATTTGAAAAATATTTAACAGCGTCGTTCTCAGTTTTGTTCCGACCTTTGACGTGCACAGACCAAATTTTACAATGTCGTCTTATCCCAAAAGTAGAGGAACATCGTATCGTTCATCAAAGCCACATAAACGGAAATTCCACGGCAATCAATTCACCGGTAATGACAGTTAAAGTGCAGAAGAGAGTGCAAGTGCAAGAAAACTGTCTACTGCGAGTAGTGATGATATTCGATGGAACGATCTGCATAGGTATCATTTGAGGCCATGGATCACACGCTGCGCAATTTCGACGCGGTCACGACGGTATTGCAGAATTCGTAGTGTTTGGTCACGGGCCTCCTCAAATTACCGCCAGATGTCGCAGCAATCGCCTGCTTGTAGAGATTCGGTCGGTGGCTCTCTACTCCTGTAGTTGTCCGCGGCTTGTCCAGGTTCTGTAAGGTCGGTAAGGTAGGAAGAGGCAGGAAAAGAATGTTTGCGTTTCGTCTCGGGTACAGTGACAGACTCATCAGTAGGGCTGTGTCACTGTACCCTGCCCTAGACGCGCTGGGTGTTAGGATCTAGGGGAAAGACGGTTTATATATAGGAACGCATGCCCCTGCGACCGCTTGTGAGAAACGCTGGAACGATGTAGCCGCGTAGCGGTGAGATGGTGGAACTAGCAGGACCGCCACATGCTTGTGGCGGTCCCACAGTTCGATATGCTGCGGCTACTATCGTTTCAGCGTTCCTCGCAAGCAGTCCCAGAGGCTCGCGATACATTATATACAACTTTTTCCCTAGATTCTAACTGATCCTAACACTCAGCGCGTTTAGAGCAGGATACAGTGGCATAGCCCTACTTATGGGTCTATCAGGCCGCCGTCCAAATTGCGGAGTAAGCGCTTACAGCGCAATGCTTACCAGTATTGCCAGATGGTTCTGGCGGCTTCCCCCTAGACGATCGTTGGTTCCCCCTAAAATCTCAATAGCCCCCATCGAGCCACTGGCCTGAACAGTGTTGTGAATGTGACCTGAAGATGAATACTTTTTTAAATAGAAATAACTGTTGTAGTTAGGTGAAACGTACGGTCGGTAAAAACATTTATCATTGTATAGTAATCTGTCTTTGAGCCTTGGAGGGGATTTATTTCTTTTTGAATTTGCATATTACAAGAATCCCGCTTTCATATTTATCTATATATTTGTTTATTATTCCATTTTTTTACCTGTTAGCCGAGTATATACTTTGAACTATTTTATAGTGTAACTTATACTCATTGACGACGGTCCAGTCCAAGTCCATTTTACTTATTTTTGCCTCCTGAATACAAATTCACTATTAACTCCCCCGAAACTCTCAATTTTTAATGAAAGAATGTGGAAAAATTTACTAAAATCAATGGTCCCTCTTTGAAATTCTGCCAAAAATCGAAAAATATCCGCAGCATGATGGACAAAGCGGCATTCCAAAGCGAAAACGATAACGAACAGAATGAGCACAAAGTGCATTCCCCATCAGATTGATACTTACTGCAATGCAGAATTCACTGATGCATGAATAGCAAAATTTCGGCCCTGATTGTCAGGAAATATATCGAGGGTTCCAACATCGCTGCCATTTATATTATTATAAATATTCCCAAAGCTTAAACGATTCAACATACGAGCTGTCGGCTTAAAGTCAGAGCAATAACGCTGAGCGTGAGTCGAACATGCATTCCTCGGCCATTGCGACCGACATTTTGTTTTGCAGCTTCTATCGGTTGGGTGTGAATGATTGTTTTCGTTTGTTTGGGCCTACTTGTTTGCTTGCGTTCACTCGGAATTGGTGCACTTGTGATTGGTTTTTTTTACTTGTTTTGAGACAAAAAAAACCTCGGAAATTTACAATCCCCTAAAAATACCCTCATGCTTCGGTATTCTCTTAAAAATTTACAAATTTTTTCCCCCTATTTCTCTGCTAACCCGGGTAAAATATCCCTAAATGTAGGAAAAAGTCTCCTAACCTGGCAACACTGATGCCTACTGCAATCGGACCAATCAGATCAACCGTAAGTACGCATGAATGCTGTAAGCGCAATTCGGACCGCGGCCTCGCTGTACCCGAGACGAAACGCTAAATTCCTTTTCCTCCCTCCTACCTTACCGACCTACAGAACCTGGACGACGACCAGCCCCCTGACACGGGCCTACTATTCCTATACGATAAACGAAAACGCGTTTTGTCCCGGCATTTTAGTTCTTGAAATCGCCACTACCTAGCGTTGGCTGTTGTGTGACAGCCTTCGGCTCTAAATACTCCGATGAGCTGAACTATTCAATACTTTCGTGACTTTCGCCTGTTATCGTTATGGCGACATTATTTATTGTGTTCAAATGGAAAATCATTAAAACGGAAAATCATTCCAAATATATCAATAGACTTTCGTCCATGTAAGATATTGGAAACACCGGCGCAACATACATATATATGCATGCCTGTCACATGACTGCTAGCGCCACAGTGCGGCAAGGACATTTTGCAAACAGGATTTAACTACCAGTGTCAGGGGGCTGACGACGACCAAACAACTACGGGAGAAGAGATGGCCACTGGACATCTGATCATCACCACAGGGGGGCGACACGCTGCATTATACATATGCGTTGAAACGCTATGCGTTTTTTCCCGGATTTCTTAACTCTACCTCTGACCTGTACGTGGCGCTACTTATCACCTAAGAATATTCTTCTGCGCCGGCGCGACAACCGCCAGCACACGGCACATTTAGAGCATTTGGAAATTAATATTTGTTTTTACCGTCTTTTATAACTAAAAGTGCTAACCGCGTGTTGAGATGACTCATTCAGTAAAGCCAACCCAGAGTATTTTGCGTAGTTGCACCTCATGGTATATATATAATCTGCCATTAAACGATGTATGATCGCAGCGTGCGGGCGTGCAAGTTTCTTAGGTGATAAGTAGCGCCACCAGTGGCAGAGTGTGACACTAATAAATCTGAAGGTTTTGCATAGCGAAAATACCGGCCGGTTATACTCCTGATCACCACACGAAATGTCTATATGCTGATCACAATCAGGGGGCGGGCACCTCCTATCCCTTACCGTATATGAAAATGCTACGCTTCTTGACTGTTTTATTTAGTTCTACCTCTCCCTGTGACGCTAGTAGGTAACTGACAATATTTTTATTGTGGAGGCGCGAGGCCCGCACGGTGTACTTAACCACCCCGAGGCCGAATACGACTATTTTTACGTTTGGAGTTTAAGCTGCGGTGCGGAATTGATTAAATTACTGAAATTACTTATACTCGTGTGCTAATGCCGTGTGTTGTGCACGGTTGTACCTCAGGGTACCCGCGTAATCCTGAAAAGGTGCATTTTTCACCGTACTAGCCGATCCTCGCATTTGAAGCTATGGAAAGTCTTCGAATTATATGTGTGCGTGTGTATATATATATGGCCCTGCGCGCGTATCGGGATTGTTCAAGAACAACTAGCGCCACGAGTGGCAGAGTAGGGCACTACAAACAGAGGATATTTTGCGTAGTAAAAATTCTGAAAGATGCCAGCCCCTTGATCATAATACAGCGGAGAGCAGAGGCCACGGTCTTACATACAGGTCTTGCAACGAAGGTGGTGGGGGTGGTACGCTTAATGTCGGCAATAAGCTTTGGCTTATAGCCACAAGAGCGGCGCTGCGAACTTGTCATAGCGGCTAGACAAGTAAATAGACATAAATAAAAAAAGATAAAATCAACTTACCTCTGCGATAACTCGACCGTTTAAGTCATGTTTTACCCACTTTCTTAGAATGTATCGTTGGAGAAAATGTTTCTCACACACGAATTGCGAAGGTATGAGCTGAGAAATTCCTGGAATTGCAGTGATCCATTTTTGACGACGTTCGATATTCGACGGAACCCGAAACACCGAACGTTTTTCCTTTACTAACTGACGTCCAGTTCACACGTTGGAACCGCACACGAATTAGTCGTCATTATTATGTAAAAATCCGCACGATATCACCGTCATAAAAAAACACGTGATTTTTTTAATAACGGTTATGTAAAACTTTATAGTAGCCGATTAAGTGAGGTTGTGTTGCCACATGCGTCTTCCGCTGTTTCGACTATGATTTGATTGAAGCGATGCGAGCGGCGGTCAAGGAAATTAACGAGCCGACAGTAAGACGACCACCCCCACCACCAATATTTGATTCAGTTGCAAGACCTGTATGTAAGACCGTGGCAGAGGCCACGGTCTTACATACAGGTCTGATGACTCCTAGGATGGGGAGTGACTCAGATAATCAAGCAAACGGTTAGTTTTCACTTTTGTCACTCGAAGCGCTGCTAGGTGTGCAAAGGCGCAGATTTTTCGAGATTAACATAGAGTCTGTTAGCTACACGTTCTACAATTGCAATAGATACAGTAATAAAAAGTTCTCAGAAGGCGTAAGAAGTGTAGAAAAGTGTTGCCAAAACGAACAGATCCAATATTATTTGTAAGAGCGATATAAATGGAAAATTATTGAGTATTTTTCACTGCTGAAGTCCTGGGCCGAATGAGAATGATTATTTCAGTAGACTGTATTTCTCGTATGTTCGAACTTCTGTAATATTTTTATTTGGTCTTTCGCGATTTAAGTAGATGGGGTATGAACAAATTTGTGCGCCCTAAATTTTTTCCCTTATAATTAATGTTTATTCTCAGTAGATTGAATTCCGTATTTGTTTCTACAACTTTTATTTTGATCTTTGCTTCTTTAACAATGTTAATAAGAACCTGAAAATAAATATAATGGAAGATGAATAAAAAAAAGAATTGAACGCATTGTGTATATTTAAAAGGCACCGTTTTTATTGATTTGTCAGTTCGGCGAGTTCTTTTTGTTACAAAAAATTATTTTTGCCGCTTTTGGTTTTGTTGATAGGCGAACTGGCGTATCCAGAATCGAATATAATAATTTCTAGAAACGTTGTAAACACATGTACTGGCTGTCAGCAGGTTATTTTTCCATTTCTGTATATCTATATCTACAAGACTACTTCTACTTGCCAGCGCTTCCAGTGGATAAATGAGGAACCGATGCAAAAACGTTTTTCCACCATGCAAAAACACCGGAGTTTCCAGACCTGTATGTAAGACCGTGGCAGGGCCCAATAGCGGAAAATTGAAGAAAGTCCGAGTGCGATGCGTGTGCACGCTGCACGTTCACCATGCGGCATCACCGTCGGTGGAAAAGTAAATGCACTAGCTTTTCAGGATTGTCGATAATATTTTGAGCTTTGCTTGTACAATTTTGCTAGTTTTATGTTCAAAGCTTTAAACCCCGATTTACCCGTCATTTTTCATAAAATCAGTTGAAACAACGCTCAAATGTATTTTTGCACTGTCGAGAGCCTAACGGTCTCGAAACGTGAATGTACTGGGTGCATTAGTTAGTGATTAACAATTTATCGTATGGCAACTACAATCTGTACATTTTTTTTCTTCCAAATTTGGAGAAATGTTGACCGTCAGGCTCTTCCTGCAACAATATCGTATGTACACAATAAATTTAATCTCAATTAATTGTATCGTTTGGTCGAAATTAGGGTTCAAAATTCCGAAGCGGTCGGTGCGTGTGATACATGGTCTTAAAGCGAAGTAGAAGATGTACCACGTGACATATCAGTGCGAGAGAGATAGATGAAATTTTCGAGACGCGATTTCTCATAGATTAATCATATTTAGGGCAAAAGAAAATCGTCAAGCTCTGCGTCAGCGAATTCGCCAGACCATGATGCTTTGTTTTTCCTAAAAAGCTTACCATCTATGAAGAAACGGGGTGGAAAAATTTGTGAGGTTATGTCAACCTTGTACTACCCTTAATAGATTTTTTAAACGTCTTCACTGCTTTATCTGACATGATTATTTGGTGTCTGTGAAAACAAAATATTAAATTTGACGAAGGTGGAGCACGGGGCCTTGGCTTTGACAGGGCGCAAAATGAGGCTCCCTTTTTCTGAAATGCCAGTCGTACTTGAAAAAGGAAACATGGTACGTTGTTTACTTACTGAGAGGCAGTCGTGCGCGATACTCTTGATCCACAAGTGTGAGCGAAATAGGATAAACGCGAGCGAGAGGGCCGGTCTCACCGATACCGAGGAGACCAAAGATATAGTGGAAAAAAAGTGAACACAACCTCTAAAGTTTTGGTAAAAATAAAAATAATTTAAAAAATACAATGTTTCATCATCAGTTTGTATGATTCTTTATTATTGGGTAAAGATGATATATATTAAGCTTGCAGGGACAACCTGGAAATATATTTTTCAGCTGGATGACAATAGAAATATTTTCGATGCGCTGTGACAATGTGTTGCAGGATTAAGTAAAAGCTGCAAGCATATCAGTGCTGCACTTTGTTACATTAAGGGGCTAAACCAGCGTAAACGCTGAAAATTTGGGTGATTCTCGGGAATTGTTTGGAAGAAAAGTACTCAATTAAGGAGGTTGGAGCGTTAGCCACAATCCAAGGTTAAATTTAATAAAAAAAATACATGTTATTGTTTACACTATACTGAGTCTTAACGAATTTTTTGAACTTTTTTCACCACCAAACACCGGAAATAAAAAATAGTTTAATGTATGTAATTTAACGTGCGGTTAGATGGGCAAGACTTTCACACTAAACGTTATGTAATTTTTATTGTTATTTAGCACCAAGAAAAACCATTTCTAACAACGGATTAACGCAAGCTGAACCTTTGAAAACATTTTTAAAAAAATCCTCATCTTGCCCATCGTAAACCATGGGCCAATAATCTCGTGACGTAAATATGAATAGGCATAATTATGAATTACTCAAAATTTCATTGTGAATTGTATAAAACATTCGTTGTCGTAATTCTTTCATAATTTTCATCGATAATGTTATGCTTTTTCAAGTTGGTAGTAACACAAAAGTTTTTCTACTTTACGTAATAAAAATGTTAAAATTCATAATTTCGCCCTTTTATTATATATTAAAAAAAAATTAGCATGTATAGAATAAATCTGTACCTCGTATGCATTTTTTTGAGGTTAATAAAAAAAATGAATAAACCGTCATTTGACTTAACTGAATCGCTCCAACCTCCTTAAATGTTTCGGAAAATTAAGAATATATTTGGCTATATTTGACCTATATTACATAATTTTTTCATAGAAAAATATTGAGATCCAACTTATGCTTCGAAGGCGCAAAAAAACGTTCCTTCACTGCTGACATGATTCCTGCCAATTAAGTAGCTGAAACCGAAAAAGGGGACAATGTTAAACTGGAAGGTATTTCCTGTACAATGACGTAGGATTTTCAAAAAATATCAAAATCTAAAAAAATGGTGTTATGAAAAAAAGTCTGTTTTCCAGCCTACAAAATGGTCGTTTTTTCAATGCCAAATCGTCAATTTTCATCAAATCAAAAATATCGTACGTCGTTGTAGAGTAAATATATTCAAGAATACTCAGTTCAAATTTCAAGTCAATCGGATAATTGCTCTTTGAGTTAGAATGTCAGCAAATTTGAAAAATCTTTTTTCGAGAAAAACGCGTTTGAAGATTTAACTATCGATTTTTGCAAGATAAAATGATTAGGGATACGGCCTTGAAATTTTGACAGAATATTCTTGAAAGTATAAACTGTCGAAAAAGGCAAAAAAATTGATTTTTTGAAAGTGTCACACTGGTATATCCCCTTAATTCCTCTGCATGCTCAAGATCCAAAAAATTAGCACTATATATTCAGCTACTTGCTGATGGTTGCTAATTTTTTCTGTTACGAAATGATATGAATTCAAATAAAATGGGCCAAAAGATGACATGGTTAAGATATTACGTTGTTTTGCCAATTACTGTGTCCGATAACGTATTTTTTATTATTTCAGCTAGTGGGTAGGGTTGACGTTTTTCTGCTTCCAAGGAGCATAAAGTTCTCCAACGGAAAATAATAAAATTTTAGTTTTTTTTTCACCTGCTCCAGCATTTTTTGCATTATTGTTTCAACCTTTGATACAACGTGTCATTTTCGACTTGCTCATCTGCCACTGTACAGTAGAACCTCGATTATTCGAACCTCGATCATCCAAACCCTCAATTATCCGAACGATGACTTACAAGGAACATCCCTCAGGTGACACACTTCGATTTTGTTGAAATTTGGATATGTTATAAAGCACCAAAAAGTAAGCGATAAGTATTTTTTTATTGGCGGAAAAACCGTTTTAAGGGGCGAAACCACCCCTCGAAAAAAGGTATCTCTAGGGGTAATATGGCAGTTTCACACACAAGGAGTCCACCGATTTTAATGAAACAGAAACGAATGTTCTTCTAATGTGAAGCAATGGAAAATCCACTATAGTGACATTGCAAAAAAAATTGAGGGGTGAACCACCCCTATATTAAGGAGTGGTTCCAGCCCTTAAAGCCATTTTTCCGCCGATAAAAAAAAATACGTATCCCTTACTTTTCGGTACTTTATAACATATCCAAATTTCAACAAAATCGAAGGGTGTCACCTGAGGGATGTTCCTTGTTAGTTTATCCGAACGTTGGCGCGAAAGATACATTGTTGTTCGCTGCCACCGCCGTGAGCAATAATGAGCAAATCAACGCAACTTCTCCTTCGCAAACGGCTGCGAGACTTCGTCGCTCAAAAACGCGTTACAGCCGTTCGTCAATTAAAAATGGACGATTTTATTTAAAAAATATAAAAAACGGCATTCGCCTTTTTTCAGGTGTTTGAAACACACACGCACACACACACACACGCACGCATGCGCACACACACACGCACGCACGCACGCACGCGCACACACACACACACACATATATTTCAACGTTAATATGTATGTCAAATTTTAATATATATGTATGTACTGTTTTTATGTAAAAAGGTGTTGTTTATGATCTCGTCCCAAAAAACCCACGTTTCGATTATCCGGACTAGTCTCGGTCCCAATTGGTTCGGATAATCGAGGTTCTACTGTATATGTATAACCCAAATGCTGGAAATGAATTCAAAACATTATAAACTTAAGGCGTCTGGCCACCTTGGCCGATCGAAAAATGGGTACATTTAAAAAGAAAAATAATAAACTCGATAGTATAGGTCGGAATATTTTTATTTTTTTACACAACGTCAGAAAAGGTTTTAAAAAAACGTTAATAAATTTCCGGTCAAAATATTAAAAAATGGCGCCGTTATGCACATTGCCGCGGAGGCCCTCCGCACGATACGCGCGGATCTGAAAGATAACTCTGAATAATTCCTCATAAACGTTTTTTGGATAGCTCTACAACAACAATACCTTTCAACTTGATGGAAAATACCCAAATACAGCGAAATTATAACTTAGTCGATCATTATTGGAAAATAACACGCACTTTCAATACTTCGATTACTTTACTCCGCCGGTAAAAGCTTTCAATTGTGACCACTAGAGGCGCGGCAGTCGAGTTGCATATTCCCTATAAAATGGAATTGGTCGATTTGATACACTGTGAAAAAAATCCAACAATAATTAAGGGGAGTTTTCAATGAAAATTACTATGCTGCACGAAAAACGTGGGACCAATCGCTTGCGTAGCAATTATTTATATGTGACGACTAAATTTTCAACGAAGTAGGGATAAAAACTAACAGATGGCGCCGCATGAAGTGTTTCGCATATACATCGGGAATTAATGTGTTAAGCACAGTAAAATATGAGCCGCCAAAATATCAATTTTGAATTCGTTGCTTATCAATAAACCGATATCTAGCGTCACATAAAATCACGAATAAATTGAAGCCATTTCGAATGCGTTTCTGAATATATCGACGCTTGTTACGAAAAGTAGCACGTTTACATGCTAACGTGTAAACGTGCTACTTTTCGTAAGAAGCGTCGATATATTCTTATCGATTTTGATAATATAAAAAAAACAGCAAACAGGTCTAATCGAACACAAGTTGTAATACATTTTTATTAAAAATATAATTATCTTTTACACTTATAATTAAAAATTCACACCCATTTTTTTACAATAAATGTACCGATGTTCGTAACGTTGACTACACGAGTGACAATCATTTCAAACAACTTTGAACCTTTCAATACGTGCCATTTATATTTCTCGCTCAGAACCTCGTAAGCCTGAGTGTGTTCGTCTAAAAATACGTCATAAAACCTTTTCACAACTATCGTAACATTTTTTTCGTCGTAATTTCGAGATTTGGAACTCTTCCAGTCGTGCGGTTCCATCTACTCGCTGTACTGCATTAAGGCGTTACCCCTACTTGTAGCGCAAAAAAGGCCTTTTTCATGAATTTTTTCAAAGAAAACTACAAAACTTTTTTGATCGATCAATATACCATCTTAAAGAACACATCTTGAAGAACTTTCAGTAATTTTTTTATTGAAAAATATTACATTGTTTAGTGGCAAATGGCCGTCAATGAAATAATGTTTTTATATACACGGTTTGCGGTGACCAACATTGCGGCGAAGTGGATAATCTGAAAAAAATGCGGATGGATTTAGTCAAATATAAGTATAAACTAGTCTTTAATCGAAGGATTTTAAAAAATATTCATTTTTCACAAAATGGCGGACAGTCAAAGTTAATGGTTCGATTTTAACGAAAAAAATCGAACGATTAAAGACTTCATTTTTATGTATTAAATAAGCCTGCAAAATTTCAAGAAGTTCGGTTCATTAGTGTTCGAGTAATCTTGGTCACCGACTTCAGAAATGCCATTTTAAGAAAAACCCGTTTAAAGTTTCGATTTCCGGTCGTTTACACAACGGATTCTTCTCTTTCAACGCTCATATCTCAGTCAATTTTGTTCGGATCGACTTGAAATTTTCAGGACATATTCTCAGATACTTATACTTAAAAAAATGCAATAAAAAATATCGATTTTTTCGAAATCGCAAGTGGCGGTAACCCCTTAAAGACTTCTTTCGTCGCATCTTGAATGATAATCCTCATCAACAAGTTCCTTTAGTTTTTTTTAAGGTGTTGGTGACTTTGGTAAAAATTAATAATCTTGTTCCCCCTTGGATGATTTGTCAGGAGACGACAGATTGGCTGTTGATACATGAAAAAATCTGTATACAAATGTATAAAACATGCTGTGCAAATAATCAACCAGAATTAAACTTCTTACGTTATTTGTTATGCGAGGTTCGGTAAAGTAGCCTCGAACATCCTGTGGACAGAATTATTTTAACAATACATTATTTTTGTATACATGCGAAATGTTATAAGATTCCCGCACAAAGAAAAACTTAATGGCATGCAAGAACTCAAAAATAATTAAAAAGGTAGAAGTTATATTTGAATCCTGGCACCTTATCGGACACATTTTTTTTTCTCGTAACAAAAAGTGATTCGCAATTACTGTCTCATCCTCTACCTATCTCTTACCATCGTACAAAAAGCTGAAAAATATCAACCAAAACATACACACAGAAAAATATTATTTACACAATTATTCTAGCATGACGACTTGATGCAAGCATTAAATGCATAGAAAAAAGAAAGCATCTTCTTGTATATGAAAATCTATTATTACGACTAATTACAGTAATTATTCTCGAGGATACTTTATCAAGAATGAAAACGACATATATTGAAAATTATCTAAGTTCATTTATGATTTTCAGCAAAGAAACACAAGATGCAAAAATATAAAGAATTAATGAAAAAACAATGAAGAAAAGAAAAACGATCCAAACCTCCATCGAGGGCCCTTGAATGTTCATCTTACATTTTGAGGTTATAATTCCTTTTCCACAAACCATAAAAATGCTATACATTTATTAGTCATTCGAATAGTGAAAATACAATACATAAAATACTTACAGTTCTTCCAATCTGTCTTCTGCTTAATTTCATCAATATTCACTATTAATAATCGAATAATATAAACATCCGCATCAAAGAAAAACTTTTGCCGGCAACGAAAAAATAGGTTAAACGCAGTTAGATGCGAATGGACGCTCGGACCGCTCGGACCACTCAGACTGTTTTCTGATTGGTGCAATAAACGATGGCGAGGAAAAACTTGTTACCAATCAGCATTTCGGATTTGTGTCGAGTAGCACAGTAAAATTGAGAGCACCTATCGTAATTACCGCTGCTTACACCGTACATATTAAATAACTCATATCACATTTTAATATATTTACGGAGTAGAAGTTGATAAGCCAAGGAAATTACAGTGCTGCACATCACTTATTGCAAAGAATTCTTCATAAATTATTTAGTTTGTTTTGCAATTTTTGAGAGTCGTCTTTTAAAATTCTTCGAAAATCGATTTGGTCCCTCGTTTATTGTGAAGTCACAGTAATTTTTGGTGGAAATTTTTCACAGTGTAGCAGCCGCATTGAGGTAACCGGCTTCTGCGTCTTTCGTACTAGGAACATTTATTCCGCACAGTCGCTCGACAAAATTATTCGCTTCCGTACGTGAATAACATGTCATTCCTTTTCCGCAGTGCAAGTAATTAACTGCATTAAACAATTGACGATAGTAGATCTAGACCTTGAAAATTTCGGCAGTAAAATATTCGCGGATCGTAAACAACTGAAGGTCCAGGGTGACGTAACGCGAGCGAAATAAAACCACAACGTCGTAATTACGATTTTCTGATGTCCGTACGACACGAATGTCTGCCATGTGACCGGCTCGAACTTCGCCCTTTGCGAATAATCATTTAGTGCGATTAAAGTAGCGCGACTTTGACATATTATTGATTATAGATTATAAATTCATGAATTAGCCGCGGTCTACGTTAATTTTCGTCTTATCGTGACACGTTCGAAGTCCTTTTTTTTCTGTTCTCCATGTTGTACGTGGTCCGTAAGTAACGAGGGCTTATCTCGGCTATATGTAGATTATGCTTTATTGTTACAGCAGTTGTGGTTGGTGCCAGATCTCTCGTTGGACGTAAAACTCGATTATTGTCAACGATGGCAGACGCATTTAAGACGCATGGTGTAGTTCCCGATGTGGTCGACAGTGCACCGAAAGCATTACTCAAGGTCACTTATCCGGGTAATCTCACGGTTGAAATTGGCAAGGAACTCACTCCTACCCAGGTGAAGGATAAGCCGACGGTCAAATGGGATGCTGATCCTGCTGCATTTTATATTCTTTGTATGACCGGTAAGAACGATCAATGACAAAGTTTCATCAGTTCTCGTTGCCCGATCGCGTTTTAAAATTATCTACTTCATGCACCAGTGAATGCATCTTTTCAGAATTCTCAGTACAGTTTTGGTGCTGCTATTGGACATCTTAAAATACTTAGAAAGAAACGAATCATCATCTATAATCATAGTTAAGGGGAGATGTACATCTAGGAGCCGGAAAAAAGAACATTTTTGTGAATTTTTGCAAGGAAAAGTATTTGAAATTTCGGATTGGGGTTTTAATAATCTAAAAGTATATACTTTCAAAAACATGTTTAATTTTCTTTATTTCAAAATGTCAAAAATATACAAGGATATTGTATGATCCTTGGAGCGTCGTAAAAAAATCTGCGTATACGGTACCCACTGGTGTTTCTTCAAAAATCATCTGACAAAAAAACCAAAAAGATTATTAAATTACATACTATAATCTAGTACTTGTCGTAGCCGTTTTTGAAAATAGCGATTTATGACAAAATGGCGGACGTTTGAACATAAATAGTGATTTTTGGGCCAAAAATTAGTTATTATTTTGCCTATAAAACGAAAACAAAGTAACGGAAAAAAATCCTATGGCAAGTACTAGATAATGGTGTATAGAATAGCCACCAAAAACCTCAAGGCAATCGGTTCATTGGTTTTCGAGAAATTTTGGGTACCGATTTGAAAAACGTGGTTTTGAGAAAACGCGTTTGAAAATTTGGGAGTGAACAAATCGTGAAATTTGTCAACTTACATGGAATCATCGATACCAGGCCCATAGTGTAGGTCTTCTACGGTCGACGGAATGTTCATAGCTTCTAAATCCTCGACCTCGACCATCTAGGTGTATATCTCTCCTTAAAGAAAAACATTCCGAATAAAAAAAGTGTTGGACCGATATGCAGAAAAGAACATAGAAAACTTATTCTTATATTATAGAAAACTCTTAATAAGACTTATTTAATTGAGTAGCTACTGAAATTAAAATTCAAAGACTGGCAATTGGATGAAAGAATCTTGAAAAATTAGTTGATTATTTTTCAAGATATTGCACGAGTTTGATATTAATGTTAACATGAACGTGCGACAAGCTTCATATAGATTTAATATAAAAAATCATAATGTTAATATAAAATTTCATATAAATTGTCCACTTACGATGAATCAGCAATGCCAGGTACAAGTTAATAACCGTCCATACTATCGGGTAATGCAAAAAAACGATATTTTGAAAATTTTACACTGTAATGATCCCTTAAGAGGGCACATATCACATTTTTTGCGAATCTTTATGTTCGAGTCATAATTATATCTCCTTGGATAATAATGTTTTTCCATATTGGTACTCCACATAGACTCGTCCCGATACGATACAAGCAATTTGAACAAATGTTCTACCATTTTTTTTACTCGCCGACTGTTCACCTTCAACTTTTTTGACGCTCGGAAATTTTTAGATCCGGATGCTCCAAGCCGGAAAGAACCGAAGTACCGCGAATGGCATCACTGGCTCGTAGGAAACATTCCGGGTGACGAAGTGTCCGAAGGCGAAGTACTTTCAGACTACGTTGGTTCGGGCCCACCACCAAAAACTGGCCTGCATCGTTACGTTTTTCTTGTATACAAGCAACCCGGAAAGATAAATTTCGACGAGAAACGCCTCACCAATACGAGCGACGAGGGACGCGCGAAATTCTCTATTAGAAAATTCGCCGCGAAGCACAAGCTCGGCGAACCGATTGCCGGGACTATGTATCAAGCTGAGTACGACGATTACGTGCCGATTCTTTACAAACAGCTTGGAGCATAAAATATTGAACATTTGGATTTCCCGAAGATCGCCTCGAGCATCCAACAGTCTCCTTGAAATTGCAAACTTCCATTGTTTATTATACTTTTTCAGATAATTATTCCACATAAATGTACCGTTTGTCTCCATATATTTGCCAATAAATTTTCTAAGCGTTCGTTTGATTGTCTATAAATAATCTCGCCCTCTTGTAACTGAAATAATATAATATCCATGAACGATAGTTATACATTGTGACGAGCATATATTTTTTCCTATTTACTGTTGGTGAACAACGATTTTTTTCCAAACGCCAACGGATGGCTATGACAAAATTGTGAGCGTTCCTTTGTAGCGCGATTCTGTAACTCGTAACGAGAGTTTTTGTTAACGTGAGCTGTCGACCGACAATGAGAGGCTCCCTTTCTGCTGTGATCGTCCATGAGATTGGCCGTTACTATTTATTGACTACGGAAAAAGCCGCCACCGAGTTGAGGCCGTGTTTTAGTGTGAACACACATTTTGGATTTTTCGGGAATTCAATTTTGAGCAACGGTTAAATCTATAGTGTTAGTATTTCACAATTATATTTATACACGTTTGAAGTAACATCTTAAATTTTTATAATTTTAAATCATTTTTTATTTGAAATTGTACATGATATTCAATATTGCGTAGGCAATGTCTCGAACAACGTTTATCATCGGGCGTTGTGATTGCAGCCGTCCTTGTCATCTGAAACAAACGATTTCTTAAAATTCTACTTATGAATATAGTTATTGTTCGGCCCTCCAATAAAAAGTTTCAGACAAAATTTACGAAATGGTGGCCTTTGAAAAAAGTACCCTGGTTATACAATAAAATTTCCACTTCTCGTGGCCCGGAAAAATAAAAGCCCGTAATTATAAAGCAATAAAAAAAATCTACAAATTTTACACAAAGTGCAACTATTTCATGGCATTGAGCATACAATCAGACTTTTCGGGTAATAATAAACGTGTATGCGTAAATAATGTGAGTTGGTTTTTATTATGATTCAAAAAATATTGATACATTGAGGTATACAGGGTGGACCATTTAACGTGACCGCCCCAAATGTCTCCGTTGCCTTTAGAGTGACAAAAAAAATGTTAGGAGGTAATTTGATTGATTTCGAAGGGCTGATACAGTGGTGAAAAATGTATTTTTGTCAAGATCATAGCTTTTACGTTCTCAAGGTCACCAATGACTTTTTAAATGGGAACGTTTTTTTTTTAAATTAAGACGTAGCTGATATTTCGACGAATCCAACAACTTATGATATCATGACCTTGAAATCATTTTTCACCAAAATACACGTGTAAAACCGGGAAATCGTGATGGTATTGACAATAAGAATATCCGAATAATGTAACTGAATGTTTTGAGGAGAAAATTTATTGTAAGAAATGTTCGAAGTGATTGCTATTAACTTCGATACATTTTTGAAGACGTCGGATGAATGATTCTCTTGACCTTTATTACCGAATGTGGTATCAACATGATGGCTGTCCAGCTCATTGGGCAATTATAGCTCGCGAAGTGTCGAACCAAATATTTCCGGACGTTGGATTGGGAGAGCTGCAATAATCGCTTGGCCTCCACGTTTGCCGGATTGACCGCCACTTGATTTCTCCCTATGGGGAGCTATAAAGGATCGTGTTTACCATGATGTTCCGACGACGTCGGCGAACACGCGAGAATGAATTACACTAGCCCGCGCCGCTATCACATCAGAAACTATTCGAACGTCAAGAGAATCATTTATCCAACGTTTTAAGAAGTGTGTCGAGGTTAATGGCCACCACTTCGAAGATTTGAGACAATAAATGTTCTGCACAAAAAATTCCATTACATTATTCGGATATTCTTATTATCAATACCATCACGATTTTCCGTTTTTACACGTGTATTTTGGTGAAAAATCATTTCAAGGTCATGATATCATAGGTCGTTGGATTCGTCTGAATATCAGCTCCAACGTCTTAATAAAAAAAAACATGTTCCCATTTGGAAAACCATTGATGACCTTGAGAACGCAAAAACTATGACCTTGACAAAAATGAATCTTCCACCACTGGCTTTCCCTTCGTAATCAATCAAAATACCTCCTGACATTTTTTTCGTCATTCTAAAGGCAACGGAGATACGTGGGGTGGTCACGTTAAATGTTCCACCCTGCATAATTGAGTTTGTTTGGATTTGTTTTGGGTTTGTTTGGGTTCGTTTGCGTTTGTTTGGATTTGTTTGTATAATAATTGTTATATCATTTTTGTTATATGTTAGTAATATAATTTTTAAATTAATAACAAGATAAGAAATGTCATCAGACTTTTCCGGTAATAAAAAACAGGCACATGTAAATATGAGCTGGTTTTTATTATTTTTAAACAAATATTGACACACTTAGGGATATAATTGGTTTTATTTGGATGTGGTTTGGGTTTGTTTGTATAATAATTGTTATATAATTTTGGTTATATATTTGTAATATAAGTTGTAATATGATTTTTGAATTAATAACAAGATTATATTTGGGTGGGGAGGGGGCATTTTTCAACCAATCACAAGCATTCATCATGTCACAGCTCCCCCCACTCTACTACCACACAGTGTCAGTGGAGTGGGGGTAGCGTGTGTTTCGTGTGCATCCAGCTAACTCAGGCCCCATATCCAGCCTACCTCAACATCCATATACAGTTTTAAAAGCATTTTCAATGCTAAAATGAAGGGCCGAACGATAGCCCAACATCTACTCTACATGTGTGCAAAATTGCAAATCTATCGGCACAGTAGTTCCTGCCAAACATATATGCCCGATTTTTTAAATATTGTTTTGAGACAAAAGTGCAATATCAAATATCATGTACGATTTCGAATAAAATTCTTGGAAAAAACTTAAGATGTCACTTCAAGTATAAATATTGGGTTGGTAAGAAAGTCTTGCGACGCTTTCCTTTCGATTAAAATATGTTTTCTTCTAACGAAGTTCTACAACATTCGAGAGTAGTATATTCAATACTAGCCTAGAACCTTCCATGCCGTAGGGTATATAAGCGAGTCAGTTGTTCCGCGCAGACAGTACGAGCGAAGATGGATCATAGTGCACTTCGATCGATTGCATATTACGAATTTTTACAAGGGCGTTCTGCAAGAACCGCAGCCACTAATATGTGTAGTGTGTTCAAGGCCAACGTAGTTCATCATTCAACGATATCCCGTTGGTACCAGCGTTTCCGTTCTGGCGATACATCTTTTGAAGACAAACCTAGGTCCGGCAGGAAATCAACTGTTGACGATGAAGAACTACGAGCACTTACAAAGGCAAAGCCTAATACGTCGTCACGGGAATTAGCTTACAAACTCGGCTGTAGCCATCCCACGATTCTCCAACATTTACAAAATCTCGGATACAGAAAAGTTGTTTCTTCTTGGATACCACACGATCTCAGCGAATCAAACAAAGCGACACGCATGTCCATCTGTCTTTCACTCATATAGAAATAGTCATATAAAAATAGTCACTGGAGATGAAAGCTGGGTGCTTTATGTTAACTATACACGTAAGCGACAATGGCTACCGAAAGGAGAAAAACCAGATCCGACCCCCAAGCTGCCCCGTGAAGTGAAGAGAGTTTTACTCTGTTGTTGGTGGGATTCTGAGGGCATGCTATATTACGAACTGCTCCCATCCAACACCACGATAAATGCAAATACTTACTCTGCACAACTGCAAAAGCTGGCTGAAATGATCAAACAAAAAAGGCGTAAACGTCTCCAAGTTCGGCTTCTCCACGACAATGCTCGACCCCACGTAGGTAAGATGACACAACAATCTATTTCGTAGCTGGAATGGGAAGTTCTACCGCATCCACCGTATTCACCAGACCTAGCACCTACCGACTACCATCTGTTTCGAGCTTTAAAAAATTATTTACAGGATAAAAAATTTGATGATGTCGCGGATCTCAAAAATACACTGGTCGACTTTTTCAATTCACGACCCAAAGAATTCTGGAGTGCAGGCGTGCAAAGTCTACCAGAGCGTTGGACACGAGTTGTAGATACAGAGGGAGCATACATTACTGAATAATTGTTTACTGTTAAAATAAAATGTTTTTATATTTTACTCATGTTGTGTGTCGCAAGACTTTCTTACCAACCCAATATAACGACGAAATACTAGCACTGTAGATTTAACCGTTTACCTGCATTTAATTCCTAAAAAATCACCTCGATAATGTGTGTTCACACAACAATACGGCCTTGAGATAGTACGACTTTGTTTAAACTTTAACCTGAATGGTTAACCCATAATGGGTTTTTTAATTGCAACTATTATCACTGCAGGGTCTGCATTGACCGAAAGTCAGGTCACATACTTCGACGTACCATTCTATTGTGTTTGTGAATTTTGAAAAAAAATTATGTTTAAATAGCAAACTAGTTAGGGAAAGAGTGAACAAAGTTTGGATTGCCTTTACTATTCAGTTTTATTAAAAACGTTCAATAAAGACAGAATAATTATCCGAACATAATATTTATCCCCTTTAATGAGAAGACATATGGCAACACCGCAGAACAGAATCGTTCAATATTTCGAGAAAAAAAAATTATCGTGTTCCTAAAGTTAAAAACTTTTATCATAAAAAAAAATATTTGCGTTATAAATATTAATATTTTATATTCTTTATGTTATCTTCATAAACAAATAAAAGTGACGGTTAATTCATAACTAGTTAAAAACTTTTTTCAATTAAAAATTACTTCCAAATAAAAATTTGTGTTGCAGTATTATTTTAAATGTGCCGCGTCAACCACGTCATATGCCTTCTTATTATACGTTGCCATATGTCTTATTATTATAGGGGACAAATATTTTTTAAGGAAAATTATTCTGTCTAAATTTCAATGCAGACCCTGCAGTGTTAAGGGGAGATATACACCTAGATGGTCGAGGTCGAGGATTTAGAAGCTATGAACATTCCGTCGACCGTAGAAGATCTACACTGTGGGCTTGGTATCGATGATTCCATGTAAGTTGACAAATTTTATGATTTATTCACTCCCAAATTTTCAAACGCGTTTTTCTCAAAACCACGCTTTTCAAATCAGTACCCAAAATTTCTCGAAAACCAATGAACCGATTGCCTTGAGGTTTTTTGTGTTTATTCTATACACCATTATCTAGTACTTGTCATAGGATTTTTTCCCGTGCGTAGTTTTTGTTTTATAGGCAAAATAATAACTAATTTTTGGCCCAACAATCATTATTTATGTTCAAACGTCCGCCATTTTGTCATAAATCGATATTTTTAAAATCGGCTATGACAAGTACTAGATTATAGTATCTAATTTAATAATCTTTTTGGTTTTTTTTTCAGATGATTTTTGAAGAAACGCCAGTGGGTACCGTATACGCAGATTTTTTTACGACGCTCCAAGGATCATACAATATCGTTGTATATTTTTGATATTTTTAAATAAAGAAAATTAAACATATTTTTGAATGTATATACTTTTAGATCATTAAAACCCCAATCCGAAATTTCAAATGGTTTACCTTAAAAAAATCACAAAAATGAGCCTTTTTCCGTCTCCTAGGTGCATATCCCCTTAAAAGTTGCAATTTTTAAACCCATTATCTCCTAATCCAAATAGTCGACTGTTCTGAAATTTCACTCAAGCATGCATAATGATATGAACAGTGCCTGGTTAAAATTTGAACAAAATCTATAGAAATCAAGAGTGCGCGCTCGTACTACCTTAATGACTCGCTCTATTGATAACTTATGCATTCATCGCTTACTTTTTCAAGATTTTAGCGTAGAAGGCATTGGCTTGATTACTGCGTGGAAAAATTGTACTTTACAATCCTAACCCAACGAAACGTCAAGTTTGCGTGAACCGGATCAGCCACTGAACGTACAGAAGGTAGTTGCAGAAAAAAACTATCGCGTTTCAATTAACAAGAGACAATATTATCAAACAATATTGTGCAACTCGATAGCAATGATCTTTCTATCGAACGAATTTCATATAACCCTTGTATCATCGTCAAACTCGTAAACATGACGGATTTTGATTAAAACGTTGAAGAATTGTCGTCTTCGTGGAATTCTTCAGCAATCATAACTTTGCCCGCGACACCGGATGTTCTTTTTTCGCCGGTATTTTCGTCGTTTATGTCCTTACATTTTCTTCCCCATTTATACGCCTACAAACTCGAGACCTTATCTCTTCAAATTTTAAAACCTGAATCGTTTCTCTGCTTTGATGCAGTTTGGCGATGTTCGGTCTTCATATTTCTCTTTGTTTTCGATTAATTTAATCTCGGTACCAGCCAAAAACTGGCATCACTGAATAAAAACGAAAAAAAAAAGAATAGCAAGATGATCACACGGTGCAAAAAAAACTTACTATTCACGAGTGCAGAGGCGAAATGGCATCGATTTCTCGGACCCATTCTCGTGTAAATGACCCTACCGGGGGATCAGATGAGGATGGCTGCACATTTCGGAATCTGGCAGAGAAGCAGACTGCAGCCAGTCGGCTTTTCTGTCAGATTCCGAAACGACCAAACCGGTTGACCTTGTACGAGCGGGTGGTGGATAAAAGAGACCGTGCTTGGAAGCGGGGGAACGTATAAAAGTGACCTGACAACGGCTATTGCTTAGTTAGTTTCACCGGCAGAGCATTCAAGTCACGACGATGCAGTGTGTTCTCGCAGGTGAAGTACACACATCCACAATAGTCTATCTTGCGAACCAAATATGTCGTGCCACCAATATGGTTAACTACAAAACGAGTGAAGATTGTTCCTCTATGTGGCTTTCAATTTAACGGGGAACATCACCATGTCAGGACGAAAATTGACATCGGGACTTTGCAGTTGATTTTGGATAAATTGTGTATTCTCATAAAAATTAATTAATTTTTCGTCGAAATGATTTCTCAACAACAAATCCGTTTGTTTCTCATAAACATAGGTATTATCTTGTGTGGCATTGGACTGGCCTTTGCCGACGTTGAGTCCGCCTTTAAAGATGCAAAAATACAGCCGGACATTATAAACACATCACCAACTGAACTCATCGAGGTATTTATTCTTGGCAATTTTTCCTCGTACGTCGGAAAATATAGAGAATGCATAACAGCATTAATTGAAACAATCGAATCTTTTGTATAAATATTATGCCTCGATTGGATTCTTTTTTCGTATCTTTCAATCCTTTAAACTGCGTAATTAGGTGAATTACGACGGCAAAGAAGTTAATTTGGGAAACGAGCTTACGCCAACAGAGACTAAAAACATACCGGAGGTTCATTACAAACACGACGGTGGAGTTCTCTATACCCTCGTTTTAACAGGTAAAGTTCAACAATAAGTTTACGCTTTCGCAAAATTATATCGTCGATTTTTTTATGCTTTGTCTAGTTTCACGTCTATGTTTATAAAAAACTTACGGCTGCTTAAGGGGTTAGGCTGCTGTGACGACCCGAAAATCAGGGTTCTTTTAAAAATATTAGTTTTGAAGGAATAAGTGGGATGATTGAAAAATCGTTTGGACATTTATTTGTACGTACAGTAACAAAGTTGTGTACCAAATAACGAAAAAATAATAATTATAGAAGTTATGAACAATCTCGTGAACGACCTTCGAACGTGAGGCCTCAACGGTGTACTTGATTTTGGCTACCCGCTTGATCTGAAGCAAAAAAAAGTTTTTTTTTCTCAAAATAGGTAATATTGGCTAAGACTTTACCGAGCTATTTTTATTATATCGTGTTTCAATCATCGGAAAAAATTGTGAATTTTATTTTTCAATTTTTCGAGGAAAAATGACAATATTCTTAATAACTAATTTAAAAAAAAAGGTTATAAGAAAAACATTCCTGAAGACTAAACTACTATTATACTGAATGAGGGTACCAAATTTGAAATTAATCCGTTCATTAGATGTCGAGAAATCGTGTACACCGTTTTGAAAAACATAATTTCGATAAATCCGCGTTTAAAGTTTCACTAGCCGTTCTATCGTTTTAAGGGGTCTTCTCACTTTAGACGCTAAAAAAGGCCATTTTCTTTTAATAAATTGATAAGTTTATATTGTAGATATTGATATAAAAGTTGTTACACTTAATGAAGACATTTTCGAAATACATTTAAAACAAAAATTATCTATTTAAGCCACTATTTATAGACGAAATTCGTAGTTAAAAAAATGTCCTAAAAAAATAGTAGGTCTGCGCTGTTGATGAAATCTCGGAGATGGATTATCCGAAACAAAAGTCAAACGGTTTTATATTCGGTATGTTAATGGCTATACCGCATATACGGAATGTGATATATGCAAAAATAGCAAAATGGCGGACATTAAAAAAAAAAACAAAAAAACGTGTTTTTGTCACCGTTTTCGGCAACAAAAAAATAGTAAACATCAAAATTTAAAAAAATCCTTGATATGCGCTATAGTTATATTTGTAAAGAATATGTGGTTAAAATTTCATAAGGATCGGTTCAGTCGTTTCGAAGATTTTATCAACAAGCCGTCGAAAAACGTTGTTTCGAGAAAACCGCGTTTAAAGTTTGTTTGGGTTACATAAATAAATGAAATTTTTTTTAAATTTATTTCGAAAGTGTATTTATTAAGTGTACCAACTTTGATATCAATATCTATAATATAAATCTATCAAAAAAATGTATGGAAATAGCTTTTTTTACCGTCTAAAGTAAGAAGACCCCTTAATCATAAGTTTATCTGCTATTTGCTATTCCTGCACTATATGTTGGACCTTTCTCTTCAATTAGAGTTGGCTCAAACGACAAATGATTTTTTTTTATTTTCACAGTAGCCTAAGCCTTCAACACTACTTACTTGAATTGATATTATATTATATTATATACAATATTAGAGTTATATTTAATATGATAATTAATTTTATTGAGTTTAATTTTTATTTTAATTTATATTTAATATTAGAGTTATATCATCGGTTATGAATGAAAAGGCATTGATTATACTGACATCTTGAGACACGTTCACCCTTACGTTACCCAGAGATTGATACATACCATTGATGTACCTCGGAGTCGGCGAGAAAACAAACTTTCACTGCTTGCGAAACCTGTTTGCATTGCTCTAGCCGAGCACGCGTGGCTCGTTCGACAAACGTTCGTAGCTGTACCGTTGTTCAAACTCCCATATTACAATAATATATACGTAATTGTTATTACATGCGAACGATAGCGTCCCTGTTTTTTATTATCACATGGTTATTTATAACCATGTGATAAAAAAAACACAGGGACAAGTTGATCCTGCATGTTATTTATAACATGCATGATCAACTCGTCAAGGAAAACAAAAATATACCATCACGAGTCCTTTTTATATCCTTGCTTTGCCACAAGTAGATATGACAAGGATTCTATGACGTGAGTAGCGTTACCGGCAAGCTCGGGAGGCCGAATCGCGTTGTGTGTGAACGAAGCAATTTTCGCTGAGAACAGAGAAAAGTAAATCGCGTTCTGACGATTAACATGTTGCGCGTCGAGACACGGTTATCAAGTGGGGAAATCCCTTTGGACGCCCGAAAATGAGTCATTTTTTATGATTTTTTTAAAAAGATGAAATAATCGCATCATTTTAAAATGTTGACATTATCCTATTACAACTCTCAAGTGTTAGTTATTTTTTTTTAAGTAAAACAAAATGCCGGGGTTAGAAAGTATTCCTTTAGGTGTCTTTTTAAAAACTGCTCATGTTATAGCTCAAAAAGTTATTGATCAATCTGGGGGAAATTTTGGGAGGTTAAAATAAAAAAAAGTATAAAATTAAAAATTAAGTAGGCTCTGTAATCAAATTTTCATATTTTTGACCATTTTCTCGATAATTTTTACGCCAAATAAGTAATTTATTTTTTAGGATATAAATAATAAGTAATTATTATTTATATCCTTTCAATAATGGTATAGTGATGAACCTTGCAATTTTTCAGCCGCATTCATCAATAATTTTTTGAGCTATAACATGAGCAGTTTTTTAAAAAAACGCCTAAAGGCATACCTTATAACGTTGCCATTTCATTATGTTTGAAAAGAAAACTTTTTTTTAACACTTTGAAGTTGTAATAAGATAATGTCAACATTTTAAAATGATGCGATTATTTTATCAGCCTTAAAAAAATTTACGAAAAATGACTCATTTCCGGGCGTCTAAAGGGATTTCCCCCCTTAAGACCGAGCTCGAGGCAGAATAAACCGTAGCTTATAACGCGATTCAAATATCCGAGAAACTATGGCACTAGTTTTCTTATTCTTTGAAGACCCTAATGCTTGTCTACATTTATTTGTGGGTCGATCGTACCCATTTTTATCGCTGACAGTCATGGCGCAGCCTGGAGGGGGCAGAGCACCCCCCCCCCCCCCTACGAAATCTGGACTCCCCCCAGGAAAGAATCGTTCTAAAATAATTGAATTCATATAATCGTTTAATTTTATTTAAGTTATACCCAAGCAAGCGTTAAGAAATCATTTAATCAAACTTGAACTGTTTTAGAAATCATTTAATCAAACTTGAACCTTTGTCATAAGTCCGTAATTTAGATAAAAGGTAGCCAATTCATTACGTGAATTAAATATATATTTTAATTTCACAATTAAGTCAACTATGGGCAAAAGCAATACATTAGATTGGCCGGCCGATATACAACCAGAAGAATACTGGAAGATCGACATTTACTGTCAAGTAATAGATAATATTGTAAATATAAAACGCCGATTTGAAAATCTACCGCTAGCTCATGCAGTTGACGCATTTTTGAAATTGGATATAAAGAACGGAGAGGATGTTATCAATAATTATGAATTTTCAAAAATAATTGCTACGTTAGCCTTAGAAGCTGAAGCGATGGTCATGAAAGACTGATGACATTTGAAATGATGAAACAAATTATGGAAATTTAAGAAAGCATATTAAAATGGAGTAATGGTCTAACTTGTATACACTTTTCCACGCAGACATAGTTTAAGGTAGAACGAGCGCGCGCTCTCGATTTCTATAGATTTTTGTTCAAATGTTAACCAGACATTGTTCATATTATTATGCATGTTCAAGGGAAATTTTAGAACAGTCGACTATTTAGATTGAGCGATAATGGGTTTTCAAATTGCAACTTTTAACACTGCTGGGCCTGCATTGAAATTTAGACAGAATCATTTTCCGTGAAAAATACTTGTCCCCTAAAATCAGAAGACATGGCAACAATGCATCGTTCCACATATCCAAAGACGTAAGTTTGCGCGGCATATTTAAAATAATACTTTAAATTCGCTATCTTGGTATTATGGAGGTTTTTTTTTTAAATCAAAATTCACAAATTCCGCCGGTTCGAAAAAAAGTATCGAAATTAGCGTATTTTTTTGACAGCTTCCCTTAAAAAATATATAAAGATTTTTAAAAAACGCTTCCACAGCAAGATAAGACGGATAGCTTGAAAGCTCGTCCTTTGAGAGTGTACACCGTTTTGAAAAACGACATTTCGAGAAAAAACCTTTTTAAAGTTTGGAGTGCGGAATTTTCATGTAAATTGTTTACTTACGATGAACCGGCGATGCCAGGTCCATGTTTATAACCGTATATACTATCGGATAATGTAACTAAAAACCCTTTTTTCATTTATTTTACACTGTGATGATCTCTTAAAAAAACATTCCAACTAAAAAAGTGTTGGGCTGATATGCAGAAAGAAACATAGAAAACTGACGTAAGACTTATTTAATTGAGCAGCTACTGAAAGTAAAGTTCAAAGACTAGAAATTGGATCAAAGAATGATGAACAATTAGTTGATTATTTTCCAAGGTATTGCAAGAGTTCGTGTTAACTTTTCAAGGTATTGCAACTTCATGTTAACATTAATATTGACATTAATGTTAACATAAACGTGCGAATAATGTTTCATATTTTATGACTATTACGTGATTATCGATTATTACGTAAATTTTATTTAAAAAAAGATGATCGTGGACAAAACCACTTTCTTGTCAGGACCCCAGAAATAAATGCTCGCTACGCCAATGCTGACAATAAGCGAAGGTAGAAATTCCCAATCACGAAACTCAAATAAGAAGCACAAATAGAAAGTACCTTTTCGACACCATGTTCACTTTGTACTTTCCCGGTTCGACAACAGTACTGTACTTTCTCCTTTGTGCGGACACAGCCTTTCTTCATTGATATGACAATTTCACAGACCCCGATGCTCCGGTGAGAGGATACAATCGTGAATGGCAACATTGGCTGGTTGGCAATATCCCTGAGGATAAAGTGGCCAAGGGCGAAGTACTCACGGAGTACGTTGGGCCTGCACCCCCCAAAGGCTCTGGCATACATCGTTACATATTCCTACTTTACAAACAGAATCAAGGTGCCATTACCTTTACCGAACGACGTCTCGGGGCCAGGTGAGCACAACTGCATATGGTCCGATCCATATAGAACAGATTCCATATGGATTCTATCTAGATCCATAAAAGAAAATCCGTATCTATGAATTCTTCATGGATTCTATCTGGATCCATATCGAACAGATTCTATATGGATCTCACCTTCATCACAAATTATCTGATTGCTGGTTTTTCTTACTTCCGTTATAAACTCTAAAGTATATGGAGTATTCCATTTTTTTACTCTTTGAATTTAACCAATAACATGTTTGCACGATCCAAATATCAACTAGACGGTACATTCAACATCATGAACAACTTGCAATACATCCAATCATTTGTCAAAGTTGACGTTATCGGACAATGTCGTCATTTTTCAGAGACAAAGCCAGAAGCAGATTCTCGATCAAGAAATTCGCCGAAAAGTACAATCTCGAGGGACCGATCGCTGGGAACTTCATGAGAGCACAGTACGATGATTACGTACCGACAATTCACAAGCAACTTGGTTTTTAAAGACGAATCATTCGACATTTGGACTTCGTTGATTATTTGTATGTAGCTCACAATTGGGAAATATGTGGCTCACAATTGGGAAATAAAACTTCTTACTTACAATTTATATTTTTATCCGGATCATTACACTTGACCGTGATTCTTAAGGCAGAACACCACTGTGACCCCCTGTTTTTTTGCCATTTGTCAAGAATTTTTTTTGTGGGAAAAAAAAGAGATTTTCGAAATTTTTTTTGTTTTGTTCGTTGTTTATTGAAGATACATAAAAAATTTTTTTTTAATTTTTCACGCCCCAAGGTGACGCTGGGGAAGCTCCCGCATCAGGTACTGTTGCCTCTGCAGTGCTTCACGGCACGCAGCAGAACTCTCTTCAAAGTCGATCTGAAAAAAAATACCGAGTGTTTTCGTTAATAATATGATATTTTGAAGAGAAGTACATAGGGCTTTGAAAAAATATTGATTTTTAAAAAATAGGCACGTTTTTGAAATTAAAGGACGATTTTCGAGCAAAATTTCTCGTCGAAAATAGGCTATAACTTTTTTTATTATTGAGATATCGAAAAAATCCTATGTACTTCTTTAGATAATCTAGTTTTATTGATGCAGTCCAAATTTGAAGTCGATCGGATAAAAATTGCTCGAGTTCTGCTGCGTGCCGCACTCAAAAAAGTGGTTTTGAGAAAAACGCGTTCAAAGTTTTAGGTTTGTTAATTTATGCGATAAATTGGAAAAAAAATTTTTTACATTTAAAAAGCGATGCCGGCACCGTATAGCTGGCCTTCAAGAAGCAAATCATTGTCCCTAGCATCTTTTCTCGAACTTGTAGAGGCTCTTCTTGCCTCTTTTGCAGCGTCTGTGAGCGAGCGCTCCGCCAGCTCGATCCGCGCTGCGTCGGTTTCAACGCAAAAATTGAAACAATTTGGGCCGATAGTTATCCCCAACGTCTCCAAAACTTTCATGAGGCTTCTCAGGCCATCATTGAAAAATAATACCTCGATATCAGCTGCAATATCGACGATTTTTTTGCTCCTAGACTGACACTTGGGGGCTATTGCCCAAACTGATTTGTTGTAGCTTTCGTTGTTGTTTTGCGTGAAGCCGCCCAAACAACGCTGCAGCAAATCGTCTCTGCTCAAATTTTCGAAGACTCCGGGCCGAAGACGGGACCCCGAGCGTCACGGAGCGCTGCACCGCTCCACAAAATATTCAATATCTCCGAAAATAATTATTTTTTCGACCTGGGTCCAACGGCATCTTAATCTTAAGTGTATTTTAGATTTTTCTAGATGGTCTTCAAAAAATCGATTTTTTGAAGCCGTCACAGTGGTGTTGTCCCTTAAAAGGTTAGACTACTGTAACGACCCGATAAACAGGGTTATGTAAAAAACTATAATTATGAAAGAATAACTGAGATGATTGGAAAATCGTTTGGACATTTATTTATATGCACATTAACAAAGTTGTGTACCAAATTTCGTGAAATAATATTAATGATTAAATAAGGTATAAAAAACTTCGCGAAAGACCTTTGAACGTGAGAGGCTCAACGGTGTACTTAATGTTGGCCGACTGGTTTATCCGAAACAAAAAAAAAACAGTTTTCTCTATGATCTATAGATAATATTGGCTTTACCGAGCCATTTTTTGTTATAGTGTTTCAATAATCAAAAAAGAGTTTGACTTTTTTGAAGATTTTTCGAGGTCAAATGACATCATTATTCTTAATAACTAATGAAAAAAATGCTAAGAAGAAAAACGTCGGTCAAGACTAAACTACTATTACACTGAATAACTGTACCGAATTTCCAATCAGCCCATTCACTAGATGTCGAGAAATCGTGTACACCGTTTTGAAAAACATAGTTTCGAGAACAATGCGTTTTAGGTATTCCTTTCGCGGCGGGCCGTATTTTGTGGAGGCATAAGGAGGGCCCGTCTGAATCATTGATTAATTACAATGGTACTTAAGGTCGTTGCTTAAAAATATTGGGGTAAATTTACTGAATGTTTACTGTTTACATCAATCTCCACTTGATCGCATTGGTTGTATGGGGTAACCTCGTTACCATTTCAGTTTCTCGCGTATACCTTCCGCATTGATGAAGGAAGTGACCCAAAGGACGAATATTGTGCGCAGGATAGTGTACAGAACAACATTACCGAAAAAAATACCCGGGGAAAAAAGTTCATTTCTGAATATATCTGAATCATATCTGTAGAATCAGATATGATCAGACAAGAAAATTGGCAATATCTGTTCATGTAGTCTCATGACAGATCATGTATGCTTATATCTGAGCATGAATGATCATATCAGAACCATTTTGATCATTTTGAGAGCAGACCCGTCCATATCGCAGCAGGTCTGACCAGATCCAATCCTCAGGCAAGAACTGATCTTGTTGGACCAGATCTGATTTTATTGGGCCAGATCTGATCATGTCAGGTAGAGCTGATTTTATTGGGCCAGATCTGATCATGTCAGGCAAATCTAATCTTATTGGACCAGATCTGTCTGTCCGTATAAGAATAAAATACTGTGGATCCCAGTAGACCTGGACATCTATGAACAATAGACCTGCCCATATGATAGAATCATAGTTTATCTGAACCATCAGACCAGGTATGACTCCGACTATATCAGAGCAAATCTTACCCTGTTGAGACAGATCAAATCTTGTTAGTGCAGTCATGAAGATATTAAAATGTTTACATATATAGAGCGGGGTTATTAACACGTCATCACTTGACGTGTTAATAATTAATAATATTATAGTAACTCACATGATCACATATAATACAGTCAGGTGAGGTGCCATATCTGATCGGATATCGTCTCATATCCTCATATATCGTTTCATATATTCAAAAGTTTTCATGTGTGAACAACTGAACTGCATATGCGACAAGGTATGAGTGTATAAGACTTCGTATATTTTCCAGGTTTGGTATCGTACCTGATGTGATAAAATTTTATATGAACGTGCCTGCTCACATATCACATCATATATTTTCAGATATGGTTTCACGCTGCCAACTCGCCTTGGTACCTGACCAGATAAAAACATATATGAGATCTATATAGCGGAGTCTGTTACCGTATTTGATCGGATATGATCTTATACGAACAGATACGTTCACGTATCACATCATGTATGTTCAGATACGAATTTACGGTACCAACTCGCCTTGGTACTTAGCCAGATATAAACAGATATGAGTTCATATATGGTCAGTCCAGATACTGCATTTGATCAGATATGATCCTCTATATGCATATGTGATGTAGAATATGATCAGACCTAATCATACATGATACTGTAAAATGGCAGATATAAATATATCTGATACATGTATGACAATATCTGAAACATATATGACAATATCTGAAACATATATGAACATATCCACTCAGCATGAACTTTTTTCCCCGGGTATATACAGGTTGCCGATATAATCAATGAAAATGTATGAAAACTACGCGACCAGTTTACGAAAATGTGAGGCTTGTTGAGGAGTATGTATTGAAATGTGGCAACGTCGGAACTATGGGAATAGCAGAACTCACACTAATCGGAAACATAGCGCGCCAATTTCAAATACGTTGAAGTCAAATGCAACGTCGGAACTAGGGGAATAACAGAACTCACACCAATCGAAAAAATAGCGCGCCAATTTCAAATACGTTGAAGTCAAATGCAACTAAGGGGAACTTATTCATTTATTTATTATGATGTATTCCCTTTTTTAGCTTCGGCGAGCATATTACGATGCTTGTGGGCACGAGCACTGATAAAATGTCTTTTCTATCGGAAACTTTGCGACGCACTAATATTTTTTTCCGAATCATTCGTTGCCTCCTTTTGCTCTGACATACCCTCGGAAAACGCTGGATGGATGGATGGATGGATGGACGGATGGATGGATGGATGGACGGATGGACGGATGGATGGATGGATGGATGGATGGATGGATGGATGGATGGATGGATGGATGGATGGACGGACGGACGGACGGACGGACGGACGGACGGACGGACGGACGGATGGATGGATGGATGGATGGATGGATATTTACATGTACCTGTTTGTTATTACCCGAAATATTTGATTACATTTGCAATGCCGTGAAATAATTGCACTTCGTGTAATATCTGTAGGTTTTATTTTATTTATTTTCACAGGAGCCTAACCCCTTAAGGCGATGGGACAACCTCTCAGTTGGCAGAGATCCCGCTGCATACTTTCCTCCGAACCAATCAACATTTTCAGAAACATAAGTTCTCCTTCCAATGAGAACGCAAATTAGATTTCTTTTTCCCCAAACGTCATTCCTCTGGAAGAAAATTGAGACACGGACATTCAACTATCTTCCTCGCATTCGATTGTCACGTGTCACTTTCACTCAGCCTCAACACGTCGTTTTGATGCAGAAAAAATATGTCTTTTTTTCCATTTGTTTGACAAACATTTATTTTATTTCGATACAAAACACTTATTTCGTTATTGGAATCAAATACCACAGTAAAGAGTTTGCTACCGCATTTAACCGCGGAAACGCAACGTTTTACGAATTTGTGTGAATGTCCTCTCTGAATGTCTCATATTCTCAGCTATAACATTACACATATAATGTAAAGCCTTTGGTGGACAATTTTTGTCTCCTTATCGTCTTTTTATCCCTCCAAGCCGTCAACTTTACGCGGGCCTACGCAGGCGTGGTAGTTATAACACGGAACTTCCTTTCGAATGTCTTCATACAGATATTCGTCTATCTTTTCCTCTTTCAACGTCACTTATCAATGCTACGGATATTCCGTAGATTTCGATATCGAGAGTGAACAGGAGGAAAAACAAAAATATGCTAGTATTTCTCGTATGGTTGTACACGTAGATTTTCTTCTTCTTCGTCACTGCTATCTCGTACTCTCGAGTTCTATAACTTTATAAGATACAAAAAATTGTCGATGTTCGATTTCTTTTCTAATTTTCACAGCAACAAAATAATGCTTCGTCGCGATGCACCAGTTTTCATTATCCATCCGGGGTAAAGATCTGCACCGTGAAATTTCACACTTGCAGAAGATTACACGTGTCCAACATTAGGAAACAAAGGATTTCTTTTTGTTTCAATGAGATGACCAAGTCATGACCTGGAATCGGAAGTGTACACTTCGAAACATGTTGAACGGAAAAAAAGTGTCTCGAAGCTTCCAAATATTTACAGATGTTTGAAACATGGGTAAGATGAATTAAGGGTGATTGAAAGGGAAAAAGGTCGAAGCTTAAGGACACTCGAAAATCACAATCAGAAACAGAAATCTGCAATTCTCTCATTTTCTGGTCTTATTTAAGGGGGGAAGTCCCTTTAGACGCCCGAAAATGAGTCATTTTTCATGATTTTTTAAGGGGCTATACCAGTGTGAGACTTTCAAAAAAACGATTTTTTTTTGCCTTTTTCGATAGTTTATACTTTCAAGAATATCCTGTAAACATTTCAAGGCCGTATTTCTAATCATTTTAACTTGCAAAAATCGATAGTCAAATCTTTAAACGAGTTTTTCTCGAAATGAGATTTTTCAAATTTGCTGACATTGTAACTCAAAGAGCAATTATTCGATGAACATGAAATTTGAACTGAGTACTCCTGAATATATTTACTCTACAATGACGTAGGACATTTTTGATTGGATGAAAATTGACGATTTCGCATTGAAAAAAACGACCATTTTATAGGCAAGAAAACAGACTTTTTTCATAACTACGCCATTTCGTTAGATTTTGATATTTTTCAAAAATCCTACGTCATTGTACAGGAAATACCTTCCAGTTTAACGATATTTTTTCCTTTTTCGGTTTCAGCTACTCAATCGGCTGGAATCATGTCAGCAGTGGAGGAACTTTTTTTTTTGCGCCTCCGAAGGCAGCGCATAAGTCGCGTGGATCTCAATATTTTTCGATGAAAAAATTACGTAATATAGGCCAAATATAGCCAAATATATTCTTAATTTTCCGAAACATTTAATTGAGTACTATTCTTCCCAAAAATTCCCGAAAATCACCCAAATTTTCAGCGTTCACACTGGTATATCCTAACGCTATCCTTCAAATAATGTCATAGTGAGAAACCCCCCAAAATTTCAGCCAGATCGATCAACAACTCTTTGAGCTATAACATGAGCAGTTTTTCAAAAGACGCCTAAAGGAATACCTTGTAACGCCGTAATTTTGTTTTGTTTAAACGAGAAAACATTTTTCTTAATACTTTAAAGTTGTAACAAGATAATGTCAAATGTTTCAAATCACGCGATTATAATATCACCTCTAAAAAAAATCACGAAAAATGACTCATTTTCGGGTGTCTAAAGGGATTTCCCTCCATAACGGTGATTAGCATGCTCCATGCGTTTTCAACGTGGTCTCGACATTTCAAGTCGCCACGAAACGTCTATTGATCCTCATCAATCGTGGCATGCCGAAAAACATGGTCTGGCAAAAATATTTCGTCGCCCCGCCGTTTTTAGACGTCGTCAAATAATATTTTATCTACAAATTAAAAAATTTCAAGCAAACTAAAAATATGACGAATTTACGTTCTACGTCATCGGTCAGTTTACTCGCCAGAATATTTCGGGAAACGAAATCTGAACTTTTGTTGACAGCTATGGCGATTCATAGCTGGTCTGTAAAATGCATGGTGTCTTCCCATTGACGGAGATCTCTAACGAATTATATCCAATACGTTATTGTATATTTCGGCCGGTTAGATATCGTTTTTTTTTTTTTTTCGTCACTTTTGTTTTATAGATCGATATTATACAGTATTACTAGAATAACGCGTGTGCGTTGTTTTTCCGATCAAGCCCGTTGTTCCGTAACGACGTTGTGTAAAGTTTCCGTGCCATTTAAAGAGACACCGCGGGGCCGGAAGTGGAAGGGGCGAGAATGCTGAACGTTTGGGGGCCGGGTTGAAATTCCGAACTTTGAATGATCAGAACGATCAAAACTCCGAAAGAATACCACCCCGAAGGATCAATACTCCGAAAGAATTTTACACGAAGGACCAAAACTCCGAAAATCTGACCACCGTCACAATAATTCGGCTATGGAAGTTTTAAAAGTTTCGAAATTTTCGATAAATCGACGAATTATTTCAAGATTTTTTTTTTATCAAGGCTTGAGATGCAGTCAGAATTTTCAAAAAATCGATTTCTTTTACATTTTCTTGAAGTATGATGTTTCAAAAATATTCCCCGAAAATTTCAAGTCAATCCGATGAATAATTTCCGGGATATCCCACAATTAGTGAAGGGGCGTCCGGTCCCCATGGCAGGTAGCGGACGGCGGCTGCACTGGAAAAAAAATTCAGTTGGTTTAACAAAATGTATCTTTAAATACGTTCAACTTGATTTTTGATTGGCATCACAAACATTTTGTTAATCTAACGATAGTTTTAGTGGTGTGAACTGTAGCTTATTTAGCTACAGTTCACACCACTAAAACTATCGTTAGATTAACAAAATGTTTGTTATGCCAATAAAAAATCAAGTTGAACGTATTTAAAGATACATTTTGTTAAACCAACTGAATTTTTTTTTCAGTGTGCAGCAACCGGTTTCGACCCCCGAAGGCAAAATGCTTCAAAGACAACAAATTGATATTTTGGAAGCTTCCACATCGGCAGAAGCCCTATTGCATGGGCCGGGAATTGATGATTCGGTGTGAGTAATTTTTTAATCAGTATTTCTATACATAAATCAAGTGTAAAATTGGAAAACTCTTTCAGAAATTTTCAAAAATGTATTACTCAAAAACTATGAACTTTAGCAAAATTTTATAAAGAATACTTTCGTTTCGAAATTGCCCAAAATGTTTTAAAAAAATAATTCATCCCGAAAAACTTTAATTTTTTGTAAAATTGTCTTAACAATTGGCTATAAACAATTGAATGCTCGACTTTTCGGCAAAAAATTGTGATTAAATTTGGTGCGTTTGTTGATAGCATTGAAAACTAGTCCTTAATCGAAGGATTTTCATTTTTATTGAAAAATTTCGATTTTTTTAACAATAAACGAGCAATTTTTTGGTCTTGAATCGAAAGTTATCTGTCGAAAGCCGCTATTTTGTTAATTTTTTAAAGAAAAAAAGCTTCGATTATGGACTAGATTTATTATTGAACGAATTATTTTTCTTTTGGGGGTTTTTTTTAATTTCATATAATCCAGTAAAATTGTATGATGGTCAGGCCAAGGGGGTCCGACAAAGATGGCGATATTTTTATAAATAATCAATATTTTTCTTCGAAAATTTGGACAAGTCGAGTTGAAATATAACATAAAAAGTCTGTGTCACTTTTGTGAATCAAACTTAATTCCTGTAAAAAAAAATATTGAAAATGCTCGTTTTTTCACGTCTCTCACTGCATATTACCCCTTAAGAAATGATTTTACGTCAATTGTGAAATTCGTCTAGACAATGTTATTCGTTCTACATCATTTACAGTCAACTGTGTAGACTTTCGCTGGCATCATCTTGACGAAACTTGCAATTTCGGAACATTAAAATCAGGACCTTTAAACCGTCGGAGCAATGTTCGGAATTTCAACCCAGCACCGAACGTTTTATGTCCAACAGCAAAATGCTCGCTTTTGTTTTCGAAACTTAACGCGACGAAACGGGCCTCACGGGTTTACAATCACGTTCCATTAGATTCTTTTAATCTAACATGTATACCTAAATTATCACTTATTACCATTATTATTACAGTTCGAAAGAATCCCGGGGATTCGATCGTCGGAGCCTTCTCCTAGACGCGACAATATTCGATTTTCGATTGTGAACAAAGTTTATTTTTTTATTTTTTTATCTTCATATTCCCCCACCACTCCAAAAGAAGTCTTTTTCTTGAGCATATTCGTGAAAACAATGGGTTTTCGCTAGTCCTCGCAAGAGTACAATCGCGTTCTCACTTTTGTCCATCGACATTGTATCGTTGGAACGTTCGATCGGTAACTCGTCGACATGTGTGCGCGCGCGCCTGCTGTACGATAAATATAGACGATAAAATGTGTTCACAATTGTTTTTTTTTGTTATCTTACTCGTCAGCACTTGGCATTCGTCTACGAATATAAGATAATTACAATGATGATAATGATAATAATTAAATAACAAATTAGTCTCGTTGAACCTTTGGTTCTTAGCAGCAGTCACAGAATCGCCCAGCGATTCGTTGAAAATTATTATTTTCTCCTTTCACAGGATTAAAGTCCCTTAATTCGGGACGTTTTCAAATCTTCTTCTTTACTTTTTTTTTTCTCTATCGATATACACGTTAGGCTCAGCTCTCAACTACTTGCAAACATTCTCAAGTCGATTTTTTCTTTCACGTTCGAAGAATCCCCGGAATATTCACGTTGGCAACTAATTCGCGAACGAGACGTAGGATTATAACGCTTTTTTTCCGGGGTCCTTCCCTCGATGCGATCCAAGCTACGTAACTTTTCTAAAGTATAATCCTAAATAGCCTTCTGTTTATAATCAATGATATATACGAATTTATCACGAGATCCTTCACAGTTTCTAAGTTCCTCCCGCTCTCCGTTTTTCACTTTCTCTCAGATTTTTTTCGTCGGAAGAAAGGTTTCTCTTCAGCTTTTATACAATTATTCTTAAGGCAATGCGAGGTCAGGATTAACCGTGATGTTCGAGCATAGCTCGTGGTCGCGCGAGTCGCCCCAGCCGCCGTTGCCCTTACGGAGTTTCGTCTTTTTCGCAATTCCGGCAATCGTCAGCGTCAGTTGCGTCGGGAATAGATGAGATCGCGCGGTGTTCAGAACATTTTGCACTTTCGCGATAACGGCGGTTGATTCGCAATTATTTTTCTTGTGATGTACACCGCTGAAACAAAAAATTGCATTCGTTTCAAACAATGAAGAACCATTAATATAATAAAATGATTTGAGAATAATTTTACGTTGTAATGTTACGGTATATTGATTCAGGTAGAATATCCATAAGTACAAATTTCCATAAGTACGAATATCCATAAGTCGAATATCCATAAGTGCCAATATCCATAAGTGGATATCCATAAGTCGAATATCCATAAGTGAATACTCATAAGTCGAATGTCCATAAGTATATATCCATAAGTGAGTATACAGTAGAAATGAGTGCCAGAAATGGCGGGAGGTAGAGAAAAAGTGAGTTTGTTTGGGTTGTCCAAATGAACCGGAGATAGAATACTCATAAGTCGAATTTCCATAACCGAATATCCATAAGCCGAATATCTATAAGTACGAATATCCATAAGTCGAATATTCATAAGTCGAATATCCATAAGTCGTATATCCATAAGTGAATGTCCATAAGTCGAATATCCATAAGTACAAATATCCATAAGTACGAATATCCATAAGTCGAACATCCATAAGTGCCAATATCCATAAGTGAATATTCATAAGTCGAATATCCATAAGTCGAAGATCCATAAGTACGAATATCCATAAGTGAATATAGAGTAGAAATGAGTGCCAGCAATGGCGGGAGGTACAGAAAAAGTGAGTTTGTTTGGGTTATCCATACGAGCGGGAGATAGAATATTCATAAGTCGAATTTCCATAACCGAATATCCATAAGTCGAATATCCATAAGTCGTATATCCAGAAGTGAATATTCATAAGTCGAAGATCCATAAGTACAAATATCCATAAGTACGAATATCCATAAGTCGAACATCCATAAGTGCCAATATCCATAAGTGAATATTCATAAGTCGAATATCCATAAGTCGAATATCCATAAGTCGAAGATCCATAAGTACGAATATCCATAAGTGAATATACAGTAGAAATGAGTGCCAGAAATGGCGGGAGATAGAGGAAAAGTGAGTATAGAAGGAACCCAAACAAATACTTAAAAACAAACCCAAACAAACTCACTTATCTCTGCCTCCCGCTATTTCTGACAATCATTTCTACTCTATACTCACTTATGGATATTCGACTTGTGGATATTCACACTTATGGATATTCGTACTTATGGATATTCGACTTATGGATATTCGACTTATGGATATTCGACTTATGGATATTCGACTTATGGATATTCGTACTTATGGATATTCGACTTATAGATATTCGTACTTATGGATATTCGACTTATAGATATTCGTACTTATGGATATTCGACTTATGGATATTCGTACTTATGGATATTCGTACTTACGAATATTCGACGACGGTGCGGTATATTAGCTATATTTTTTTAACTGCACTTTCGCGCTTGGATTCAATTTCGTTTGCTGATTTATTTAAACTTGAAATGGCAATGTGCATATAGGGATGAGTGGGGTACAATGTATCACGGGGCACTGCGAGCTAGATGCGATTACTCGGAGGTTTGTAGCCCGCAAATTCCGGAATTTGTTGTGCTGGATCGCGATTTATATTCGGTTTCGTCAGGCATAAAACAAAGTCGACAACAGCTCACGAAAAATTATTGAAAATTAAAAATTGATTTGAGGCTTGGAAAAAAATATGTCGCTCGCTGAAAAAAACGTAAAATGTAACGTAACGTTCTGTAGCGGCTCGGGCTTTCGGTCCAAAATCGATAGTTTTATTATTCATGATGAGCTCAGTGACTTGTGTTTTTCCATTCGTAGTTTAATTAATAGTTGTTTTCATCAAGAATCAAATATTTAACTAGTGGGGTGCAATGTATCATCGAGATGTTCCGACTCCAATACTCCGACTCCCAATGAGGAAACAAAGAAGTGACGACGCTCCGAAGAAGCGCAATGTGTCACGGGCCGCTGTCAACGACGTGCGATTTGTAAAAATAAGACGTTCCTGTGATATTACGCATTTTATACTGATACTGATATACTGATTTTGTTTGGGTTCGTACTGTTATGTGTAAAAATCTATTATCTATGTTAGAAAAATATGAGTTCCAACCGCCTCATTGTACCCTATGTTTCGCAGTAGTTGAAACACTGTACCCACCTAGGAGGGATTCTCCGTCAATTCAGCCACTTTTTTTTCGACCCTCTCAGATCTGCCTCATAATTGGTTATATTAAAGTACTACTAAAAGGCATTCGATGTAAATTTTTTGAGATTTTTTGTAATTCAACATTTTAGAAAATCCCGTTTTTTTCCAAATGAATATATCTCGGACACTAGACGTAACTGAAAAAAAATGTCTATACATAAAAGTTGTAGTTTTATGTTAGCCTTCGAGCGGACGACTTGAAATAGTTCTTACGTTCCAGTAACGTTGATTTTTTTTTTACCAAAAGAGGCAATTTTTCTTTAAATTTAAAAACGGCCATTTTTTGGCTGAAAAAATTACAGAGTCTTCCAGTATGTCTGACGATATCGCAAAAAATCTCCAGAGTGGCACGGATCGAGGTTCTAGGCTAAAAAAAATGAAACCACACAAATTCATTTTTTTATACCGGAAGACCGTTTTTTGTTGAAAAAATTTCAGCAAAAAACGGCTGTTTTTGATCAAAAAAAAAATAATTTCCCCCTTTTTTGGTAAAAATCAGCGTTACCGGAACGTAAAAATTATTTCAAATATTCCGCTCGAAAGTCAATACAAAACTACAACTTTTATGTGCAGACATTTTTTTTCAGTAACTTCAATTTTCCGAAATATGTTAGCGAGCACAAAGCGGCTTTTTCTAAAATGTTGGATTAAAAAATCTGAAAAAATTTACATAGAAAGCCTTTTAATGGTACTTTGATATAACCAATTATGGGGCACATGTGAAATGGTCGGAAAAAGTGGTTGAATTGACAGAGAAAGCCGCATTAACATATCTCAGAAACTTGATGTTATTGAAGAAAAATGTCTACACATAAAAGTTATAGTTTTGTGTTAGCTTTCGAGCGGAATATTTGAAATAATTTTTACGTTCCGGTAACGCTGATTTTTTACCAAAAAAGGGGGAAATAATTTTTTTATTAAAAAACAGCCGTTTTTTTTTGCTGAAAAAATTACAGTCTTTCAGTATATCTGACGATATCGAAAAAAAACGCCAGTGGCACGGAGCGAGGTTCCGGTATGAAAAAATTAATTTGTGTGTTTTAATTTTTTTTACCCTAGAACCTCGATCCGTGCCACTCTGGCGTTTTTTTTTGCGATATCATCAGACATACTGGAAAACTCTGTAATTTTTTCAGCCGCAAGAAATGGCCGTTTGTGATTAAAAAAATAATTTCCCCCTTTTTTGGTAAAAAAACCAGCGTCACCGGAACGTAAAAATTATTTCAAGTCGTCCGTTCGAAAACTAACACAAAACTACAACTTTTATGTTCATTTTTTTTTTTTCAACATTTCAACATTTCAGACATTTTTTTTTCAATTACTTCTAGTTTCCGAGATATATTCATTTGGAAAAAAACGGCATTTTCAAAAATGTTGGATTAAAAAATCTGAAAAAATTCACATAGTAGTACTTCGATATAACCAAATGATATAACCTTTTAGTAGTACTTTGATATACCCAATTATTGGGCAGATCTGAGATGGTTGAAAAAAAGTGGCTGAATTGACGGAAAATCCCTCCTATATGATACATTGTACCCCACCCACTACGTGAAAACCGCAATTTTTTTTGGTCTCATTATTTTGGTATTTTTAATCTTTTTGAAAAAAATATGGCTTCATTGTACACCTAATGGTTTATAAAATCGGTTATGATCTTTTTTTTTCTAATCGAATTACCTTGATTACAGTAAAAATTCGTTAGAAAAAAGTATCACATTGTACCCCACCTTCCCCTACTTGTCAATGTTGACGTAGCACGCTATTTTTCTGAGGGGCTGGGGTACCGGCCTGACAAAAAAGTGAATTAGTTCACATTCATCTTTAAAAAAATAAAACTCAAATAATAGTCGATAATCACGGTAATGTTCATATTAACATAAATATAACACTTTTGCAATACCTAAAAAAGATAACTAATTTTTCATCATTCTTTAATCCAGTTACCAGTTTTGCAACTTTACTTTCAGTAAGTGGTCAATTAAGGGAGGACACCACTGCAAAATTTTCGAAGAATCGTTTTTTTTGGAAACACTTTTGAAAAATCCTTCAAACGCTCAAAAATATGATGCATATTCGGTTATAGCTGGAAAAACAGTTTTGAAGTGGTTTTCGAGCTATTTTTGAGGGGAGCATCCAAGCGCTGAAAAGCGCCTTCAGCGATGCTACGCCGGTAGACGCAGTTCTCGACTCTTGTAAGCTTATTATCTTCAGAGAAAAAGTTACCGACTAAAAATAGTTTTACTTTCTACCAATAGGTGGCATTAGATTGCGGAAAAAAGTTTAATCAGCTGTAGCGTCTATAAAACCGTTGACGTCATACACCTTTATCTCAAAACTATGTTTTTGAAATCGACACGCACTAGAATTCTAACAATTTTTGTCCACTCGACTTGAAATTTTAACTGTATCTTTTTAGATTGCTTTAACCCTTTGAAGCATACATTTTTCTTTACGTGCAATTGGCTTGAAATTTTGTACTCGGGGGTTTTCGGGGTCGCTGATTACGAATCTGGACTCAAAATTCGGGAATTCAAGATGGCGGATCCAATATGGCAGACCATAAATGCAAAACGTCGTTTGATGATAGCGAAAGTTGGTACTCGGGGGTTTTCGGGGTCGCTGATTACGAATCTGCACTCAAAATTCGGGAACTTAAGATGGCGGATCCAATATGGCGGACCATAAATGCAAAACGTCGTTTGATGATAGCGAAAGTTGGTACCCGGGGGTTTTCGGGGTCGCTGATTACGAATCTGCACTTAAAATTCGGGAACTTAAGATGGTGGATCCAATATGGCGGACCATAAATGCAAAACGTCGTTTGATGATAGCGAAAGTTGGTACCCGGGGGTTTTCGGGGTCGCTGATTACGAATCTGCACTCAAAATTCGGGAATTCAAAATGGCGGATCCAATATGGAGGTCCATAAATGCAAAACGTCGTTTGATGATAGCGAAAGTTGGTACTCGGGGGTTTTCGGGGTCGCTGTTACATGAAATGAGCTCCCAAAAAAAATAGATCATCAAATTTGGAAAAAATCATTTACTTTTTGCCATTTACAGCCGCCATATTGGATCCGCCATTTTCAATTTGACGGTTTAGAGTTCGGGTTCGTATTCAGTGGATCAAAAACCAAGTTTTTACCTATCGTTCGGTTATGGTTTACCTGCTAGATTTGTCGTAATCAGATTTATGATGTGAAAAGTTCGTTTTTTTTGCACTTTCGTTATTGACGACACCCGCTACGTGAAAATAAAAATTTAATAGGTATGTTTGAGTAGTTATTGAAGTCTTAGGAACCTTGAAACGCATTTACAACCGCCATATTTAATTAAAAAACACTTTTGAATCGTCAAAATCTGAATTGAATTAGGTGTAACCCCAGTGTTACACTATGCCGCAAAGGGTTAACAGACAACTACGAGCGCTTTTTTCGATAATTTGAAAATTGTAAAAAATATATCACTTTTTATATGAAAATTATGGTCGAAAAACGAACTTTTTTTCAAACTCGTCTCCATTTTTTCCCCATTATTTATTAATTTTCCTCTGTACTTGACTGCTAAAGCTAATATAATTAACGAAAATATTTCACTCTTAGATGAAAACTAGTCGTGCTATAGCGACTCGTGCGCCACCATTTTGTATTCTTTTGACAAATACATTTTTTCACATACTACAATGTACACTCAAATACACCATGTATTTTATTCCTTTCTTTAAAAAAATCCAAAGAACACGGTCGAAAATGGGCGGTTATTTCTTTCTGCAAATCGGCCGAACACTTTTTTAGCTGGAATTTATTTTTAGTTCAGCAGTCACATATGAGAGAATCTTTACTGAAGCATAATGCTTGTAAGCCACATTTTTATCCGCCTCGTGACAGAAAAACTGTCGCAGCTGGCGAAGCTCACTGGGAGTACTATTGCTGCTTGGAAACGTTTATACAAGTTAGGGCAGTTCTTCTTTTGAATATGCTTTCTTAAATTTTGAGCATTTATTTCATTATTAAAAAAAAAGTATATTCTTCACGACCATCGCTTCAGCTTCTAGGGCTGACGTATCAATTATTAAGATCTTTTATAATTATTGATAAAAACCACTCCGTTCTTCATATCCAATTTAAAAAATGCATCAACAGCGTGAGTCGACGGTCGATTCTCAAATCAGCGCTTTAGATTTACAATGGAATTATATTTTACTTGGTGGTAACTGTTGATCTTCCAGTGTTCTGCTGGCTTCGCATTGGCGGGCAAATCGTATGTATGCCTTTTGCCCCCACTTAACTTAAGGGGGGAAAATAACTACATTTTGCAGTAAAAAATACTTAAGAAAAATTCTCAACAACATTTAGGGTCATGCTTTGACAATAAGGTTAAGAAGATTTCTACTAAATATTAGAACGATTTCTAATATTTAGTAGAAATACGAATACGGACGATTAGTTTTTACACTGAGAAAAGAAATCATTGATCCAATATCATTGGTGTTATTGAATGGAATTTCGTTGATTCAATTGTAAAATTGTTGGTGTAAATAATCGGATTTATTAGTCAAAACAAAACGCTATTGACTTCAATGACATAATAAAATTGAAAGTTTTTTTTCACTCAAAAGATATGTCAGCCGAGAACAATATATTATTGAAACTATCTAAAAAATTATCGCGAACAAATGATATAGTTGTTAATGCAATTTCTGTAACGAACGAAAAAAGCGTTTCAATTTATAACATGAATATTGTTGATTCGAATACACAAGAAAAATTGAATTTCGCTCGTTTGATTCAAATAAAATTTCTATTGAGTAAATATGTTATTTTATTGTTTTCACCATATCAGATATTGATTTTAAGTACATTATGCGTTAAAATATTAATATTTTATTTTGATTGAAAGATATTAAGCAATGTCTGAATTGGTTAAAAAATTATGCGAAAGTAAAATTTGTTTCTTGCACATTTGGGCGAAAAAATTCAACCAAATCATGGCCGAGCGCCACCGAAATTATAGGTGTGAGGAAACCCGTAGTTCTCGGAGTAACCGCTAGAGGCCGCACGCGCGCTCGTTTCTCGTAAGCGTAGCGCGAACCGAAAATCTACTTAAACGCTGCAGAAACTCTAAAGAGTATCGCTTCTTGGCCTGTGGCTAAGATCAAAGTGTAGTATCTGTTCTAATCAGTTGAATATCTGATATTCTCTCCACGGATATTCCATTGGATATCTGATATTCTGTCCACTATTATTGTGGATGTTCATTCTAATGCTCACTTTTTATTTAAGATTAAAAACAAATTGAAAATCTTACGTCTCATGGCATATTCGTTTCGATGTAGTAAAGAAATAATTAATTCTATTGATTATATTTTTGTACCAAATAAAAAATGTTTGTAGCAACCGCTTAATTATTTCATCCAATACATCTACGGATTGTATATAGAATGATTTCAATAGAATATTATTTTATTTGAAGGATAATGTAGATATTCAGAGAACAGAAGAGCTTTTTCAAATAAAATAATATGTTATTTAAATTAAAGACATTTTCAATTATTTTATAGTCTTGAAACAATCTCATATATCGGTGGCACTCTGCAGCAGCACATTTATTTGGATCAACCAATGTATTTTTTTGATTCAATTATTTGGTTTTCTCAGTGTAGCTATACGTCACGCCTGTTTTGGAAATGCAGTTTAGAAGACCGTGCCATCCCTCCGCCATTTTTAAGGTTGTCATGGGGTTCAGTCAACATGTTACCACTGAGCTGAAATTTTTTCTGGACCTTTATAACCTTTTTGCTGATCGTCCTGTGCAGTTTGAATACGATCCACAGTACCGTTTTAGCGAAAAAAAAGTCGGCAACTCGACGTATTTCGTGGGCTAATTACCTTACGCTTATGAAAAACGCCCGGTCATTTTTTCAGTACATTGTTAATGTCGGCCAAGTGAATGTTACCACAGAGCTGAAAGAATAGGTACGGTTGGTAACGTGAAAATGAGTATTCACAGTACCGTTATAAAATTATTAATGTTTTTGATAGCGAATTTGTGCGAAGATCAAGCACTCGAAATATCAGACAGTGCAATCATGGCAACGGCGTAGACGGCACAAATGCTACCTATCTTATCGGTATTCGGTAATTATGCCCGGGAACCTCAAACTGCTCGGATCATGATAATTAACAATGATTATTATTGGTACTTATTCTCTTAATTAGTGATAATTACTCAATATTAATTTGATAACTATGTTCTGAAATTATACATTCCTAGGCAAAGACAAAATAACGCGGATTTTTTTTCATACATAATTTTTTTTTTAGAATTTCCGTAAATTATTAAAGTTTTTTATTCCTCGAGATTATAGGCACCTTTAGTACACACTTTTTCTTTTTTACTTGGACCGATATTCATTTTTGACAGCTCCTTGGGCCGATATTGAGATTACGAACGGGGCGCATATGTCTCTAACTTCGCGACACTTCTGCCAACCTGGGCATTATGATATACGACGATTTACGACGTTGCCAATTTGTTTCGCGTTAATTTAGCGAGAAAAAGTTATAGAAAATAATTATACAAAGTAATGAAAACACTTAACGTAATCACCGAATGATCAAAAAAGCATATTTTTACAAATATATGTAGAAAAATAGTTCGAAAACGCACGTTCAATATTACGATTATTTGAAAACTAACTAAGTTGGTAGCAGTCAATCGGTTCCGTGCATAAACATAGGGCGCTTCCCTCGTACTTCACCCCCGACGGCTAAATCCCATAAAAAACTTAAAGATCAATAAAAAAAATACCATGCAACAGCCAAAAGTAGTAATAAAACATACCCCAAGTCTCAAAAATTGTAAAAAAAAATCTTTCCTTAACCCTCCGTAGTCACACTTCGGTCGAATAACATAGTAGTCACAATGGGTAAAATTTACCCTGCCAAGTCTCAATTGGTTTGCTGTCTGAAAACTATCAGTTCGATCGGGATTGAAAAAGTACTAGAAAATATTTGAACATTTTAGAACATGTGTGAAAATTCGGTGTATCAAAATTCAAATGACACCATGTTTTTAAAAAATCACGAATAGGGCAATTTGTCAAAAAAATACACCTTTTCACTAAAAAAATCATAACATTCTGAATTTTCGATATTTTCAAGTGAAATTGGAACCGTATACTCGTCAAACATGGTACTTCTAGGGAAAAAAATAGTGACAGTGGCATTCCAAACCCTCGCCTTCGGGAGGGCCGTCCTTTAATTGAAACTAGGACCCATAAATATTTAGACCCATAGTTAGGTCTGGGTGAAATTTACCCACGGTGGCCAATAAAGGTTAAAAAAGTCATGAAAATCATCAATTTTTTCCTCACCTAAAGGTGCCTCCCCCCTTAAGGGGTTACCCCCACTTGCGATTTTGAAAAAATCGATTTTTTTTATTGCATTTTTTTGAAGTATAAGTATCTGAGAATATGTCCTGAAAATTTCAAGTCGATCCGAACAAAATTGACTGAGATATGAGCGTTGAAAGAGAACGACCGACTTATTGAAACTTTAAACGCGTTTTTCTCAAAATGGCATTTCTGAAGTCGGTGACCAAGATTACTCGAACACTAATGAACCGATCTTCTGGAAATTTTGCAGGCTTATTTAATACATAAAAATGTAGTCTTCAATCGTTCGATTATTTTTTTCGAAAAAAAAAATGGCCGTTTTATAGCCAAAAAACGGTCGTTTTTTTTCGTTAAAATCGAACCATTAACTTTGACTGTCCGTCATTTTGTGAAAAATGAATATTTTTTAAAATCCTTCGATTAAAGACTAGTTTATACTTATATTTGACTAAATCCATCCGCATTTTTTTTTTCAGATGATCCACTTCGCCGCAATGTTGGTCACCGCAAACCGTGTATATAAAAACATTATTTCATTGACGGCCATTTGCCACTAAACAATGTAATATTTTTCAATAAAAAAATTACTGAAAGTTCTTCAAGATGTGTTCTTTAAGATGTTATATTGATCGATTAAAAAAGTGTTGTAGTTTTCTTTTAAAAAAATCATGAAAAAGGCCTTTGTTTTGCGCTACAAGTGGGGGTAAGGCCTTAAATCCGAAATTTCAATATCTATTTTTAATTCACATAATAAAAAAGCCACCTTTGTACAAAATAAAAAATTACGATCGAGGAAATAGTTCAAGTTTTGTCAAATCATTTCTTTAAGCCTGCTTGGGTGAAACCTCAATAAAATGAATCGATTATTTGATTTTAATTATTTGGGGTCAATTTTTTTTTTATCTGGTTTGATTGGCTATGCCAATGCTCATCGACTGGAAACGAGAAGAAACAAAAGTTTCACTTACCATTCTCCAATGTGAAAGACTCTCGGGGCTCTCATCATCATCGTGACAAGGCCGGAATCGAGACGAGGTACAGCACCCGCACCTTTGCTAGGTGGAAGACAAGTTTGGGCGACGTGCTGAAGGCTCCAGTCCCAGTTGTAATCGTCGTAGGAGCAGAATCGCGTGGTACATTTTCTCAATTTGTTCCACGTAATACGATTGAACGCCATGCCCATATTGTGCTTGCTCGATATCCACGGTATAACTTCAGCCTGCGAACGCAACCGATTTTGTGATTTCGCGCTACTCAAAAAATCACGTATTTCCGATAGCCAAAAAAATACTAATATATACAAACAATCATACACAGAGGAGACAATCATATTTGAGGAGCTGGCGAACGAAATCAGACTTGTCCACACTACGTCATTTTTTTTTAGAAATTTTCGTGTTTTTCAAGCACACCTTTAATAGCTCTCGAAATATTTTGCAACAAAGCCGGTTTTAAACACCTTAAAATTTGTTAAAAACTGCCTTCTCGTGCGAAAAAGCAGTTTTCAGGCCCAAAAGAATAAAAGAATTTGACATGGTGTGGACAAGTCCGTTCGCTACCTCCTAATTTCCATAACCGGCTACATTGTCAAACCATAAGAAATCATTCGGAACTGAAAAAAAAAGAACATTTTCCTGTAAAATATTACTTGTGCAGGATGAAAAGAAAATAACAGGAAACTGCGATGAAATCATTTCAGATTTCATTACGGCTACATCATAGCGTTTGCATCCTTCATCCATTACTTTGTATCCGGTGAAAAAAATATATCGACGGCACCAATGGCAAAGAAGATATCTATTAAGAGTTCGAAGCGTTTTAACGGAACTATGAGTCGTATTGATTAATAATTTTCGGAATGAATGTAGAGGTTATTTATAAAATTTTCAATTCATGGTTCGATAGAATTTTCGTTCGTTAACAATAGACGTTATAATAAAGGATTAAAGACTAAAACGTTTAGGTACACTACCGGTGAAAAGTTTCCAGACAGAAATTCAAAAACGTTCCGCAACGATTCTTTATGCCATTTCATCGATAGTTGACATAAATGAATTTAATAAATGGCATTTTGAAGGGGCGGAATTCACCTTCATTCCGTTTATTTTTCGAAAATTTTCGGCTATTTTTTACGATTAGTACGCTTTTTCGAAAACGACCATTTTCCGCCTTTTTTTGTTCCTTTTCCGGTGGACCCCGTTTCCAGACAAGCGTTTTTTTATGCATTTCTCTGTCCGGAATCATAAAGGGGGAAGCCAAGCTTCGATTTTGTTTTTTTTTAAAGCTTCGTACGATTTTTTTCTCTAAAGATACATTTATTTAAAGAAAAGAGAAAATTTGAAAAAAAAAACAACGTGTAACGCGGAAACGACAAGGATTCAAGCAACAGCTCAGGATAGTAAAAAGTTGAATCGGTTTGCGTCGAGTTCGCGAGAATTTTTTCAAATTTTATTTGCGAAAAAATTTGTTCACCCGTTTTTGGCGAATAATCAGATGATTTAATTACCGTAACTAGAGAACTAAGGGGTTTGTGGTAAAATTTCAAAAGAGGAAAAAATTGTATTTTTCTGTGTTCAACGCAATATAATTAATTCAGATTTTTTTCGCCATCTTTTTCCCCGTTAACATTTTATAGTTTTTTAGTCGACTCCATCGATTACGGCCTTATATACGCGAAAAATTTACAAATGTTTCATTTTAAAATTATTTTTGATTCCATTAGCCTGAACGGCTAGGAGTATTTTAAGCTTTACAGAATTGAAAAATTCCGAAAATTGTTAAGGTAAGTTTGCATTTAAAATAGATTAAGTAAGATTGCATTTAAAATAGATACAGCGTGGCGCGCCCGACCGCCCACTTCAAAGCCGCTTTTCCACGATTCACTTTTTAGAATCTTGTGAAAGTTTTAACTCTTGAATGAGGGTTCAGATCGCTTTGAAATTTTTACAACATATTCTTAGTATCATCACCTATAGTGTGAACCACAGAAACAAAAATTTCAATGACACAAAAAAAATATAAAAAATAAAATACCGACAGAATATTGAGTAAAAAAATTTAAGTATCGAATTTTTATTATGATAATTTAAAAAAACAATATTGTTGGTTCACACTGACGATACATTCATTATGCAATTATAAATGTGTTTATTTTTTTCTTCAGACACCCACATCGATGCGGAGAACTTTCACCATCAACGAGCGCGCAAAAAAAAAGTACATTGCTTTATTATGTTGTATCTCCGCCATTTGTTATTATTTCTGATTTTTTACATATACTTAATCATGTGCATAAATGATCGGTAAAAAAAATGTTGTCAATATATGCGTCATTTTTTTAACCACGTCTAGAAAAGTACCTTCGAAAATCGGCGAAATCGCGTATATAAGGCCTCAATTTCAACCGATTCGATTGCGTTGAAAATAGAATAACACAATTTTTTCCTCTCTTGAAATTTTACCACAAATACCCTCAGTTCTCGAGTTACGGTAATTAAATCATCTGTTTTTTTTTTACCGAAAATAGGTGAAAATTTGTTTCTTAACTCTCGCGAACTCAACGAAAACCGATTCAACTTTTTACTATCTTGAGGTTTTCCATGAATCCTTGTCGTTTTCGCGTTGCACGTTATTATTCTAATCGTTTCTTAAAAAAAAAATTAAAATATCTTTAGAACAAAAAATCGACGATGTTTAGAAAAAAAATTGTAGCTCGAGCTCCCCCCTTTACGATTCCGGTGAAATAAATGTATAAAAAACTTTTCCTGTAAACGGGGTCCACCATAAAACACGGTCGTTTTCGAAAAAGGGTACTAGTCGTAAAAAAATATACTCAAAATAAAAAATAAAAACGGACTGAAGGTGAATTCCTCCCCTTCAAAATGCCGTTTATAAACTTCATTTGTATCAACTATCGCCGAATTGGCACAAAAAATAGTTCCGAAACTTTTCGAAGGTAGTGTACATGTAATCAGGAAGAGACATATTGAGATTTGACCATCTTTGCGGATCACACGTGCGACCAACCATGCCTACATCAATGTCTGCATTCTACTCTACAATTTCAGCGAGAGCAAAGCAATACGAGAATGAGGAAGGAGTCGAGCTGTGGTGCAGAACAAAAATAACGCCAACTACAGTGGGCCAGACGATTTTTTTCGGGCAACGACGATTCGATTTGAGCTCGATTATTTTTAGGGAAAATAAGGATGAAACGTTACTTTTGAGATGAAGATCGCTAGTTCGATAATTCCCGCAATGAAATGAGACCACAGGCCCCAAACGAATGATGTTTTTTCGAAGAGTTTCACAACCCCTCGCGATCACTCTTTAATCGAATTGTACAAAATAAATATCGAAAGAATCGTTCTTTCGTCTCGTCGAAGTTTCAATTGTGACCTCAAAAAACGTCTGGCGCAAGATGAGGACGAGCAATTAAGATTGAGAGGCAGCTGGTTCGCTATTAAGATTATACTTGTAAATGTCTAACGAAGCACCTCTACACTCAATTGCCTGCAACCGTCTTTTGGAGAATGTATTCTGGAGTTAAAAGGTACGGGAGCAAAGCGCAAGAACCCGGCTGATCAGGTTAAAAATCAAGCACTGTAAGATTATATAGATATATATGTATGTAAATACATAAATACATATACGAGAATTGGGCACTTGGGTTTTTCGATAATCTATTATTCGATTATTCCTTAATTTGTTTGTTTAATGACAATTCTTCCGAACATTGTAATCCTGTAGATCTCCAGAATGATGGGATTAAGAAAATGTTGAAAAATTGAAATGTTTCAAGGGGTTAGGCGACTGTGAAAATGACGAAAACTCGCTCGTCGCTTGAAGCAACCCAAATTGACGAGGAAGGTCCAATATATGGTGCAGGAATCGCAGATTGAATAGTACTTTAGTCTTGACCGGCGTTTTTATCCTTAACATTTTTTTGTCATTACTTATTTCCAATAATGATCTCATATTTACTCGAAAAAATGAAAACAAAATTCGAAAATTGATTTTTCAGCTATAACGCGAGCAAATTTTTAAAAGACGCCTAAAGGAATACCTTATAACGCCGCCATTTTGATTTGTTTAAAAAAAATTAACACTTGAAAGTTGTAATAAAATAATGTCAAAATTTAAAAATGACGTGATTATTTTATTACCTTAAAAAAAATCATGAAAAATGACTCATTTTCGAGCGTCTA
>OZ023316.1:27344198-27385868 GCA_964007375.1 Ophion obscuratus
TACCATTTTTTTTTTCGTACGAAAAAGTGATTCACTTATCAAATTAATTTCACATCCATTTAGTATGAATATCGAGCTGTTAAAAAAATATATATATTTTTTTCGATGTAGAAAATGGCCGACTACTCGGAATTTCTGATTAATCGAAAACTTTTCATTTTCTGATCAGGTTATGAACAGTTATAACGAAATTTTTCACTGAAAATTCATTTTTTAAGTTCAAATACCTACAACTTTTGAATAAAACAATATTTTTTTTAATTCCGTACGTACTTCTCTAGGTATTCTAATGTAGTTTGACGAGAATTTCTGTTTTTTGTTCTCGGTAAAAAAAATTGTGGATGCTAAATGTCACGCCGCGGAGCGCCTAAAGAAAAAGATAACAAAAGAAAATATTAGTAGTCGGCCATTTTGTACATCGAAAAAAAATATATATTTTTTCTAACAGCTCAATATTCATACTAAATAGATGTGTAATTAATTTGATGAGAGAATCACTTTTTCATACGAAAAAAAAATGTTAAATTCGCACATGATTTTATACCGGTTACTGTGGCCTGAGGCCTTAATGAAAAATTGTATAACCTTAAGAGTTTGAGGGAGTACCCCACAGTGACATTTAGAAGCTCGTTGGAACTTTTCATGCGGTTCGATAGATGAGAAAAAATCTGCACATTTTTATTGAGATTTATGACGAAAAATGTGCATTGTTTATCATTAGCATCTGGTTAAGGGGCTACATCTACCTCGGCGAGTAAAAAAATTTCACATTTTCCAAAAATATTTGCAATCGATAGTAGCACCTTTAAGCTATATTCCCTGAAAATTTCATTGAGATATTGAGGCAGCGGCACCATACTTCAGACTTTAAACGCGTTGTTCTCGGAACACTGTTTTCAACGTCGGTGGACATGATATCTCGAGAACCGCTTGATGGATTGTTCCCAAATTTACAGAAGATACGATGAGAAACATTTCAAAGTCGTTGATGATCTCACTTGTTTAAAGTCGATTTTCATTTTTTAATAGTTACGTAAAAGTGACGACTTTTGTCATGGATTTTGTACGCTCGAGTTTCAATTCGCTGCCACGTTGTTAAAAATAATGTTTTTAAAAATCAACGATCGTCAAGGACTCGTATTTATTGTTAGATTGAATAACCCGTTTGGTTTTTAGATTTCAGATGGACCGTTTAAGCTGGAGAGTGTCCACCGCCAAACGTCGCCAAAAAATGTTATCGTCTGCTGTGTTTTTATCCTTTCTCCCTTCTTTTTGGTATTTTTTTAAAACGCTCTCATCATATGTACCTTCGTGTTGAAAAAAATGCGTTTCTTTTTCACCAACCGTTTCACAGAAAAAAACAATCGGAATTTGGCCATTTTTTCCGGGCCTCAAATTAGATGTAGCCCCTCAAAAGAAAGCGTTATGACCAAATCACCCGTCAGACGATTGGAGATATTATTTATGGATGGAATTCGATTTTTCTTCAGAACTCCTAAACATCATATTTTTCCAATTATTTATAGTTTTTCTTTCTATCTGACGTATACCTTTTTGAGCATGTATATTACGGTGGCACAATGTTGAGCTCTATTTTTTTTCCTTTTTCTCACCATTCAATTATCTTCTCTAAATAAAAAAAAATTATCGCGAAAGCTTCGAGTCGTCAAAAAATATTTAGAGGTCGCTCAAGCCTCCCACATTTTCATTAAAAAATTGATTTTTTTCGTCCACTTCTTACCCATGAATTTTACGCTTTATAATTTCAAAATTAACCCCGCGAAAGCTCTAGCCGGCCAATGAATATTCAGTGGTCGTTCAAGAACTTCGAAATTTCCAATTTTCGCAACTTTTTAAAACTCTCCTCACTCATAAATGTGACGTTTTGTAATATTTTCAAAACAGCTAATCCTCTTTTCTTTAGAAGCAGATTTTTCAAATTCATCTCACAATTCTAACCCAATAAAACGACCTATAATTTTGTTTACAGATAAGAGCTTTTAGGAATTCTTTTTTGAGAACAAAGATTATAATCATTGGGTTAGAAGGGTGAGGTAAATATGAAAAATCTGTTTTTAAAGAAAAAAAGGATTAATTATTTTGAAAATTTTACAAAATGTCAAATTAATGGGTGAGAAGAGTAAAAAAAGCGAAAATTGGAAATTTCGAAACTTCTTTAGCGATCACTAAATATTCATTGGCCGGCCAGAGCTTTCGCGAGGTTAATTTAAAAATGATAAGGCGAAAAATTCATGGGTGAGAAGTGGACGAAAAAAAAGAATCGATGTCTTTATATATTTTAACGACTCGCAGCTACCGCGACAATTTTTTTTTCTTGAAAGAAAATAATTGTATGGTGAGAGAGGGGGAAAAAAGAGTCAAAATTGTGCCGCCCTAATGTACACTAACGATACACCGAACTTGAAGTAAATCGCAAAAATACTTTTTCTATAATTAATTCTCAAACGTAGTTCCATATTTTGCGATGATACTATAGTATCGTCATCATTTCGATCGTCATTTTTGAGCAAAATTGTACGCCTGCATCGCGACAATAAGGTTGCCCGTAAAGATCGAATTGCTCGGTATAGAGAAGTGATTCAATTATCCTAGTGAGTTTAAAACTGTGCTCACCTTTCGACTATCGGCGTAGTAATTGTAAGTTTTCAGGTAGGTCCCGAGTGACAGCACGTTGCATCGTTGACAGCTGTGCTTGGCCGTGCGTTCCATGAGCCTGAGGACGTGAAGAAAATCCTCGGCTACGTAGTGATCCTCCTCGAGAAAGAGTACCATACCCGTGTGATTGCGCGTTACCCACAGTTGATCGAAGACACGATTTGCCTTCCACCACCAGTGATGCTTCGGCTGAGTGAACTTCGCTTCTCTGTAGTGACCGTAGAGATCGGGATGCTCGGCATTGATGCACTTGAGATTTGCAGCTCTGTTAGTTGCAATGATTAATCAGAGATGCGAATACGCGAGTGTAAAAAAACTCCGTCTCATCAAGCCGCGACAAAATCATCCGAATGGTTAGGGGAACTCGGGGCAAGAGGAATACGCGGGGTAAAATGAATCATAAGCCTAGCCACTAAACCGTGGGTGCGAGTACAGTGTTCCCGTTGGAGTTTGGAGTATCAACTGTGGCGAAAGCACGCGTCTCGAGTGAGAAAACAATATCGATTTTGTTGACGAAACGATGTCATTTTTGGTAAAGTTTAACATCGTTTCAGTTTATTTGAGTTGCTGATATTGATTAGACACAGGTAGGTAAACACAATGAAAGTACTAATTATTAATATAATACGAACGGTTCGTCAGAAATTTTCAAGGTCATTGCGTGACTTTTTGTTAATTCGTTAACCGTCTAATGGGAAAAGATTAAGAGGTTACCCCCACTTGCGATTTTGAAAAAATCGATTTTTTTATTGCACTTTTTTGAAGTATAAGTATCTGAGAATATGTCCTGAAAATTTCAAGTCGATCCGAACAAAATTGACTGAGATATGAGCGTTGAAAGAGAAGAATCCGTTGTGTAAACGACCGGCTAATTGAAACTTTAAACGCGCTTTTCTCAAAATGGCATTTCTGAAGTCGGTGACCAAGATTACTCGAACACTAATGAACCGATCGTCTTGAAATTTTGCAGGCTTATTTAATACATAAAAATGTAGTCTTTAATCGTTCGATTTTTTTTTCGAAAAAAATGGCCGTTTTTTTTCGTAGAAATCGAACCATTAACTTTGACTGTCCGCCATTTTGTGAAAAATGAATATTTTTTAAAATCCTTCGATTGAAGACTAGTTTATACTTATATTTGACTAAATCCATCCGCATTTTTTTTTTTCAGATGATCCACTTCGCCGCAATGTTGGTCACCGCAAACCGTGTATATAAAAACATTATTTCATTGACGGCCATTTGCGACTAAACAATGTAATATTTTTCAATAAAAAAATTACTGAAAGTTCTTCAAGTTGTGTTCTTTAAGATGGTATATTGATCGATGGAAAAAGTTTTGTAGTTTTCTTTAAAAAAATTCATGAAAAAGGCCTTTTTTTGCGCTACAAGTGGGGGTAAGGCCTTAATACAAGCTATCGCGAACCCGGAATATTTGACAGCGTACCACTATTTACGGTAGAAAGGGTGAAATGGAACTAGTAAAGCATTTGGTTCCTCTTCAACCGGTGTTTCTACCAGGGGAAGAAAAAGAACTTACAAATGATCAAAATGATATGGAAGCAAGATTATTCGGACTAATCTTCGACGATTGGCTTATCAAATTGATGGTATCGAGAATGAAAACACTTTTATACGCTAACGACGCCAATAAGTCATGTCCCATCATTATCCCAGCGCTGTTCCATCTTGCCCCGCATACGGGGTAAGATGGGAAAAATAAATGTTTAATCAAAAATATATATTGTATGGTGCAAATAAGGACTGATTGTTTTGCTTCAAAAATTAAAAGATTAATAAATGTTGATTAGTTTAAAGAACAATTAAGGTGGCGTGGTCCGAAACCGACCGCCCAATCAGCAAAGGCAAAGTGCACCAAATTAATTTTTTTTGTTGAAACCAAATTTTGATTCTTTAGAGGGAACGTTATTCTAAGTTTCGAGCAGATTGACAAGGTTTTCTGGTACCGTTTGTTTAAGGAGCACGTCCACTTTGAAAATTTTAAAAAATCGAAAGCAAGCAAGACTTGAAGAAATCGACGATGATGAGCAATCAAAAGGGATTTTGTACGGTGCACCAATTGCCAATTGAGTTTAGGTAAGAGTTCTTCATAGTATAAACTTCATACGCGTTTTTCTCGAAACAACGTTTTCAAAATCTAGCTCCATCGTATCTCTAAAACTAATAAAACGATTCTCTTCAAATTTGAACCACATATTGTGAACATGATTCGCAACAAGATGACCCTCGATGGTTTTAAAATTTTGATTTTTACTCTTTTTTTGGCGAAAAACTGCGAAAAAACGCGTTTTTTGTACTTTTTTCGTTTTTCATCTGCCATTTTTTTATTTCTTAATAAAACTTTATATCCGAGGGTCATTTTGTAGCTGGTGTCATACTGAATCTAATGGACTTTGATTTTTTTGTTTCAAACAAACCGTTGCCGAGTTGTGATAGAGCTACCTAGCCCGCCTATTTTTGAGGCGTTACGTTGAAATATAGTTTTTGTACTTAAAAATGAATAAAAAAGAATTAAACATTCTTTAAAATGTATTTCAAGACTTTATTTATCAAGCCCAACAACTTTTATATGCAGATCTTTTATAAAATCCTCAAAAAAAATTGCGAAAATAGCATTTTTTTCGTGGCTCCAAAGTGGACTGGCCCCTTAAGATACCGAGGCCGGTATGGAAGTCTGCATATTGGTCGTTCTCAAAAATCGCGGTCCGAATCCGACCCCCTATTTTTTTCACAGTGAATCACTGGAAAAGGCAAAATTTTGAATTTATTTTGCAACTTGTTAGCAAAACAATGCGATTTGGGAATAATTTTCAAATTTTATTTAGAACATTTTAAGGCCTTTTTTTAGGAAATACAATTGAACGAATACATTGATTAGAATTTTACTCGCTTAATGCAAAAAATTACAATTTCTAGTGTAATTATAGTCAAAAGTCATTAAATCACAGTTTGACTGTCAAAAACACGCTAGAAAATCTTTAGTGAGCAAAAACGTAGGGGTCGGTTTCGGACCACCCATTGGCGGTCGGTTTAGGACCACCGCGACTTTTTTCAAACAATCACTCGCCGTTTACTTACAACGATGCAAGTGATCTAAATTTTTTAATGCGTCTTCAAGTCTAGGCCATAAGCAACCAAAACAACCTATCTTTGGATTTATCAAGAAAAAAAATTAAACACTTCAAACTGCAGTTCCGTGCAGCTGAAAAATCAACTTTCGCGTTGTCAAAACGCAACGCGACGCAAAACCATAGAATGAAATGAGAGAAAAAGATGGCTCTCTACCTGCAAATTGTCGGTGTTGTGAGCGCTTTCAAACGCCACCACCGACAGTTTCGGTTGCAGCACAAGTACTGAGAAACATGGAGAGGTCGGTATCGTACCACCGGTCGCTTTTGGACCACGCTACCCTAAAGTTGACTGACTCACTATGTATTGTTTCATTTAAACATGACCTTAGCGTTGTCATCTTGCCCCGAATGCCCCTACATCGGTCAAAAAAAGAAACGATGTCAAAGATGCGCACAAGTATACTCACTGCTGCTTGTCTATGTTGCGGGGACAATCGTTTGGGTCCTCGCCGGGAAAAGTATGAGGATGCGTCTGTATGCTGTGCGGATAATATATTTGCATAACACGACAAAAGTCGACGCTCTGAACGAGCTCGTTGATGTCGGGATGCCATACGTCGTGGCTGAATATGAGCAGAACTTGCTCGATTCCTTTCGCCTGCGCCAACGATACTATCACGTGTCTGAGATAAGTGAGCCTGGAATGAACCTGAACGACGATCACCGGCGCGTCCGTGGACAGGGGCCCGAATGCCTCGTCGTTGTAGACCCTCTGTTCCGAATTTAGGCGGTTTATGTTTTTCCTTATTTCAAGTATCTCGAGATCCGTTAAAGTGCCGTTCGTACCGTTCGACACCGACGACGAGTTTCTTCGCTCTTTGAGGAACCTGACCGAGATATGACGAGAATATTTTCACTTTCGTGCATGACTCGACACCGCGATCTAATTGTGACCTCGCATAAGTGCGAAGTGACGGAGACCGAGACGGATTGAAGTGTCAACGTAGGGGCTATTTTAGTCCGACGACTCGAAAAATGAACTTTGCTTTATAATTTTTCTTTAACCGTTGCATGTATCGGTACAAACTAGGTTTCGTTCAAGGGGTCTTCTCACTTCAGACGCTAAAAACAGGCTATTTTGATGATTTTCTTTTTGATAGGTTTATATTATGGGTATTGATATAAAGGTTGTTACACTTAAGGGTAACCATTTTTTGTTATGGCCCATGTATAGATTGACCGTTGGACCTGGGACGGGCCTTTACAGTTAGCCTTTCTAGAATATTGGGCCGTGAGTATTTACCAATGAGGTGCCTTTGTAGAAATGATAAGAACGGCCCGATGTCGGCCAACAGAGCCAACAATTATTGGGCCAATGATTTAATTGATTGTAGCGCTAATGTTGGTGATTGCACTTGGCCCTATGTGGGCCCTCTTAAAGGGCCTATGGAGAAATTGACCACTGGCTCTATGATGGGCCTTCACAGTTGGTCTATCTAGAAGTTATTCTATCTAGAATATTGGGCCGTGAGTTTGTTTGGGTTTGTTTGGGTGCGTGATAAATATTCAACCTATATCGGGCCAAGATTGGCCCGAGATTGGTCCTTATGGATACATATTTCACGGAATAACCTTGAAATAAATTGTGATTTGCGTATATGACAGGTTTCAAAATTGGCATATTTTACTTACTTATGTTGGTTATTTACAAATGCCAATAATAGGCCAAGACTTGATTACAAAAACTGAACTACAAAATATAGACGATTAATATATGACGTGCCAGTTATTTGCCTATTTTGGCACAATATACAGATAATGAATAACCCAAGGCTTAAATACAATAAAAGCAGGTATGGTCTGACCCACTTAGTAAATAAAGGGCTTAGATTAATTAAATGTAATTTCCAGTATATTAGCATTGCCAGTTTTAAAATTGGCAAATTTCGATGAACTATCACGGCTGTTTATTGATTTTAACAGATGGGCCCGGATAGGTCTTAGTAATGGGCTGATATAGTGCCAGTTCTCAAGTTATAACGGAACAATAATGGGCCAATGTAATTGGCAGTACTTCATCATCACCAGTTTAAAAATTGGCAAATATTGTTTATCTATCATGACTGTTTAATGAATTTAAAAGATGGGCCATGATAGGTTTTAACTATGGGCCGATATTGTGTCGGTTTTCAATTTAGAACGAGACAATAATGAGCCAATGTAATAACCAGTATTTTAGGATTGCCAGCTTTAGGATTGGAAAATTTAGTTTAACTATCACTGCTGTTTATTGGTTTTGAAAGATGGGCCAGGATAATTTTTAGCAATGAGCCGATATTGTGCCGGTTCTCAATTTATAACGGGACAATAATGGACCAATGTAATTGCTTGTATTTTAGCATTACCAGTTTTTAAATTGGCAAATATATTTCAACCATCATGGCTATTTATTGTTTTCAAACGATGGGCCGATATTGTGCTGGTTTTCAATTTATAACGGAACGATATTGGGCCAATGGAATTGTCAGTATTTTAGTATCCCCAGTTTTTAAATTGGCAAATTTAGTTTAACTATCACGGCTGTTTATTAGTTTTTAAAGATGGGCCAGGACAGGCTTTAGGAATGGGCCGATATTGTGCCATTTTTCAGTTTAGAGCGGAACAGTAATGGGCCAACATTATTTCTCTTTTGTTGGCTTATACGATGGTCCCAATATTGGCCTGATCTTAACATTGGGCAACACATGGCAACCTCTACATGGGCGGAGGTCTAGAATTTTCAAAAAATCGATTTTTTTTGTTGATATTTCGAAAGTATAGTACATCGAGAATATACTGTGAAATTTTCGTAAGGATATTCACAATATTCTTGCTTCTACAGCTGATTTAACAGGTAGAGAGCAGGTAGAGAGATATGTGTACCTAAAATTTTAAACTCATTTATCTCAAAACTAGTTTTTTCGGCATGATGTTATAGAAAAAAAATATTCAACCGAATCAACTGAAATTTTGATATGTTATTCACAACATGAATGGCTATGGTCGGGACTAGAATCATTTTTCTATTCCAATAATTTCGTATTTTTTAAATGAAATAACGGGTAAAAAAAACCATTTTTAGAACTTCACTTTCAAAAGCTCGCCATTTTGTCAATTTTCCATTTTTTTTTAGTCCCGGCCATAATTGCAATCACACTGATTGATAATATTTTTGGTTTTTATTTTTCAGATGAATAGAAGAACCAAAACGACTAACATCGTCGAGGTAAAATTTTTCCGGAGGGTCAACTTCAGCGGCATTTTAAAAATAATACAATTTTTGTTTTAATTTCAAAATATTTTTTTTTGTATTCACAATGAACCTAATAGTAAGCCTGAAAAGTTGAAATATGGTTTTTATTTATTTTTATAATAAAAAAAAATTCCGCAATATACCTAAGATTTTCGAGCTCTAGACCCCCGGAACCCCTTAAGAAAATACATTTTTGAAATACATTAAAATTTTTTTTATTTATTTACTTAAGTCACCGTTTATAGATGAAAATTTGGAGATGGATCAGCCGAAACAAAAAATCAAACGGTTCTAGATTCAGTATGTTAATGGTTATAGTGCATATCAGAAGATTTTTTATATCTGCAAAAATAACAAAATGGCGAACATTTTTCGAAAAAAACGTATTTTTTCACCGTTTCTGGAAAAAAATAGTAAATATAAAAATTTTTAAAATCCTTGATATGCGCTATAGCTATGGTTGTACAGAATATGTGGTTAAAATTTCATAAGGATCGGTTCAGTAGCTTCGAAGATTTTATTAACAAACCGTCGAGAAACGTTGTGTCGAGAAAAACGCGTTTAAAGTTTGTTTGGGTTACATAAATACATGATTTTAAAAAAATGTATTTCGAAAGTGTATTTATTAAGGGTAACAACTTTTATATCAATATCTATAATATAAACCTATCGAAAAAAATCATAAAAATATCCTTTTTTTAGCGATTGCAGTGAGGAGACCCCTTAAAGGTCCACTTTTCTAGAATGGGAAACAATTTTTTTTGTTGCATATAACTGTATATTTACTCAACAATGCATGATTGTGTAAAGGCATGAAAAAAGTATGTTGCTGGCGTTGGTGATTGGCGCTCTCCAGATAATCCCAAACGAGAAATTCAAAAAGATTCTTAATTTGTATGCGTGTCGCTATCGCCCGAATTAGAATTATTATTTGATATTCCAAAATAACAAAACGGCAGCATTTTTTGCAAAGGTATTCGAAAAACACTTTTTTTCGTCATAACTCGGGTAAAAGTATAAGTTAAAATTAATATTTTTAAAATAATTCTAGTTTCGGCGATAGGCATACATATGCTGAATATCGAGTACAAATTTTGCCCCGATTGGTTAAGCTGTTCCTCCGAAATCACCAGCACCAGGTGGAAAAATATCGTTTCGAGAAAAACGTACTTGTAGCCGTACTGGAGCTGAGCGCGCGCACCGAGCGGTTCTACTTTAAAGGGCTGTACTGAGTAGACAAAGTGAAATATGACTTTACCAGCAATTGGATATAAATTCTATGAAGGTATAGGGTTGAAAAAAGCAAAAAAAAATCGTTGTTAGCGAAAACCGTTCGGTTAGCCGTACTGGACTCAAGCACGCGCACCGAGCGCTCCTACTTTAAGGCCTTGGGACACAGTAACGGGTATAAAATCATGTGCGAATTCAACAATTTTTTTTCGTGTGAGAAAGTGATTCACTCATAAAATTAATTACACATCTATTTAGTACGAATATCAAGCTGTGAGAAAAAAAATATATATTTTTTTTTCGATGTACAAAATGGCAGACTACGCGAAACTTCTCGAAACAGCTTTTTTCCAATTGGCGTGATAAATAACTTCAACAATTTTCACCCGATTTACTTCAAATTTAAAAGTTATGTTCCTAATTGCATTTCGCAGAGAAGTACGTACGGAATTTCTGATTAATCGAAAACTTTTCATTTTATGAGCAGTTTATGAGCAGTTATAACGAAATTTTTCGCTCAATATTAATTTCTTAAGAGGGTATGACACCTTATCGCGGTCGGTATGGTAGAACAATTATAGATTCCCAAAAATCTCTGAAACGGCTCTTCAGATCCCGTCGAAACTTTGCCAAACGACGTCAAATACATAGACGAATAGCTGTCAACCCCTCAAATTTTCTGAATTTGAGAAAAAAAATGTAGATTGGCTTATCATAAGCCAATTTAGTTTTTTTTTCTCAAATTCAGAAAACTTGAAGGGCAGACAGGTATTCGTCTATCTATTTGACGTCATTTGGCAAAGTTTCGACGGGATCTGAAGAGCCGTTTCAGAGATTTTTGGGAATCTATAATTGTTCTACCATACCGACCGCGATAAGGTGCCATTCCCTCTTAAGTTCAAATACCTACATCTTTTGAATAAAACAATTTTTTTTAAATTCCCTACGTACTTCTCTAGGTATTCTAATGTAAATTGTCGAGAATTTTTGTTTTTTGTTCCAGGTAAAAAATTGTGGGTGCTAAATGTCACGCCGCGGAGCGCCTAAAAAAAAAGATAACAAAAGAAAATATCAGTAGTCGGTCATTTTGTACATCGAAAGAAAAAAAGATATATATTTTTTAGCAGCTTGATATTCATACTAAATGGATGTGTAGTTAATTTTATGAATGAATCAATTTTTAGTACGAAAAAAAATTGTTAAATTTGCACATGTTTTTATACCCGTTGCTGTGGCCTAAGGGCTGTAAGTAGACAAAGTGAAAAATGACTTTACCGGCAATTGGATATCAATCATATGATGGTATAGGGTTGAAAAATGCAACAACAAAAAATCCAATTTTTCTCCCCGTCACACGAGAATAGCCCCCTGCGAATGAATGGAAATTGATACCAATCGTTAGGTGAAAGACTGATTGATCGATGACTGGCGACCGATTTAAGTCGATTTGGACAGGCGATAATCAACGCGGATGTACAAACGAGTAGACAAACGCGATTTTTGTAGTTCTACGGAATAATGTGACTGTAGAAGTGAATACCTGTGAAGCTCTTGAGGCACGAGAGCGTAAAGAGTCTCATTCGCCGACGATTGACTCGGCAAGTTTCTTCCGGTCAGGCTTATAACGTGGAGTTGGAGCCAGAGGAAGGTCGCGAGGAAAACGAGGACGAGGGTGCGCAGTAGAGTTCCACGACCCGACCTCACTCCCGCGACTACCGTAACACCTGAAAAATCACGTACACTATCGAATTCAACCTTCGATATTATGCCTCTCGGGCCTCGGGAAACGCGTTTTTTTTTGTGCTGACAAGCCTCGTTACTTGAATAACTGAGTTCGTACTGATGTACACATATACGGATATGTGAAAGTGCCTAGCGATTGTTAAGGAGTTTCGGGACAATTGACGAAATGTTACCATTTGACTCAAATTTATACAGTAAATTCTTTGTCGTATGATGAATGCACCCTCCAAATTTAAGGGGAGGGTAGGGGTTTCAAGGTAAAAAAAAAACATTTTTCTGCGATTTTTTTTCACCGATATGGATAGAGTAAATTTATTGAAACCTTTTGTACATTTTTAAGTGTCATTTCAAGAACATTCCGTGAAATTTGTACCCGTAAATATTCACAAACAAGCCAGTGCCGCGCCTTTCTCGAAACCACTTTTTCAAAGTTCGTGTTCACTGCCATTTGAAAACTACAGGACCGATTTATTTCAAACTTGGTACACACTTTCTACATATAAAATACCTCCCCCCAACGGTTAGTTTGAGATTTTTTTTTACATTGAGGCAGTTTTCCATCCCCAAAATGGCGGAATTTTTTGTGAAAAATAGCACTTTTCACTTTACATGAACACCAAAAATTTTAAAATGAAAAAAAAATTATCAAAGACCGTTGGGGGAGGATTTGATGATACTTTGACTAAATTTTTAATGGTACTTGATTTCAGATAATTTCTAGCTGAGATACAGTGAACACCGCAAATCGTGTTTTTCCAAAGGCGTTGTTGGAAAAGCTTTGTCACCGGCTTGTTTGTGGATATTTTCGAGTACAAATTCCACGGAATTTTCTTGAAATAACACTTAACGATGTACAAAAGATTTCAATAAATTTACTCTATCCATACAGATGGAAAAAAAACGCAAAAAAGTGTTTTTTTTTCACGCTGAAACCCCTACCCCTCTCTTAAGGAGTTTCGGGACAATGGACGAAATGTTACCATTTGATTCAAATTTATACAGTAAATGCTTTGTCGTATAGTGAATGCACCCTCCAAATTTAAAATCGATTTTCTACGCTGTTACTATAAAATTTAGAATTGAAAAAAAAACCTTTTAACATAGGGTGATGTCTATGGTGACATAACATAGGGAATACATTATGACACTGATGACGAAATTGTCATAATGTACCGAGTGATTTGACAGTTTTTCATAAGATTTTAAACATTTTTCATAACATTATAAACATTTTAAACACTATTTCATGCGTAAAACTGCGATTCAGCGATGGGCGTAGGCGTCTCCCTTTATTAAAAAGTGATTTTTCAATTGTCAATTTTATAGAAATGGTAACATTTCGTCAATTGTCCTGAAACTCCTTAAGGCCGCAACCTGAATTAGAAGGTCCGAAAAATCGTTTTTTTTTATTGCTTTAATCGATAGATAAATTATCCAAGAATATATTTACAAAGTTAGTGAGGCCAATGGTAAATATTGTCGAAGATACAAGGCCAATAGCAGAGAAGCGATTGATATTTGATATTGATTTTTCCTCCTTTTGAAAACTTTGAAGCGCGTTTTCTCCAGTTTTTCAATTTCACGATGTTATTCAAATTTTAGTAAGAAAATCTCTTCTAAATGAATTTAAAAAGTCGTTGAAAAAGTATTTTTAAATAATTTTTATAGCAGGTTGAAGTGTTTTTTTTTATTTTTTTTTTTCAAACCTGAGAAAAGTGATATATTCACGATTTTTCCAGCTTTTTCTTAACACACCAAGAAGAAAAATGTATGACAATTGAAAATTTTATTCGTTTTTTTGTTTCCGTCGAGAATTACCAGCCGCATCTTTCCCGCCGATTGGGGACTGCAGTGGCAAAACGCACATGGAATAGGCTGATAAATCTGCAGTAATTTATTGTTTCACGTTGAACTTATTTTTTATACATTTGAAATATACATGAAAAGATACCTCAATGTTTACTGGACTCACTTGTTTTTTCCCTTCTAAAAAAAATCCCGAAAAAACGCTTTTTTGGACCTTCTAATTCAGGCTTCCGTCTCAAGGCAGTGCCCTGGTTTAGAGAATCGACAAAATGGTTTTTTTTTTCGTTAATCGATAGTTAGATTATTGGAGAATGTTTTCCTAAAGTTTTAGAGGTTAATTCAAAGTATTTTGGAAGGTAAAAATCCGAGACCTCTTTGACCGATTTGACCTCTCGACCCAAATCAAATCTTATTCACTAGAGCATTGGAAACTATTCTAAATGAACCAAAAAAATTGGTCAGCAAGTTATTTATATAATTTTTTTGACGAACGACGAAAAAAAAAATGATAAAAATCATCACTTTTTCGTCCAAGCTCGAAAATTGATACGATCTCACGTTTTTTTCTGAGTATTTTTAGTTCATCGAGAAGACAAATATATGTGAATTAAAAATAATTTTGGTTTTCACGTTTTCGACAAGAACAACGCACTCCATCTTTCCCGCCAATTGGAGACTGCAGTGGCAAGGCGCTTCAATTGTCAGCTAATAACTCCGCCATATTGCGACAATTTGATGATACATTTTTTTTGTACTCATCCAACGTGTGTTAAAAGATACTCAAAAGTTTAAGAAGCTTCGTTGTTTCTCTCCCTACCCAAAAATCGCCTAAAATCACCTTTTTAGCCCTCTTAACCAGGCCACTGCCTCCAAGTATATACTAATGTACGTGTAAGTATTATTAACGGCTGAATAAAAAAAAAGCTCGTAAGCGTTGCCTGCGTCGAAAAGCTCATTTCGTTTCCGGAGCACGTGTCGTCGCAGAAGTTGCTTTTCTAATAATACGAAAAAATATAGCAATACGAGCGAAAATAAACCGCTAGTGAAAACTTGACAAAAACTCGTTCGAGAGTTTACACGATGCTCAAACAAGGAACGTAACTCCTGCGTCCGCCTTCGATTTTGTTGAAACTCATATATGTGATAAAGCATTGGAAACTATCAGACATGTATTATTTTTCAATCGGCGGAAAAACTTTAAGGGAGAAAACCACCCCTCAAAGAGAGGCGTATCGAGGGGTGATTTTGCAGTTTCAGCCACAAGCAGTCCACCGATCCGAATGAAACGGAATCGAAAATTCTTCCAATGTGAAGCGAATGAAAGTCCACTATAAAAGTATTGAAAAGAAATTAAATTGAGGGGTGACACGCCTGAACACGATAGAATAGGGGGGGGGGGGTTCTTTGAGGGGTGGTTTGCCCCCTTAAGGGGTTCAATTTCGAGTCAATATGATGAATAGTTTCCGGGATATCCCACAATTTGTGCAGGGGCGTCGGGTCCTCATGGTAGGTAGCGGCTGACAAACGCACAAACGACAATACCCGGGAGGGCAGAATGCATCGAAGACAACAACAAATTGATATTTTGGAAGCTTCCACATTGGCAGAAGCCCTATTGTATGGGCCATGAATTGATGATTCGATGTAAGTAATTTTTTAATTAGTATTTCTATACATAAATGAAGTGTAAAATTGGAAAATTCTGTCAGAAATTTTAAAAAATGTATTACTCAAAAACTATGAACTTTGATTTCCTATTTTTCAAATATTTTTCCATTCAAATGGCTGTATCTTTGGCAGGATTTGACATATTTACATTCGTAAAAAACGAAAATGTGCGTCTTTTTCTAGCCTTCCAGAAAAAATTAATTTAGATTTTATTGAGCAAGTCGAACGTCCGATTCAGGGCAAAATATGCAAAAATATTTTTTTCCTCAAGGAAAGACACTCGTTATTTTATTTTTAAGAATTTCCCCGAATTGTGAATACGAAAAACGGATTTTTGGCATTTTTATATTATGGGATTCCCAAACACCGTGAAGTAACAGATATTTTTATTTTTAATTTTTTTTCATTAATAATCGATTGACGAGTGTACATATGACATATATGTCATATGTATTGGCCTTAGAGTGCTCCACACTCTTCAATCGAATATTAATTAAAAAAAAAAAAATTTAATAAAAATATCTAAAAAATACCAAATCTAAAAAATACCAAAAATCCGTTTTTCGTATTCGCAATTCGGGGAAATTAAAAAAAATAAAATAACGAGTGTCTTTCCTTGAGAAAAAAAATATTTTTCCATATTTTGCCCTGAAATGGGGACCTTCGAATCGCTCAATAAAATCTAAATTAATTTTTTTCTGGAAGGCTAGAAAAAGACGCACATTTTCGTTTTTTACGAATGTAAATACGTCAAATCCTGCCAAAGATACAGCCATTTGAATGAAAATTTGTAAAAAAATGACAATCAACGAGAAAAAACGTCAGAAATGTTTAAAAAATGTCGACACTCGGTGAATATTTTTCCATAAGAAACTCGATTTTTCAAAATTATTTGTCGATTTTTTTTACTGGCTGAAGTGACGTGAAACGCTTCATATGTGAGTTTCACCAAAATCGAAGGCAGACACTTGGGTGATGTTCCTCGTAAGTATTCTCTGCAAAAGGAGCTATAGTTCGGAAAGATCGAATGTCATTTATAGAGGCCATTGACTATTCTGTACAATGTTGTCACTTACTTAGCATCGTCACTCTGCCGCGTGTTTTTCCCATCTTTCATAATTGCGAGTGAATGATTATCAATAGCTACAAAATTCTCGTAGCAATATACAGAATGATCGTGTACCCCAGTGCAGAGGAGTTCGCGTATCGGTAAATGGATCGGCTTACTTTCCAAAGTTACCTTGCGGGCCGTCCAAAATTCAACGTCACCGTCACGAGTGAACAGAAGGTTATAAAAATATCGTGCTTCAGTCATACATCACTGTTATTATCGAAATGCCGATCGAACGAGAATATTGTCCAAAAATAAGCTTGATAAGGGAGTGAGAGTTGTGCATCACGTTGGGTTTGGCCTAAAACAAGAATATCTGTGATAAAACAAGAAATGGCAGGGCGACGAACAGACTCCGCGGAGTGACGGATCGACTAAATATAATATCTCGTTTGAACGAAGAAAGCCACCAATCTCCGAGCCATCCGGCCGTATGAAGAAGCACATTAGGCCGTTGTGCTAACATACGCGTGGCGAATGTACAAAGTTACGTGAGCTCGGGTGTACGTATGTGGAGTGGAACGGATGAACGGAATGAACCAGAATGGGATGATAAAATGGGGAAAATAGGTGCGAGAGGGAGTGATTTTGGTGCTGATGCTTCGACGCATGGTAGCCGAACGTAGAGTGATCTCGCTGGGTACGTCTCTACGTGCGTTTGTGCATGTACGAAAATGCATCCTCGCTCAACTTATAAAGTTATTTCGAGTTGTGACGAGAAGGGGCCGAGAGAATGACGAGGACATCAAGTAAAAAAAGGAAAGAGAGAGACAGAGGACGAGAGAGAGAGAGAGAGAGAGAGAGAGAGAGAGAGAGAGAGAGAGAGAATCTCAATACTCAAGAGTCAAGTATATGGAGACATGCATGCCTGTCCGTAGCTACAGAACATTGGATGCAAAAAGAACATCAAAACGCTAAACGTATCGGTCTTGACATTGACTTTCAAGCTACAAATCAATATCCATTCAATATTCGAGAATCGATCGAATAAAAATGTATCGCTCGTTCGGGTAAGAATGAAAGACTGTGTCCCTGATTGAAAAAGAAATCTTTGCTCGTTCCGTATAGAGTACCCAAAGGCACGTAGCACATTTATGAAGATCTCAGTGTACATTGGACAGCGGGCTACGTATCGTCGCATGAGAATATTTCTATACGATGAACATCGCGCTTTTATGCACTTGTGTACATAGCTAGAGTCAAAAACGAAAACACTGAGGCTTGTGCTCGGAGGAAATGAGATGGCGTTTCCTGTACAGGGGAATGGGAAGCTATAAAGAAATGGAAATTCTCTTCGGATGTAAATGCGATATACATGTATGGAGAGATAAAGAATTCGAGAAATACGAAAGGAAAGAAAGATCACATGTGTGCAATGAATACTTGACGTTTCACGGCATTCGAAGGGGAGTTGCGATTAAAAAATGTAAACAGTAATCTATGTAAAGAAATCATACAAAATCTACATTCGTGTTAATTAGTGATGCTACGGGACTAAAATATATACTCGTAACGTTGATTTTCAATGTACTTCTTCTTTTACTCAGACTTATCCGGTAATTGCAGCTCAAATGCATGCTTTGAAAATTCGAAATAAGGATGAACGGAGTTACCAACAGTGGTCGATTTAAATTGACGGCGCTTCGCTAATGATTAGCGGAATAAAAAAGCCGATACAAACAGTTTGATTATGTTACGGGGTCTTCTCACTTTAGACGATAAAAAGAAGGCTATTTTCATGAATTTTTTTGATCGGTTTATATTATAGATATTGATATAAAAGTCGTGGCACTTAATAAATACACTCTCGAAATGCATTTAAAAAAAAATTATTTATTCAAGTCACTATTTGTAGACGAAAATGGTACACTGTGAAAAAATTTCTGTATAAAAATTAATACACAAGTGTAGGAAGTTTTTATGCGGATACCGCTTATGAAATTTCGGATACGATTTTGAAAATCCAAAACAGGTTATTTTAAAAATGAAAGTGCAGCTCCGTAATATTAATATACTTGTGCGTGTGAAAAATAATGCGCGTGTAAAGAAATAATCACATCCAAGAATATAAAAATCGAGAATCATTTTCTGATATCAAAATACGAGTGTGTATTAAATTCAAGAACCATTTCCGAATATTAGCATACGGGTGTGTATTAATTTCACGGAAACAAAGTATTACCTTTAATGTACACTGTAAAAAGCTTCTGTGTAAAAATTAATACACAAGTGTATGATGTTTTTATGCGGACTCCGTTTATGAAATTTCAGATAATATTTTGAAAATCCAAAGCAAGTTATTTTAAAAATAAAAGTGTAGTTCCGTAATATTAATATACTTGTGCGCTTGAAAAGCAATGCACGTGTAAAAAAATGTTCACATCCATGTATATTGAAATCAAGAACCATTTGCTGATATCAATATACGAGTGTATATTGAATTCGTTTGTATATTAAGTTCGTAAAATTCAATTTTTTTGTGCCTTAAATGTAGTGAAAATTTAATATAATTTTCACATTGTTTCATGTGATTTTCATCAGCGTTAATGAATTTTTTTTTCAATTCCAGTTTCGCACTTATAAATAAATCTGTTGTGATCATGCATGTACGTATTGTAAAATTCACATTCACATATATTATATTTGTCAGGCTGCTGTAAATAAATTTCAAACTTGTTTTGTATTTTCAATGATCTGTTTTTTATAGTTGATTTATTATACATCTGTAGTAATTTTCAATTAAAGAGACGGGTTAATGCAATACATTTTCCCCAAATTTACAAACTTGTCTTTGAAATTCCATGTTGCATCTATTAAATTCTATATCCACGTTAGATTTTCATGTTCCTGTTTTAAATTTACGATACAAGTGTTTCAAATTTAATTCCATCTACTGAGTTCGTAAAATTCAATGCCTTTGTATCTTAAATGTATTGTAAATTTCATATCATTTTTTACAGTGTAGTTAAAAAAATGTCCTAAAAAATTGTAGGTCTGCGCTGTTGATGAAATCTCGGAGATGGATCATCCGAAACGAAAAAATCAAACCGTTTTAGATTCAGTATGTTAATGGCTATAGCGCATATCATTCTTGATATATGCCAACATAACAAAATGGCGGATATTTTTCAAAAAAAAAAAAAACAACAACAAAAATGCGTTTTTTTCGCCGGTGTTGGCAAAAAAAATAGTAAATATCAAAATTTTATAAAAAATCCTTGATATGGGCTATAGCTATAGTTGTAAAGAATATGTGGTAAAAATTTCATAAGGACCGAGTCAGTAGTTTCGAAGATTTTATCAACAAGCCGTCGAAAAACGTGGTTTCGAGAAAAGCGCGTTTAAAGTTTGTTTAGGTTACATAACTATGTAATTTAAAAAAATGTATTTCGAAAGTGCATTTATTAAGGCCTTAGGCCACAGTAACGGGTATAAAATGATGTGCGAATTTAACAATATTTTTTCGTACGAAAAAGTGGTTCACTAGTAAAATTAATTACACATCTCTTTAGTATGAATATCAAGCTGTCAGAAAATATATATATTTTTTTCGATGTACAAAATGGTCGACTACTCGAAGCTTCTCGAAACAGCTTTTGTCCAATTGGTGTGACAAACAACTTCAACAATTTTCACTCGATTTACTTCAATTTTAAAAGTCATGTTCCTAATTGCATTTCGTAGAGAAGTACGTACGGAATTTCTGATTAATCGAAAACTTTTCATTTTATGAGCAGTTATAACGAAATTTTTCACTGAAAATTCATTGCTTAGGTTCAAATACCTACAACTTCTGAATAAAACAATACTTTTTAAATTCCGCACGTACTTCTCTAGGTATTTTAATGTAGATTGACGAGAATTTTTGTTTTTTTTTCTAGGTAATAAAATTGTGGATGCTAAATGTCACGCCGCGGAGCGCCTAAAAACAGATAACAAAAGAAAATATTAGTAGTCGGCCATTTTGTACATAGAAAAAAAATATATTTTTTTTCTAACAGCTTGACATTCATGCTAAATAGATGTGTAATTGATTTTATGAGTGAATCACTTTTGCATACGAAAAAAATGGTTAAATTCGCATGTGATTTCATACCTGTTACTGTCGTCTAAGGCCTTAAGTGTAACAACTTTTATATCAATATCTATAATATAAACCTATCCAAAAAAAATCATGAAAATAGCCTTTTTTAGCGTCTAAAATGACAAAACCTCTTACTTCGATATTCAATGCTACGATATTTAAAAAATGTACAGCCAGAAATAATGGGTAATAAAAAGTCATCATTCAAATGCCTACAGCGGTACATGTACGACGAATTGTATTTCCGTCCAAAAAAATTGCGGATTTTTCGAAAAATTCTCTAATACCGCGGATCAATGTATCATCATTTTCTTACAATCGTTGATAAATGTTGCTAAATTGATCCGAATGGCGACTAAGGTTATCGTCGACAAGCTGATGGTTTCGATTAATTTTCGTCTACGAATGACAAAAAGCTACTAATTGCACCGAGCGCAGGCTAGTTGCTGTTTTTGCGCTATCATTATCATTATCGTCGAGCGGGAGGATTTTTACCTCGCGAGCAGCCAGACTTTTTTCTTGTATACACGGAAGGAACGGAGTACGGCTTAACGAGTCCACGTTCCAAGTCCGACGAGCTCAGTTTTCCTAAAAAAAGAACGTTGAGCAAGCGGCCGAAGTTTGGTGGGATCTTCGACCGAATGTCCGGCCCGTCTGCCTATCCCGCGGTTCGTCAATTAATCACGGAATCACGCGGATATCCGCTTGTTGATTCATTCCATGTTATCGAATGAATTTGACAAATTACTTGGATTTTCAACATTGACTTTGGATGAAAAAAAATCCAATAAGAAAATAAGCTCTTGATATTATCATTGATCATTATCGTGTCATATATACGATCAACGAACGACTCACGCCTGGGTGTTTATTCAGACTACGTATATCTAACGGTAATGATGATGGAATGATTGAATAATGTTCAATTAATACTCACCTCTCATTATAGCATCCCTAGAGAGTGATTCTGAAACAATATCGAAGTTTGAACTCTTGTTAATGCTCTCGGGTATTCATCCGTGCACCGCGGTCTCATCAAAGGACAATTGATACGTAAACTCGATGCGGTGAAATATACGCTATCGGCGAAAAAATTCCGGACAAAAATAGAAAAAAGTTCCGTCACTCGGGAAGGAGTTTGTGGTAAAATTCAAAAAGAGACAAAAAAATTCTTTTCCTATTTTCAACGCAATAGAATCGATTGTGATCAATCGATTGACGTGACTAGAAAATTATAAAATTTTAACGGGGAAAAAAATGTCGAAGTAAATCTGAAATAATTATCTTGCGTTGCAAATGGAAAAATACAATTTTTTTCTCTCTTGAAATTATACCTCAAACCCCTTGGTTCTCGAGTTACGGTAATTAAATCATTGATTTTTTGACCAAAAATAGGCGACATTTTTTTTTTAATCTGCAACAATTCTCCCGAACTCAACGAAAACCTATTAAATTTTTCACTTCCTTGAGGTTTTGCCTTAAATCTTCGTCGTATCCGGTTACACGTTATTTTTTCAAATTGTCTCTTTTTTTTTATCAAAATATCTTTGGAAAAAAACGTATGAAGTTTTAACGGCGGGGTAAAGTTAATTCGGCGAAAAAAAGGCATGTTTTGAGATTTTTTTTTGGCGTAACGAATAGTGTTCGTTTATTGCAAAATTTACATATAATAAAGTAACATTTGAACAACATTCTCCTAAATTTGCATTGCAAAATATTCAAAATTGAGCGAGTGAAAATTAAACCCCGGAGGCGCCTCGAAAAAAAGTTGGTTTGCGGTGTGCACCATAACTCGCAACAGAATCATTTGAAACAAAAAAATCAAAATGCATTTGTTAAAGGAGTTTTTTCTCGAGGTAATGACGGGAGAATTTTTTTTTCTTTCGATTTTTCGTAGCACTTGGGAGCCAAAAACCCGATTTTCGCTAAAAAAATCGGCTAATTTGTTGTTGAAAAATTAGTAATTATTAAAAAAAAAGCTCTCGACAATACCTGGTGAATGATGTGAAGAAGTACTGTGCAAAATTTCAAAGCGATTGGTCCAGTAGATTTTGAGTTATCGTGCACACGGACTTCAAATATGACAAGTCTCAGAAAAACGGTTTGAAAAACGCAGAAGAGAATAGAACGGCATGGAGCAATAGACGCTCAAATACTCATAACTTCGTCAATTTTACTCCGATCGACTTGAAATTTTAACACAATATTCTTGATATATTATGCATTCATTTAAAAAATGAAAAAAAAATTTAAATGCTTTACCCCGCCCTTAAAAAGAAAAAAATTGAAGTTTGAGCTTCCCCCTTTATAATTCCGGTCAAAGAAATGCACTAAAGAATATTGTTTGTAAACGGGATCCACCAGAAAAGGAACAAAAAAAGGCGAAAAATGGTCGTTTTCGCAAAAGGTTACTGGTCGTAAAAAAAATTGGAAAAATTAAATTTAAAAAAAAAACAGAATGAAGGTGAATTCCTCCCCGTCAAAATGCCGTTTATTAAATTCATTAATGTCGACTATCGGCGAAATGACATAAGAAATCATTGCGGAATGTTTTGAATGTTTGTCCGGAAACTTTTCGCCTGTAGTGTCTATGCAGTTATAAATCGATTGAATTGCCGATCGTGCCCTTGATTGTTTTTTCAAGCATATTCGTTGATGGTGCAACAGCCAATTCCATACACACTCGATAAATATATAAACGTATGACAGTCTAGGCCGAATCAATTACGACATGCGCAAGAATGTCATTTTCGTATTGCTCTTCGCTAAGTGATAAAGATGAAAATTCTTTGTGCAAAGAGCCTTGGACGTCAAGTTTCAGATCAGAAATTCTCCGGTACATTAACTGCTCGACTAGTCGTAAATTGGAAAAACAGGAAAAGAAATCCTTATAACTGTTCCGTCCTCATTGTGGTCCACGTTGTCTTTTGCCACCAGGAATGTTTCGTCGAAGACTTTTTTCAATTACGAGAAGATACAAATTTTCGCGCGATATTATCCGTTTAGCTGTGCATGAATCTTAAAGAATGTACAATTTTTGATTCGGTGCCAAAAAGATCAGGAATGTCCGAAATATTCGCGACTGGAATTTGAATACTTTTGGCCTCGACTTTACGCTCTCGTCCCGAGTCGGCGTGCGCTTATAATGATTTTTTTTTTCGCTCAGCTCTTTTCGTATTATTTCTCGATGGAAAGAGATTATTGGTATGCGGTGAATTATCCACGAAAAGTTGGAGGGTGAGAAGAGATTTATAGCTTTGTTCGAATGTACAAATTTTACCTTGAGAAAAAGTAGTCCACTGGATGGGCGTCCCTTCTCATCCAATCTGAAACAACAAAAATGGATCGTAATTAAGGAGGTACGGTGATGACCACGCTAGTAAACTAAGAGTCTATTTTTCGCCATAATACCGCTACGTTTTAGACACATGTGTGTGGCCTATATTTCGAGAAATATTTTTTAAGTATTGAATTTCAAGCTACTTATTATTTTTATAATATGAAAACAAACGTTATAATCTACTACTCGACTTCAGTAGTACGCCATATCGTTGACGTTTAGCATCGTTGCATTTTCGATAGCTGTCATCGGTCCCACGCGCTCGGCTTATTATTTTTGGTAGCCGGTAAACATGGAGAATGAAAATAAGTACTGTAGAAGTTTATCAAGAGAGTAACAGGATTGTACCTGAAGTCCAGTTTAGAGACAAAGGTAGATTCTGTCGGACAAGAATTAGAGAGTGAAAAGATGATATTGCGAATGCAAATGAAAAACGTCGCGTTGACGTTAACCTCAATATCCAATGTCCAATCTGTCCGAAGTCAAAACATATTTCATCGATTGTTATGTTATTTTTCTCTTTCCTAATTTTCACAATATTTGCAGATATAAATACGAACGTTCATTTTATATGACGGTATTTCCATGCTGAATTTACATATAAATGCGTTGTATGCATGTCGCCAGAAAGATTGAGATGCCTTAGCTATACATAAAAGAACTTTGAGTAAATATCGACGAAAGGCCTTTTATAATCGATTAAAAAACGTACGGCTTCACACAACCATATTTTTAATTCGCGTTGAAAATATCCGATAGAAGAATCAAATTTGCGCGGGTATCCGGCGTTGCCACACTTCGAGCAAGATGGCTGCGGTTACGTCACGAGACGTCTCTCTCGCCGAATACTTCGGTTTTTCGCGACTTTATTTCTAAATTTATTGCTTATTTCTGCGGTGAGCTTTCCAATTCAAGTTGCCTTATTGATCACAACGAACCAACGAACGCAACCGTCAGTTTTTTTTACGCGTGTCTTGGCTCCAAGTAGCACAAAAAAATCGATATATGAGAGGACAGGCACATTTTGTCGTCTACGTGTGACTAATTGACCAACTTTAACAATTTATAACTCGGAAACTGTACGGTAAATCTCGCGGAAACTCTGCATACGCATGGACAAAGCTCTCGACAATGTTATTTTAAAAAATCGGGCTTTTATCTTGGACTCGCTCCAATCACCGTACCTCCTTAACAAATCCAAAATCGTTGAACGAGACGAATTTTTTAAACACGGCTAATTTTCAAAAAGGAAATTTTCAAACAGGAAATAAAACTGAAAAGTTTTGTTTAAGGGGAGATATACACCTAGATGGTCGAGGTCGAGGATTTAGAAGCTATGAACATTCCGTCGACCGTAGAAGACCTACACCATGGGCCTGGTATCGATGATTCCATGTAAGTTGACAAATTTCATGATTTATTCATTCCCAAATTTTCAAACGCGTTTTTCTCAAAACCCACGTTTTTCAGATCGGTACCAGAAATTTCTCGAAAACCAATGAACCAATTGCCTTGAGGTTTATTGTGGCTATTCTATACACCATTATCTAGTACTTGTCATAGGATTTTTATTCCGTTACTCAGTTTTTGTTTTATAGGCAAAATAATAACTAATTTTTGGCCCAAAAATCACTATTGATGTTTAAGCGTCCGCCATTTTGTCATAAATCGATATTTTCAAAATCGGCTATGACAAGTACCAGATTATAGGATCTAATTTAATAATCTTTTTGGTTTTTTTTTCAGATTATTTTTAAAGAAACGCCAGTGGTTACCGTATACGCAAATTTTTTTACGACGCTCCAAGGATCATACAATATCCTTGTATATTTTTGATATTTTTAAATAAAGAAAATTAAACATATTTTCGAATGTATATACTTTTAGATAGTTAAAACCCCAATCCGAAATTTTAAATAGTTTTCCTTGAAAAAATTCGCAAAAATGACATTTTTCCGGCTCCTAGGTCTCTCCCTTTAAGGGGTTACCCCCACTTGCGATTTTTAAGATGGTATATATTGATCGATTAAAAAAGTTTTGTAGTTTTCTTTAAAAAAATTCATGCAAAAGGCCTTTTTTGCGCGACAAGTGGGGGTAACGCCTTAACTCGGTCGTTTTGATGTTTATATCCATTTTACGTCGTCAAAACTATCATTTTCATTGAGTAGTCAAAAAGGAAATATTGAAACATTCTCCAACCGAGTGTCGATATAAAAATTAATATTTCAATTTATTTCGAGCACCGGGCGGGCCAATATGTAAATTCCTACGCGAAAATATTCAAATTTTCGACATTTTTCAAATATTATTCTCGCTTTTGCCTCTTATGGAAAATCGATAGAATTTCAACGCCGACACAATGCCAACCCGGAAACGAAGCTATCCGCTATATCGGTTTTCCCTTCGCTTCTGCTGGCGGTCTATCTGCGTGCACGAGATAATATTCGTTCGGTTGCGTGTATGCTACGGGTGATGAAAGTATTGTGGTTATACGAAAAAATGGAGACATCGCTGGAGATGATATTCCGCGAGGGACAGCTAACAGGCGTATGGTATATTTCAGTGCGATCGACTATAATCCTTCGTAACGTTTGCAAGTTCATTCGCCCCGATTTTTTCTTTCCATTCGTGACTGCTTGGGAGGAATGAGGAAAAATAATATGCGAAAAAAATCGGCCACCAAATGGCCTCGATATAACATTCTTTCAAAATAACTCAAGAGGTTAGGTTACTGTGAATATTTCAAAAAATTGTCCGGCGCTTGAGGCAACTCAAATCGAAGAGGAAGGTCCAACATATGGCGCAGGAATCGCAGATTGATGGTAAACTTATTATTACAACGATAGAACTGCAAGTAAAAGTTTCAACGCGTTTTTCTCGAAATGGTGTACACGATTTCTCGACACCTAATGCACGTATTAATTAAAAATTTGGTATACTTATTCAGTGTAATGATAGTTTAGTCTTGACCGACGTTTTTCTTCCTAACATTCCTTTTTCATTAGTTATTAACAATAATAATGTCACTCTTCCGTCGAAAAGTCGAAAAAAAATTAAAATTAATTTTTTTCACGATTGAATCACGATATCATAAAAAATCTCGGCCAAGTCTTAGCCAATATTATCTTTTTGAAGAAAAAACTCGTTTTTTGTTTGTTTCAGATCAACCGGGTGGCCAAAATCAAGTACACCGTCGAGCCCCTCACGTCCAAAAGTCCTTGACGAGATTGTTTATAACTTCTTTGAACATTAATATTTTCGTATGAAATTTGGCACACAACTCTGCTGATTTACACACAAATAAATGTCCAAACGATTTTTCAATCATCTCGCTTAATTCTCCAAAATTCATTTTTTTCAATTAAGGAGGTTGGAGTGATTCAGTTGAGTCAAATGACGGTTTATTCTTTTTTTGTTTCAATGAACCTCAAAAAATGCATACGAAGTACAGATTTATTCTATATATACTAATTTTTTTAATATATAATTAAAGGGCAAAATTTTGCATTTTAACATTTTTATTACGTAAAGTAGAAAAACTTTTGTGTTACTACCAACTTGAAAAAGCATAACATCATCGATGATTATTATGAAAAAACTACGAAAACGAATGTTTTACACAATTCACAATGAAATTTTGAGTAATTCAGAATTATGCCTATTCGTATTTACGTCACGAGATTGTTGGCCCATGGTTTACGATGGGCAAGATGAGGATTTTTTTTTCTAAATGTTCACAAAGGTTCAGTTTGCGTTAATCCGTTGTTAGAAATGGTTTATCTTGGTGCTAAATAACAATAAAAATTAGATAACCTTTAGTGTGAAAGTCTTGCCCATCTAACCGCATGTTAAATTACATACATTAAACTATTTTTTATCTCTGGTGTTGAGTGGTGAAAAAAGTTCAAAAAATTCGTAAAGACTCAGTATAGTGTAAACAATAACATGTATTTTTAATGACATTTAACCTTGGATTGTGGCTAACGCTCCAACCTCCTTAATCGAAATTACGTTTTATTTCAGCCACATTAATTCCGCAATTGAAGTTTAAAACTTTTTGTGGTTTTTTTGTGCGATGCGACTCAACATCCTAGTGAGAAAAGAAACGTCAAAGCGATGAGGGTAACAAAAACGTCATATTTACTGGGGAATGCGGTATGTCGTATAACATGAATAATATGTATGCTGCAAAGCAAAAAAGGCGTTATGAAAAAAGTTCTACCGAGCTGTCGTTGCTGTCACGTTACATTTGCAGCTCCATGTGTACAGTGTGTATGTGCATATAAAGTCTAAATGATACAAAGTCCCAGCCATTAATTTATCACCAGCACGAGGATATCTTGCACTATAGATAACGCAATGTATCAAATATTCAGTGCGTAAAAATGCGGCGCGCATTTATCCGCCTATACGTATCATGTTCCGGCCAAATGAGAATAAACATTTTTTCACCAGCAGGTGTAGCTTCCTTTTTTTTTTAAATATTACTTGGTTACGAAAAAACTCCGGTTAAGGTTCCGAAAACCCCCCACCTCCGATCTCCCTTATCGAGATTTTTGGCGACGCGCAATAGTTTTTGGGTTTGGGTTTGGGTTTGTTTAGGTTTGTTTGTTTGGACAAAACGGAGAGCGCGATAACATAAATAGGTATGAACGGGGACGTAGCATATACAGGGTGTCCCTCTTATCTCTGCCACCCGAAATAACTCGATAATTATAGACGTCACGAAAAAATGCACCAGACAAAAGTTGTACGGTGTGAAGGGGGCCATCAAATGCGACCAATTTTTTTTTATTATTTCGATGGAGGCGCTGACGCACCGTGAAGGTCACCTCCACTTTTTAAATGGAAAGGTACATTCTTTTCTACCATCTTGTGGAGCACCTCCAGCCGGATAGAAAACATTAGGGGGTCAAAGTCGTTCAAGGTCATTTCGAACACCCATTAAAATTAAGGCGTTACCCCCACTTGTAGCGCAAAAAAAGCCTTTTTCATGAATTTTTTTAAAGAAAACTACAAAACTTTTTTAATCGATCAATATACCATCTCAAAGAACACATCTTGAAGAACTTTCAGTAATTTTTTTATTGAAAAATATTACATTGTTTAGTGGCAAATGGCTGTCAATGAAATAATGTTTTTATTATATATACACGATTTGCGGTGACCAACATTGCGGCGAAGTGGATCATCTGAAAAAAAATGCGGATGGATTTGGTTAAATATAAGTATAAACTAGTCTTTAATCGAAAGATTTTAAAAAATATTCATTTTTCACCAAATGGCGGACAGTCAAAGTTAATGGTTCGATTTTAACGAAAAAAAACGGCCGTTTTTTCGAAAAAAAAAATCGAACGATTAAAGACTACATTTTTATGTATTAAATAAGCCTGCAAAATTTCAAGAAGATCGGTTCATTAGTGTTCGAGTAATCTTGGTCACCGACTTCAGAAATGCCAATTTGAGAAAAACGCGTTTAAAGTTTCAATTTCCGGTCGTTTACACAACGGATTCTTCTCTTTCAACGCTCATATCTCAGTGAATTTTGTTCGGATCGACTTGAAATTTTCAGGACATATTCTCAGATACTTATACTTCAAAAAAATGCAATAAAAAATCGCTTTTTTCAAAATCGCAAGTGGGGGTAACCCCTTAAATACAAATTTAAATATCTCGGATCACTACCAAATATTTAGTAGTGATCTGAGATATTTAGATTTGTATCATCGATATTGACCTTGAATGACCTTAAACGACTTTGACCCTCAAATGTTTTTACGAGGCTTGAGGTGCTCCAGAAGATGGTTGAAAAAAAATGTACCATTTCATTTTAAAAAGTGGAGGTGGGCTTCACTGTGCGTCACGCCCCCACCGAAATAAAAAACAATTGGTCGCATTTGATGGCCCCCTTCACACCGTACATCATTTGTCTGGAACATTTTTTTTGACGTCGATAATTACCGAGTTATTTCGGGTGGCAGAGATAAGAGGGACACCCTGTATAGATATAGTCGGCGCACTTTAAAAAAAAACTTAAAAATTCAATATCTCGAAAACTATTGCGGGTCGCCAAATATCCCGTCCGGGGTCGTCTTAAAATATTAAAAGGAAGGTTTGTGCAGAGTTTCAGCTCAATCGGAGGAAGGGGGCGGGTTCGGAAACTCACCCTTAAACGGAAACCTTTAAAATTCAATATCTCGAAAACTATTCCGAGTCTGCCAAAAATCCCTTTGGAGTTGTCTTAAGGGGCCAGTCCACTTTGAAAATAAAAAAAAATCAAAAGCAAGCAAGACTTGAAGAAATCGACGATGATGAGCAATCAGGCGGGATTTTGTACGGTGCAGGAATTGCCGATTGAGTATAGGTAAGAGCTTTTCATAGTATAAACTTCAAACGCGTTTTTCTCGAAACAACATTTCCAAAATCTAGCTCCATCGTATCTCTAAAACAAATAAACCGATTCTCTTGAAATTTGAACCACAAATTATAAACATTATTCGCAACAAGATGACCCTCGATTGTTTTAAAATTTTGATTTTTACTCTTTTTTGGCGAAAAACTGCGAAAAAAACGCGTTTTTGAAAACTTTTGTCGTTTTTCATCTGCCATTTTTTTTATTTTTTGATGAAACTTAATATCCGAGGGTCATTTTGTAACTGGTGTCATACTGAATCTAATGGACTTTGATTTTTTTGCTTAAGACAAGCCGTTGTCGAGTTGTGATGGAGCTACCTAGCCTACCTATTTTTGAGGCGTTACGTTAAACTATAGTTTTTGTACTTAAAAATTAATAAAAATGAATTAAACATTTTAAAATGTATTTCAAGACTTTATTTATCAAGCCCAACAACTTTTATATTCATAACTTTTATAAAATGCTCAAAAAAAAAAAATTCCAAAATAGCCTTTTTTCGTGGCTCCAAAGTGGACTGGCCCTTAAAACATTAAAAGGAAGGTTCGGACACAATTTCAGCTCGACCGGAGGTTGGGGCTTTTCGCATTCTCATCCAAAACTCCTATGCCGAATTGATAGATTGCTGTGTGTTGCCTGACCCTCCCTGCCCCCCTCTCGTTTTGCGGTGTCTATGAGAACAGAACATGCCGCGTCTATTGGTACCAACAAAATTGCCCTAAGGTCGACGGAAGAAGAGGCGATCACAAGAGAATAAAGAAGAAGGTACTTGACCTTAGAGGATATTTTATTACTACTTCTGGCTGTTACATGGTATCTTTTTATTTTATTAATATTTAAAAATGGCGGAGGGATGGCACAGTCTTCTAAACTACATTTTCAAAACTCGCGTAACGTATAGCTAAAAAACTAATTCAACGATTCTGATGAAAATTGGTAAAATTATTTCTAACGTTATTATCGGAAACATGATACTAAATAATTTTTGTTTTTAATTCAAGTATTTTTAATTACAAGATGTAGCAATTTGTTTTGGAAAATTCAATATTTTCGGTTCAAAGCGTACCATTGCATCAATTTCCAACATTTCTCACTTTTTCTTGGTTCATATTCTGCGTATGAGTGCTAATGAACCAAACATTTTCGTTAGTTTCTTTCAGGATTAACGCCGCCGACGCTAGGCGTCACGCCGTCTGACAACATCCGCTGCAACCCGTTTAGAAGACTGTGCCAAACCTACCCTCTTTAAACGATTAAGAAACAAAAAAAATGTAACGTCCCAAAGTAGTGATAAAACATACCCTACGTCTGAAAAGTGGCGAAAAAAACGTTCCTTAAAAAAATCATGAAAATGAGTTCTTTTTTCCTCCCCCAAAGGTGCACCTTTAAAGAAATGTCTCTAGTTCAGGCAAAGTGAAGCATCACCTCAACCGGAGGCGTCTGGGCATCCTGTTTTTTCATGAGATTACTTTGTCCGTGCTAATTATGAAACTTTCACATGTGTTTGCCTACGCCGAAAAATTTCAACACAGCTTTGTTCCAATAGTATGTGCGGAACAGGGCGCAACTGTAGCGCGGATGCACAAACCGTAAAAACTGCGATTGCACAAATCGCGCGATCCGCGAGATAGCGAGAAAAGACCCCACCGCATCGCACTTGGCAATCAGAAGTGTGTAGCATTTCATTGAAGGATGTTTTATGACACGCAAAAGTGGTCAGCACCCTTTGCGAAGTATAACTACTGTCTGCACCAGCGGCACAAACTTTATGACGTTGGAGCTTGCGTCAAAGGGATGCAACGATTTTTTTAAATTTCTTATTTTTTTATTATCCAAAATCTTTATTTATTTATTTAAAGTTCCGAATGTCTAACGAGGATAGGAGGCGTACACAAATTTCCGCAACGCCAAATTCCCCAAGTATCCCCGGCCTCTATTCCGTTACGTAACGGGTGCTCTGTCGTCAATAATTGCGATTTTTTTTCATAGACATAACTAATTATGAAAGGATCGGGATTATACTCATTTTATCAAGTATATATTCATCTAGTTTTATACCAATTTTTATGAAAAAAATCATTAAAATTAACCGAGATATATGCCGTGATTTGACGACGAAAAAAAGAATGCCCTTCATTGTCCCATCGATATCTATACTAAACTCTAATCTAACTTAATATAGCTATCGTTGTGTGTAGCCGGTTTTTTTATTTTGGTTTTTTTTACAAAATGTCGACGGTTTGGACATTTTTTTCTTTTCTTAAGGCCCTTTTTTGTATTCAAGCAGTCTTTAAACATAGCAATTATCGAAATAAAAAAAAATCGGCTACGTACAACCTTAGTCACCGCGATTACAAAAGTGTAAAAATAAAATTGGAAATCGGTTGATATGTTTTTGAGTATTCGCTGGGACAAGGTCGAAAAAAGTCGTTTCGAGAAAAACGCGTTCAAAGTTTTCGTTCCGCTTTCCTTCAGACAAAGTTATGTTTTTTTTCTAGAATATTGATACTTACATTAAAGGCTTACATACACCTGGGTAGGTAAAAAAGATCGATTTTTTCAAAAAGGTGCTCATTCAAAAGTACTATCCTTTGAGTATCGAACCTGAAAATTTTATAAGGAAATTCGCAGTAATGACGAAGTTATGGCGTTTTGTAACTGACCGGGTGAGCAACGACTAACGGCCCGGGCCCAACTTTAAACGCGTTTTACCCGAAACAGTGCTTTCAAAATCGGTACCAGAAATATCTTCGCAACTACTGGACCGATCGGGATCAAGTTTTGCACAGTTTTGCTTCATACAATAATCTAGTAATTACCGAGCCGTTTTTTCCGATACCTGGCATAGTTTTTTGAAAATCATAAGTACTGAACAGTTTTGAGGCGAAAAAATGCCAGCTTTATTCCGAGACTGCAATGACTCGAAAAAATTACATTTTTGAATTTCGTCTCGATAATTGCTAGTTTTATCTATCTACTTTAAGAAACAACAATTTTTTTTTCTAGATAAAAATAGCAGAGGCACGTCTGGTACCGTTAACGCTGTCAACAAAAACACGTCCCCGGAAAACGACTGTAACTTTTTTACCGTTTATAATTTTTAACCAAATTTTCACACAATGTAGATAAAATGTCATACTTCAAAATGTATATCATGGTTGTTCACTAAAATTCAGTTTTATACACAAAGAAAATTCTTAAACATAACCTTACTTTTAGCCGTCTCAGGTGTATATGAGCCCTTAAGATGGTCGTCTAGTGTGTCAGATCAAAAGAAAAAAAAACGGCCTTGCATGATTTCTTTGAAGAAGAGGAAGGTGTACTCTATGGTCCAGGCATAGCAGATTGATGGTAAGACCATTTTTTTATTATGAATTATATGCAACAACTTTCAAACGCGTTTTTCTCAAAACACGATTTTTTCAAACTGCTGCCATATCTTATAGACTATTTGATTGATTCTGCTCAAATTTATACAGCATCTTTAGTACATATATAACTACGAGTTGAACTAAAATAATTAAGATTGCTTCGTTAGTTTTCTTTTTATCAGCTATATAGACCCCCAAAAAAATACGAATTTTTTTTCTTTTCTAAAGCGTTAAAAAAAATTATTTTTTCGAATTCTAACTTTATTTTAGTTCCATGTAGAGCCTCATGTCTCTCGATTAAAATTGCGTTTGGTTTTTTTTTTATTTCAGACAAGCAGAACGGCCGAAATCATGGCAGCAGTGGAGTACCTCTTTTTATATGTGTGTTCCTGTTGGGCGGTGTATCTCCGACTATATTCTGTAAAATGGCTTAAAAAAATTCACGAAGTTTTTTTAAAATATTAATAAAAATGATATACAATTTATAAATTATTTTGTTTAATGGTTTGACAAAAAAGAATCCCCAAAAAAGCATTTAAAAAACGGCCTTCACACTAGACGACGGCCTTAAAGTATCTAGTCCCGGGCGATATGACGGTTCTTCATGTTCATTATCACAAAATAATAAAAGCCTACACTTCATCTATTGTGAACGATACCACACATGTAGGGACTGAGGGCACTAACCGGTCCCGCTATCTATTCTCACTAAAGCGACTAACTCCGTTAATTTTCGGACTTGTGACTCAAAACGTTGCCAACATATTTTTGCATAAATGTGCTATCGAGAACTTTTAAAAACAAACAATTTTTTCTACAAATTTTGCTTGGGGAAAGCTTAACTGACATTTCGTGTGGAAAGCTGTCAACTTTCCGTGATAAAATTGCGCGCCAGTTTTGAATTCAAAACTTGAACATGCAGAAATCTTGCTTTTTCTGGCAGTTCTAAAATCGTGACGTAACGCAAACATCCCCCTCCCCCCGACTCCCCCCGGATCCGTAGACCGTAACGCCGGGCCGGACCCGCCCCCAATTTGCGTAAGCCCCCATTGATAAAAATGAACGAGTGATTTTCTCAGTCTGACTCGTCAGAGAAGATATTTCATAAATTGGAAAGAATTAATTTCCGGTGCGTTACAACGATGCGAAATTCAACATCATCAAACTTTCGTGATTTCGTTTCGTGCAATGCTAAAGCGAACGTTAAGGGGAGGGTAGGGATTTCAGCGTGAAAAAAAACACTTTTTTGCGATTTCTTTTCATCTATATGTACATTGTTTGGGTTTCATCTATATGTACATTGTTAAGTGTCATTTCAAGAATATTCCATGAAATTTGTACGAGAAAATATCCACAATCAAGCCGGTGACAAAGGTTTTCCAAGACTGCCTTTGGAAAAACACTATTTGCGGTGTTCACTGTATCTCAGCTAGAAATTATCTGAAATCAAGTACCATTAAAATTTAGTCAAAGTATCATCAAATCCTCCCCCCAACGGTGTCTAATTTTTTTTTTTTCATTTCTAAATTTTTGGTGGTCATGTAAAGTGAAGAGTGCTATTTTTCACGATAAACTCCGCCATTTTGGGGGTGGAAAACCCCCCCAATGTAAAAAAATCTCAAACTAACCGTTGGGGGGAGGTATTTTATATGTAAAAAGTATGTAGCAAGTTTGAAATAAATCGGTCGTGTAGTTTTCAAATGGCCGTGAACACGGACTTTGAAAAAGTGGTTTCGAGAAAAATGCGGCACCGGCTTGTTTGTGGATATTTTCGCGTACAAATTTCACGGAATGTTCTTGAAATGACATTCAACAATGTACAGAAGGTTTCAATGAATTTACTCTATCCATATAGAAGAAAAAAATCGCAAAAAAGTGTTTTTTTTCACGCTGAAACCCCTACCCTCCCCTTAAAACTGACGCGCGAGGTAGCAACCTCCGTATGTATAAATGTCGATGAAGTTAAAAAAAACTTCGTGTGCATTCTAATACAAATGTTTCCACATGTTTGTCCATTTATGACACTGTACTCGTTGACATCGATACGTGAAATGAGAGTGAAAATGAGAATAAAAATATAGGGTCTAATGAGCTTCGTTCTTTGTACGATAGGAGAATGGACTTCGATAAGTACAAAGCAACGCTTGATCTAGCACATGGGAGGTGTGGTTAAAAAAATTATGTTGTACGAAAAGTCCCTGCGAAAGTGTAGACTGCTATATACTTTGCGAGGTTATTTCAATGGACTCCGCAAATACTGAGTTTGTTTAACTTCTAGTGAGTGAAGCTATATGGCGTTAAAGTTTGCATTATTAGAATGCAGGGCACATTTTACGCGATTTTTTATAAATTTCTTCATCTTTGTTACTGACGAATAATTTTTAGATTAAGAGGTTAGTCAGAAAAGTTAGAGAACAGTGAAAAAACACCAATTTCGAGTGTTGTTTTAACTGATTCTATGGAAAAAAGACGGAGAAATTGGGGTTTGGAGTTTTATTGACATCAAACTAGCACAGTTGGACCAACGGAACTCAAAACATCATCGATAATCCTGAAAACCTAGTGCGTTAGTTTTCCCACAGGCGGTCATCCCGCATGGTGAACGTGCACACGTGTACGCGTATCACACACGAACTTGCAACAACCCATGAAGACTAGAGTAAAGGAGCCCGAATGCAATGCTGGCGAAATGGTTGTGAAAGTGATGAATGATCCGCGGATTGTACCCGCCTGGCGGCGCTACCATTGCGGGCTCCGTCCGCGCGGTGATTTTGAATCGTCGATCCGCAATTTGTCGTATATTTGTTTCTTATTAGCGCAGCTCATAATACTGAAGAGTAATATTGATATGCTTTTGTTTGAATTATGAAATGATAATATTTCAGTAATTTTTTGACTTGGAGCTGATCTATACTGTAAATGCTTTATTTTTATACGGTGACATGTACGATTAAACAGCCATAAGGTGAGTATTGCATACTGGATTTCCAAGAAATTTTTTCTTGTCGCTACTAAAAGAAATAAAAGAACAAATAATTTACATGAACCTCAAATCAACCAACAAACCAAACCGAATCTAAACCCCAGGCAATAACTTAAATGTTAGAAAACTACCTATTCTACGCTGAGAAAACAATATATTTCTATGTACCAGGATTTGTTAACTATTAACAAATGGTAAAGTTGCATATGGCGAAATAAATATCTTATTACAGTTAATGAATCATTTATTTGAGCATCCGAATTGTCACAAACAAAGATTTGGTAATAGTTAAGAAATGGGTACTTTAACGGAACGTACAAGTTATTAACAGCCACCAGATGTATAGTTGGTCAAACCCAATGCTTCGTATTAATATACTATAAATACTTGTTTCCCATAACTGAGGCGTTTATTCAATGAGATCAGTGGAAAAGTTATCCCGGATGTAAAGGATAGTTGGGTGAACGATATTTTATTGGGTTGGTAAGAAAGTCTTGCGACACACAACATGAGTAAAATATAAAAACATTTTATTTTAACAGTAAACAATTATTCAGTAATGTATGCTTCCTCTGTATCTACAACTCGTGCCCAACGCTCTGGTAGACTTTGCACGCCTGCACTCCAGAATTCTTTGGGTCGTGAATTGAAAATTCGACCAGTGTATTTTTGAGATCCGCGACATCATCAAATTTTTTATCCTGTAAATAATTTTTTAAAGCTTGAAACAGATGGTAGTTCGTAGGTGCTAGGTCTGGTGAATACGGTGGATGCGGTAGAACTTCCCATCCCAGCTGCGAAATAGATTGTTGTGTCATCTTAGCTACGTGGGGTCGAGCATTGTCGCGGAGAAGCCGAACTTGGAGACGTTTACGCCTTTTTTGTTTGATAATTTCAGCCAGCTTTTGCAGTTGTGCAGAGTAAGTATTTGCATTTATCGTGGTGTTGGATGGGAGCAGTTCGTAATATAGCATGCCCTCAGAATCCCACCAACAACAGAGTAAAACTCTCTTCACTTCACGGGGCAGCTTAGGGGTCGGATCTGGTTTTTCTCCTTTCGGTAGCGATTGTCGCTTACGTGTGTAGTTAACATAAAGCACCCAGCTTTCATCTCCAGTGACTATTTCTTGAAGAAAATCCTTTCTGTGTGGGCGTTGCAGGAGTGAAAGACAGATGGACATGCGTGTCGCTTTGTTTGATTCGCTGAGATCGTGTGGTATCCAAGAAGAAACAACTTTTCTGTATCCGAGATTTTGTAAATGTTGGAGAATCGTGGGATGGCTACAGCCGAGTTTGTAAGCTAATTCCCGTGACGACGTATTAGGCTTTGCCTTTGTAAGTGCTCGTAGTTCTTCATCGTCAACAGTTGATTTCCTGCCGGACCTAGGTTTGTCTTCAAAAGATGTATCGCCAGAACAGAAACGCTGGTACCAACGAGATATCGTTGAATGATGAACTACGTTGGCCTTGAACACACTACACATATTAGCGGCTGCGGTTCTTGCAGAACGCCCTTGTAAAAATTCGTAATATGCAATCGATCGAAGTGCACTAGGATCCATCTTCGCTCGTACTGTCTGCGCGGAACAACTGACTCGCTTATATATCCTACGGCATGGAAGGTTCTAGACTAATCTTGAATATACTACTCCCGAATGTTGTAGAACTTCGTTAGAAGAAAACATATTTTAATCGAAAGGAAAGTGTCGCAAGACTTTCTTACCAACCTAATATATTCGTACAAATCAAGATCCATGTATAGTTATCAAATGAATATTTGGACAAAGTCATTCATTGATTGTCGGCAAATGAATGTGCAGTTGAATCAATGTAGCACTATAGTGCTAGTGGGCAAGAGTACAAGGAACAACTCTCATAGTAAATGAAAGTTGTTCCTTGCTACCTGTAGAGGACAAATCGTTGGACAACGATTTCTGCTCTACAAGTAGCAAGTTCGTTAATCGGAGGACAACAAAGATGGTAGCATCAATACGTCATAGAGCAAGGAACAACTTTCATAGAAAATAGGCGATCGCCCTGCCCCGCGGTCGAGGTCTTGGCCACCCCTGCTCAAATGCATAATTTAAATTTCTCTATATATACTTTCGAAAGTTTCCTCAAGACTTGGCAGGCCCCACAAAACAAGCAAATCGTTAATTGATGCCATCGCCGCAGAGAATAAATTCACGTTTTCATGGTCACAAACTGATATCCTCTAGGAAAGTGGACATGCGCTCACGCACAGTCTCTAGTGTACCTCGATCGTATCTACGTCGCGTCTGCGCACAAACGAGCTTGTGCGACAAAGGGCCATGGTAGCGTACAAAGTAAACGGTCTTGCCAAATGTACGATACTTATCTCAAGTACAGATTTGTTAACTATTAAAAAATCGTTATTTGAGACGAGTCGTCGATCTTTTAACAGTTATTTGCTAACTATTAACAAGGCTATATTTGAATCAACTGAAGATTTTTTAATAATTACCAAACATTCAATTTGTAATAAGTATACGACTGTTATCTCAAAGAACTACTGCGCCAACATCTTAAATACAGATGCATTAATAGTTAATAAATCTTTATTTGCGTTAAATAGAGAAGTTGTGGCGTCAACGGTGTGACTCTTAGCTCAATTGCGGCCGAGATGGCCGTTTTGAATGAAGATCAGTTTATTGTTGTGACATGTTCATTTGCATTGAACACAGGATAGTCGCGGCAACTATACGTTAACGGCCCCAAATCTAAATATATTAATTGTGAAAAAATCTCTATTCCTTTGAACTGTATTATCATATCACAATTTCAACTCGTTTTTCGATGACCATAAATATCTACTGAGTTAAGAGAAATAAAAGTGACCAAATAAATCATTATTTTCGAAGAAATACTATGGCTATACAATTTTGTCACGAGAACGAGTATATTTCTTAACGACGAACAAATTTTGTAACAGTTAATGAATATTTGAATAAAAGTGCCAACTAAATGTATTTCTTTACTATAAATAAACTGTTTTCTCGGTGTAGTGATGGAAGGGTCATGCGGGGTAAGCGCAATATTTACCCATGACGAAGCTGAAAACATAAAATAAATCCAATTAAAGATTATACGTAATACATTATAACGAAATGGGAGCGAGGGGAATTTATATTAAAGGATTTGCTTACTTAACCTAAAAAACGTTTTTTGTCCAAGCATCATGCATTACATTTTTGCTGTATCAAAGAAATTTCTAACAGCATTAAAATTAATGGCAATTATAATTAAATTCGGCGACGATAGCATGCAATGAAAAAAAAATACAAACGATTTGACAAAATCAATCAACATGTGGTTGCACATGCCAATGTCAATATTTATCAATATTTGCGCTAATTCGCGAATCAATTGCATAAATATAATGTTAAGGTTCAGTTCTTACCTTTATTGGATGGTCTTTTTCTGTTTTGATTTTATAAATACTTTTAATACCGAAATATCACTCAACGATGCCTAACAGCGTAAACTGCATGTAACTGACATATATGTCATACTCACATATGTAGTAACTGACAGTAATATGTTACTGTATGTATGTCACAAACACTGTTAAGCCGGTCCTCACGCTATCCTATCCTATCCACCACCTATCCTATTCTGTACCAGGCGCTGGTATCGCTTGCGGATATTTTCCGAACTACAAGATCTTTCATCACTTTCATCATGGAGCCTAGATACCAGGAGGTTCAGCGAGGCCTTTCAACTCGTCCCCAAAACGAGAACAAGAAATGATGGCGCTGGGGTGCTCCGCAACCTATATGTATATAGATATACGCTAAACATGGGTGTGATCTAAGACAGATCACAGATGATGTACCTAACCCTCATTAGTGTTAAGGGATAACACCACTCTAGGATTTTGGAAAGACGTTTTCTTTCCTAAAAATACTTTGGTGTCATAAAAACAATACGGAATTGGTCCTGTAGCAATTTTTTTTATTTAAAGGTTCAATTATCGCTTCGGCCACAGCGCCTTGGAGCGCGCGCTGAGTTGCTCGTACAACTTTAAACGCGTTTTTCTCGAAACCACTTTTTTCGATCTCGGAAGACGGATTACTCGACCACTTTTGCATTCATCGATTTCGAGGTTGAAATTTTGACAGCATCTTCACAATTATATTCTTTATGGGAGTACGTATCCGTTTTTTGATTAAATGTAAACTTCTTTTTATAAACAATTTACTGTTTTTTTGGCAAAAAATCGATTTATTTCCTTCAAAGTGCGCTATTTAAAAAAAAAATTAAAAGCAAATTTCTAGGTAGTCTCATAGCTAATAATATATAATATCATTTTTTTTGGTTTTTGTTTCAGGTCTTATATTTTACGATAAAACCGTTCTCCCGTGAAGCTATATGTAAAAAAAACACGTTTTTCTAGATGAACTATATTGCCGCCATTTTGAGTTTGAGTTTGAGATCTTTTCTCGCTTTTGCGTTTTTTTCCGAACCGTCATGAGGAAATTATGAATCGGCGTATATTTCAACGTTTGATGTCACGATCGGTCTGTCGTGAGGTTAGCAACTCATCCGATCACTTTCACCTCGTTGACCAATATATTACTATATATGTCGGTCGCGCTGCACCCCAGCGACATCACTTCGGGACATTTTCGGGGACGCTTTTTTCAGCGCCTTTGCATTGCCGCTGAACCTCCTGGTATCTAGGCTCCATGACTTTCACGATCCAGTTTTCGACGATTCCGCCATATGCGTTCGGGCTCCATTACTCTAGTCTCCATGCGACAACCTATCGCCTATTGGGTTTCTGCTCTTTGCTGTTTTGTGGAGTAGCCGGCGGTTGCTGTGACATGCAACCGGCGGCT
>OZ023316.1:27388568-27453568 GCA_964007375.1 Ophion obscuratus
AATACTCGAACTACCCGGATGCCCGAACTGTTCGAATACTCGAACTACCCGGATGCCCGAACTGTTCGAATACTCGAACTACCCGGATGCTCGAACCGTCCGAATTTGAAGTATCAGATTTCACGTATTCGGATATCACGGATATTCGAATAGTCGAGTAGTTCGGAACAATATGCAAGCCCTACTAGAAAGACAATTCGAGAACTGTTGCATGGAGCTACTACCATCTATGTGAAGGGATTCAAGAAATACACATGGCTGTCAAGATTCACGGATCCCACGACCAACGTCATCGACTTGGAGACTCTGGACTGTCCATCGCTGCCCAAAATCACTAACTCCAAATGCCCCCCATCATCCCTTCAACATGAACTGCGCCATGAGAATGTAAAATCGGTGAAAAGCTGGTTGGCCGTATACGAAGCACGAGAGAGGGATTTTTTTAAATGAATAAAATACATCTCGATGAAAATGTCATTTGTATTCTTTATTTTACGACGAAAACATCCATCATTTACAATTCGATTAAACATATACATTTTTACATAGTCAGCACTTTGAAAGAAAAAACCATGCGAACCGCCGTGCCCAATTTTGTCTCCACGCTTGGAGACGATGGACCGCTGTTGATGTTCCCAACCACTGAGTTGACCAGTTGCTGCATACTCTCGATGATGCGGCCAGCCATTTGACGATGGTGTTCGAACGATTTTTTTTCCGTCCACCATGTTTAGAGACGACGGAACTCGACACTGTTGTATTTTCCACCAATATACTGCATGCAGAGCTGACCGTCGCGTGCCACTTGCAACATACTCTCGAACATTGTCGGATCTTGGTCGAAGGCCTTCACAAGTCGCGCCGGTAAGAAGACAGGGAACTCATCCGCGATGTCTGCGATGTAGCGTTTTCCAAATTTGGTTTGTACGGCCCTTATGTCGGAGATTAGTCGTTCCGACTTAACGGGGAGTTCTGACAGCTTCTTCGTTAGGAGGAATTCCGCCATCCGGCCGACGTTGTTGATACTCGAGAGATCCATTTTCCACGCACTTTCAAAGTTCTTTTTAGATGTTAATGGTACAGTGGAATAGTGCAGTCTAAGCTTGGTCCACAGAAATATAATCTGCCTCGTAAGCCTCCCACTCAAATTTTCAAGCCTCTCCCCTCTTTTCCAATCGTGAAAAACAGGTTCGAACACGTTCGAAGAACCGTGGAGAATTTTCCCCAGACATTTTTCACGCTCCCGAAAAACAGGTTCAAACACGTTCGAAGAACCCAATACGTGGAGAATTTTCACAGCATTTTTTACACTCCCGACGTTGAGGTAGGGGGCCATCGATGTGATCTTTCATCTGTGATGTATTATAGTGCTCCAAGCATGGAAGATATGATATCACTTCACTGTCATTCCGATGATGTTCTGGCAAACGATCCCACAATAAGCCAATATATTTACCCCAATATTTTAGGAGCAAGACCTTTGGAACCTGTTCGAGCTCGTTTTTGGTCAAGTCCAGGGGGTGCTTGGCCGGATGCACTGCGTACATACTCGCACATGCGAACATCTTGACGTTATATTTCGGAATGGAGGCCTTGACAAGAGCTGCGCTCAAGTGGTCCATCCGCGGTCCCTTTGATCCCTAAAGATTTTTCCCCGAGAAACCTGTCAGGACCTGTCTCGAGTGTCGGCGAGCTTTGAGACGGCGTCCCCACCAGTCGCTCCAAGGACCACATGGCCCTCCACAGAGGCCACTCTGTGACGTCACTCGCGCCCAGCGCCCCCTCCCGGACATCGCCCACACACACAAATACGATTTAACAATACATACTATGGAAATCCGTTGTTTAATTTTATTGTGAATAAACTATTGTTTAATTATCCTAATATTGACCATTCGATGCATTCTTTTACACCCCCCCCCCCCCCACTCGACATCGGCTCCTCTGTGACGTCACACGCACCCCGGCGACCTCCCCACGATGGTAGCGCCACCTTGGCTTCCCTACACGCACGCACGCACACACGCCGACCTCCCCACGACCGTAGCGCCACCTTGGCTTCCCTACACGCACGCACGCACGCACGCACACACGCCGACCTCCCCACGACCGTAGCGCCACCTTGGCTTCCCTACACGCACGCACGCACACACGCACGCACATACACACAAAACACTCATCGACCCCCCCCCCCACCAGTCGCTCCGCGGACCACATGACCCCCCTCCACATAGGCCTTTCTGTGACGTCACACCCGGCGACCTCCCTCGACGGTGGCGCCACCTTGGCTTAACTACTCTTGACACACCACCTCCCCTTGCGTCAGAACCCGCCTAGCTCTACTACTTCGGCCGATTCTCATAAGCCATTCTAGGGCCAATATTGATTGCGAATATCGGGCCGCTCTTATCATCCAAGGCTCGGTCGATGATCGGGCCAAGCTCGAGTGCCAATGTTGGCAAGCCTGGCGTCGAGCATCGGCCAATCATTGGCCACTACTGATCACCCTAAATGGGGAGTGGGAGGAGCCACGTATGTCGGTGCGCGGGCGATGACATTCTTCGCTTGCGAAAGTCCCAAGCCCGGACAGGTGATCTGAAGCAAAAAAATCAAACATTTTTTTACTTTGTACAATATGGTGTATAAGTTGACCTAGAATCAAGAAGAAAAATTGAAAAATGAAAAAAGCGAGCGATCTGAAGGAACTTTGTTTTCTTTTTCCAAAAAATTTTGCAGTTTTGTGCTCACTATTTTTTTATTTTTCAATTTTTCTTCTTGAATCTTCTTTTCTTCTTGAATCAACTTATACACAATATTGTGCAAAATAAAAATATGTTTGATTTTTTTCGCTTCAGATCACCTGTCCGGGACTTAGGACTTCCGCAAGCAAAGAATGTCATCGCCCGCGCACCAACTTACGTGGCTCCTCCCACTCCCACAGCCATGTTTTGTCAACCTTTTAAAAATATTTTGATGAAGACCGCTTAGTCAACATACAAAATATCACCATTCTATATTTAAGGGCAGATATACACCTAGATGGTCGAGGTCGAGGATTTAGAAGTTATGAACATTCCGTCGATCGTAGGAGACCTACACTATGGGCCTGGTATCGATGATTCCATGTAAGTTGACAAATTTCATGATTTATTCATTCTCAAATTTTCAAACGCGTTTTTCTCAAAACCACGTTTTTCAAATTGGAACCCAAAATTTCTCGAAAACCAATGAACCGATTGCCTTGAGGTTTTTTGTGGTTATTCTATACACCATTATCTAGTACTTGTCATAGGATTTTTTTTCCCGTTACTTAGTTTTTGTTTTATAGGCAAAATAATAACTAATTTTTGGCCCAAAAATCACTATTTATGTTCAAACGTCCGCCATTTTGTCATAAATCGATATTTTCAAAATCGGCTATGACAAGTACTAGATTATAGTATCTAATTTAATAATCTTTTTGGTTTTTTTTCAGATGATTTTTGAAGAAACGCCAGTGGATACCGTATACGCAGATTTTTTTACGACGCTCCAAGGATCATACGATATGCTTGTATATTTTTGATATTTTTAAATAAAGAAAATTAAACATATTTTTGAATGAAGATACTTTTAAATAATTAAAACCCCAATCCGAAATTTTAACTAGTTTTCCTTGAAAAAATTCACAAAAATTACCTTTTTTCCGGCTCCTAGTTGTAAAAAGGCTCCCTAGGCTCCCCTTGATACTTTTCGCATGAAAAATTGGTGAAAAATCGAACATTTTTTGGCCCAACAAGGCAGAACCTTTCCTTAAGAAAACCTAGTGGGTACAGCCCTATCGTAACTAAGTTGCGCAGTGTGCATGTACCGCAAACTCACGGCAGGTGTTATTTTTTCGGTTAAATTATAGTGATTTGAGTTTTTATGGACAATTCATATTCTTTACTGATTTTGAATATTAATCAGCTTTCGTCCATTTACTGGTCCCCGTCCATTCACTGGTTAGTTTACCCTACACAGGTACGGATTAATGAAGTTTTTAAAAATTATGGCCACAGGCTTCAAAAATACTGTCTCAATAGACGAAATTTTCGTTTATGAGTGTTTAGGTCGAAAAAAATCATTTCCAGAGATCCGTAACGAAACAATTAATAAAACTTTCAATAACCTGAAAGCATTCACCTATGTAGGGAACGAATTAGATTCTTCTATCCCGGAAAAGTTTCCACCACAATTCCAGTAATTCGCAAGTGTAGCGACCAGTGTTCAAACAAGTAAACATAATGTATCGTGTTTTGAGTCACGTGTGTTGATCTTCTACCCATGCAGAAATTTTTTGGGGACTCCCCAGATCCTACCAGATCCCTATGGGGATTTGATAGGGACGCCCCAAGTAAGGAGTCCACACTGGAATCCAAATAGATCTGTTGGGGATTCCCCAGATTGTATCAGATCCTTATGGGGATTTGATAGGGACGCACAGTAGGAGAAAAGCCCAAAAACCTGGCCAAAACCTCAAATGACCTTTGACGGGAATGAAAATTGGCTTACAGGGGTTTTCAAGGTCGCCGATTACGAATCTGAAAGCCAAATTATCGTAAACAAAACGGCCGATCCAATATGGCTGACATGAATGTTAAAAAGTTGCCAGATGTCGACAAAAATTGGTATTTACGGGTTTTCAAGGTCGCTGATTACGAATTCGCAAGCCAAATTATCGTAAAAAAAATGGCCGATCCAATATGGCCGACATGAACGTTAAAAAGTTACCAGATGTTGACAAAAATTGGTATATACGGGTTTTCAAGGTCGCTGATTACCAATCCGATATCTATTGTTTATAACTTGCAACAAAGAGCTTACAGCAAATTGTTACAAACAAAATGGCCGAGTATCCTGCTAAATAGATAAATTAATATATTTAAAAAAATCATCATAATAAAATAAACGTGAACAGTGTATTCTACGCAATTATTATTTTTATTTCCAAAATACATACGGAACGTTTCAAAAATAGAAAATTTTATTCTTAATCAAAATCGTAATCGGAGTCGGAGTCGGAGTCAGAATCATTATCCGAGTTTGTATCTATTACAACTCCCGGCACGGCTTCAATCTCGGCGCAAAATTCGTCTGCTGCAGCAGTCACTTTAGGAGCGATCAACATCGCTACAGCTTCCGGCGACAAACTCTTCAGCTTCTTCTGTGGTAGTCTTCTGACACTTGAAATGTACGGATCAGAAGTAACTAAGAGCCGATGAAAAACATCTTCCATAGTTTTAACCCTGGAACTTTTTCGCGCAAAATCTTCTCGATATCGTTTGATGTCTTTGTTTCGAGCTTCCTGAGCATCGTCGGATAATTGGCCGATTGGTAATAGAGCATGAGTTATTATCACTGGACCATGAATTAATAGTTTGTGCACCGAAGTAGGCATGGAGTACCAAGGGTATAATGCAACGGTCTTTCTTGCCGTTTCAATAGCATACTGTTAAAATCTTTCACAGTTTATCTCGTGGCCACACGATATAACTTGTAGGATTACGTACAAGCGTTTAATAACTTCTTCGTTGACCCCCGTTATCGCAGCGGAAACCGTCGAATTTTCAAAGAATCGCCGAGCTGTGTTGCCATCATTGCTGCTGCCGTATCCAGGCTTTGGGCGATCGATATTTAGACCCAATTGCTTCTTGAATCCTTCTTGAATGGCCCTCTTGCGTTCCTGGGTAATTTTTTTTTCTTCGGCACTTCGAGCTTGCCATTTTTTAATGCCGAGTTTGTAAGACACGTGTAAGCAATACTCGAAGCACCGTATCCACGCATGCAGCGTCGACAATCCGAACTTCAAATTTGTTTCATTGATTTCCCTTTGCAATACAGTGTCGATGGCATTAAAATCTTTGCTGGTTGCTCCACACAAATAGCACCGTTGAGCAGATTTCGTCAATGATACAGCGTTGCAAACTTTACCATCTATCATGGTGAACAACAACTTGTACATTACGGAGATTTCTTTTCCATCTATTACACTTTCGAATGGACGAAGTGACTTTATTTGTTCTTCAACAATTTGGACTTCATTAAGTGTTGACTCTGTGTCTTCGCGTAGAAACAGTAGTCTAAGCGGTCTACAAAATCGTGGAGACGAGGGTCTGGGGTTCTTCCAAACAACTATTTCTTCCTTCGATTGTTGATCATAACACACGAGTTGTAATGGCACGACTGAAGTAAAGAATACATGCGCATCAGATTTGCTGTCATCACTGAACGTCTGCTTATATTCACTTTGCCCAGAACTTCCATCGCAACCCCACTTGCAAATCAAGTCCATTTTACGAACATTATCTGGAGTCAATCTTTGAATGAGTACATTTTGGACGAGTAAAATACGTTCAACTGTATGATCTAATAGTGCCTGTAGTTGGACTTCTGCACTACTCTCTGTAATCCTGATTGCATCACGTGGTGGATAACAACGCTTTTTTGCTTTCATCACTTTTTCGTAAGACGGATATAGCTTACAGTTATTTTCCTTCCCTAATCTTCTCATTCCCTGGTAAGTACTCTTGGAGAATTTATATTCAATCATAGCGGAAAGTGCAGCCTCTTCGGATAAAGTAATTTCATCCGTTGCTGAGTAAGCTTTACGATACTTGGAAGCTCTTAAAAGACTCGTCATTGTTACGTCCTTAATAACTTTTGCGGCGTCGGATTGTCCTGAAGAGCGAAGGCTCATCTGAGTAGCGTATGCTAACTCGACCGAGTTGAACGATGTACGAATATCTTGGGTCTTCCTTCGTTTAGATCTTTCACTGGACATTGTAAACTCAAGGGACGGGCGGCCGCCCGTATTACCCGGGCTTGTTACTACAGTGTCTGTAGGTGCGGCAAAACATACCTGCTTGCTAAGCCATTCACCGTTATTCTTGAAAAATACACAGGATTTTCTGTGAGCTTGTTGCCACCTCGTTCTCATTTGATTGAAGAGTATCGAAAAAGTCTGTTTCGAGTCCTCAGGCACTACAACTGTACGTCCGGTGTCCTTGGAAATTTTTTCTACCATAAATTCGATCAAGGAAGCGAATTTATCGGATAAATGCTCGCTGATTATCAGAAATACTTCTTTCCTTGTCAGCACCAATTCTTTGTAACCGGATCCTGTAATAAAGACATAAAATTGTAGAAAATTGGTGTTAAAGGAAAAGATAAAATTTTCAATTAATACAAAAACTTGAACAATGTACATTATTTTACCAAATAAATAACCGCAATAAGTGAAATAATTTTAAGAAAATTAGACAGAAAATATTGACATGGATTTGGTTAAAAGAAAGCTTTGCTTACTATATAATATATATATATTCAAATATTTTATTTGAATGTTATAACATTTCATTCATATTTAAGAAATTTTTATGTGGTTGATTTTAATATGTATATATATATATATATGCATACGTATATATCATAATTAAATCACAGAAAATTTATATATATATATATATACACATACATATATATTAAAATAATTTATTTCAAGCGTATAACAGCCGTCTTGTCCGTTATGATGCTACTTCACCCATTCTCAGGTAGAGGCGCAGAGGCTGCTCAATAGTGCCGCGTGCACGCTCGGCTACCGCACGATGCGAAAAAAATCATAACGGACAAGACGCACGTTTTCCGCAGGTAACTCTTGTAAATTTCGAAAGCTTATACATTAAACTAAAGGCCGAGACTAGGAGCTTTGCAAAATGTGACAAAATATATAACTTTTCGGACCGTTGAAAATATAAGTTTTCAAAATTATTCAATTTTATTTATGCCGAAGGCTATACTACATTTCAATCATTTATACATAAACTTTAGATTCAACCGATGTAAAAACATGTTCTACATACCTCCAGAAGTCGTATCCATGTTGCAGAATTGAAATTAAACCCGTCACTTTAAAGTTATGGGTTTTTGAAGTCAGCGTTATTTTCGTCTGTTCAGCGCGTGACACGTACACTCTTCACGAACACTAACTGCCAACTGACGCTGCGGCGCAGGTATACACTTAAAGGGCTTTCCCTTCCACAATAGAATGCAGTTACTAGTCCTCTACCTGAATGACTACTCAACTGACCCTATTTCGAAAATTTATTTTTTGGGGTTTTGGCCAGGTTTTTGGGCTTTTCTCCTACTGTGGGACGGCCCAGGTAGGGAGTCCACATTGGAATCCAAATGTATTTGTTGGGGACTCCCCAGGTTCTACCAGATCCTTATGGGGATTTGATATGGACACCCCAGGTAGGGAGACCACATTGAAATCCAAATGGATCCTGGGCTGTTTCCAGATTAACGTGGTTTGAGAATTTTTTACTTGAAATTATATAAAATGGGATTTCGCGACGCTCTGTAAAAAATTATTCTTTGATGGTCCCGTGCACAGATTTGCTTGGGAGTTTCAAGATGCACCAACGTGTTTCTAGGAATTTGTTAGGATATCGAATACTACAATATATAATTATATTCTTTAGTAACTTCTTTACTTTAGTGTTTACCCATATTGTATATTTACAGTTTGTTATGGGCTAGTATTTTTTATACGAATAAAAAAACTTGTTATAAATTTTAATATGCACACTTTTTGAATTTTTAATACATGTGCGCATAAACATTTGTTTTGGACGTGACGGCAATCGGGTTACGATTGCGTCTGCGGTTTATTTAGAGCGGCTTAAATGAGGTTTTAGAAGAAAATTAAATGTAAGTATGAAATCATATTTTTATAAACATAATATCTATTACACATTCGCTTAAGTTTGTAGCCCGTAACAGCAATTTCCACCCGACCCGGTGGATTTTTCCGGGATCCAATAGGGATTCCCCATCGGGATCTAACAGGGATTCCTTGTCGGGAGCCAATAGGAATTCCCTATCGGGATCCAATAAGGATTCAGAAAATCGCTTCCGACAAAAGAAAGACGTCGGGCGATAGAACATAAGCGGCGCAGGGTACATATATATTCGTGTCGTCGTTGAAAAGCGCGCGACGATCGAGTTACTGCGCAATCGCGATCGTAAGATTGGATGGAACCTACGTTACTACCGATGAAGCGCTGCTGTGCTGTGGGAAAGCAATCGCTAATTCCAAAGATTGGGATGGCCGCCGACCTGCTCAACCTCAAGCGCAACCATAACCTGATTGCCGTTACGTCGGAAAGAAAATTCCATGCGCACAAGTATTTTTATGTAATAATAATATAAAATGTGTATCAAAAAACGTTGCAGTAAAAAAAGTATTCGTTTTTAAGTATTTACAATATAAAACGTATTCATATTTCATTAAATACAAAAAGTATATGGCATTGAAGTTTGCATCGTTGGAACGCAACGAAAGTTCCTTTTTACCTTTTTTTCCATATTTTTATTGTCATACAAGATCTTTGTTATACATTTATATCGTAAATCGCTAAATATTTTTTTTTAAATGGTTAAAGGATTTTTGTAACCAAAATCTGCCAAAAAAAAATTAAAATAATTCAAAATCATTAATGTTTGTTGCATTCCAATGATGCAAGCATCAACCTTATTAAAGTGTTTAAATTTTATATAGTATGAAAAGTATTCAAAGAATATCCCGCCCATAACTGCACAAGTCTTTTTGCTTAATAATAGTATAAAAAGTGTATAAAAACTACGTTACAGCATTAAAAGTATTTAAAGTATTTTTAAAAAATTCATAAAGTATAAAAAGTACTCGAAGATATAGAGATAAGATGAACTTCCGGTTGGGACACAGTTGAGTCTGGACGTGTTGGCGGGCAATCGGAGGTTTTTTTTGCGATCATAATTGGCATAGAAGTGAGGAAGAGTGAAAAACCGGGGTGACGGAAAAAGCAAAGTGCGGGAATCATTCTGGGATAAGCAGAAGAATGGTGACTAGCGTGGTAGATGTGATAAGCGGCGAAATTGGGGCACGTGAAGAGGAGGAGGTTATGTGGAGAGAGAGCGGAGAAGGCGACGTGAACGGAAACGAGGAGGAACTCCAGCGCCATGGAGAGTCGCGGAACTCGGGGGAGAGAGCGGTCGGTACGGCAGGGATGGGTTCACAAGCAGCGGAGAAGAAAAAGAGGGGGCGCCCCCCATTAAGGAAGACGGCTGAGGGAAATAGGGACGTGAGGGAGTTTTTCGACATCAGGGTGGCAGCAGCGAGGACGACTGTGCTGCATACGCCACCGACGTCACCGTCGCCCCCTCAGACCACGAGAAGGTGTTATCGGGAGATGACAGGCAGGAAAATAGAGGAAGAGGACACGGATGGGATGAGTAAAAACAACGGCGGCGAGGGCGACGCAAATGGCAGTGAGGACGGAAATGAGAGTGAGAAGGAAGGGTGGAGTAGTGCAGAAGAAGATGAGGCAATACGAGCGAGTCGGGAGGACACGGTGGCAGGGGGAAGAACGCGGGACGCGGGTAAACAAATCACGGTGACAGATGGGGGAGGAAGCGATTTGGTATTGAGTGAGAACGGACAAGAACCGACAATGGGTGACATAATGAGGGCCATCTGGGAGGCGGAGAGAAAAAGGGAAGAGCAGTGGGAAATGTTGACGGGAAAAATAGTGGAAGAAATTGCACCCTTGCCATGCAGGTGCGAAAAAATGAACGAGATAGTAAAGGGGTTGCTGGCGGAAGCGGAGCAATGGAGATATCTAAGGTATAAAGACAAAGCGATATGGGATGAGGAGAAGGAGCAATTGACGAAAGTAGTGAAAGAATTGAGAAGAAAATTGGAAAACAAAGAGCGCGAAGAAGAGAAGGAGAGGGCGAGGGCCCCGGACGCGACTTTGGAACAGATGCATATAGTGAACGACGGGGAGGAAGGAGAGGGGTCCCAGGACGAATACAGGGACGTGGAAGCGTGCCCGCCGTCCCAACGAAGCCCGGCGCCCGGGCAAGGACAGCGGCATTGCAAGAAACCAGGGCAGGATGTAGCAAAAGCTGCCGGGACCGGAGTCGGCGGGGAAGCTGGCGACGGGAGGACGGGACGCACGTCGCCTCATGTCGAAGGCGAGCCGCGAGAGAGCGGGCCGAGCGGTACGAACAGCAGGACGGAGAGATCGGCCGGGGAGAACGAGTGGACACAGCCAAGCGGACGCCGATACAGGAACGTAGCGCAACGAGAGCCGGAGGCTCTAAGCACGGACGAGTGGTATTGGGAGGTGCAGGAGAGGAACAGAAGGAAGCGGAACATAGTCGTAAGAGGGATAAACACAGCTGGGACGGAGAGGGAGATAGCACGGGAAATTACCCAAATTTTGCGAGCGAAAACCGGGGTTGCACCAAAAATTTCGAGGGTAATGCGTACGGGGGGTGGCACGGTAGTTACCCTAGCCTCGCTGGAGAACAAAATTAATGTAATGAAAAGAAGGGGAGAGTTGAGAGGCACAGGGATTTGGATCGGGGATGATTTGACGGCGCGAGAGGCGAGAGTGACAGAGTGGCTGAAAAAAGAAGCGGAAGGAAAGCGACGGGCAGGGAAAATTACTAGCTTGGGGTACATGAAAGTGTGCGTAAACGGGGCCTGGTGGTATTGGGTAGAGAGAGAGGGAACGATGGAAAGATTGCCGTTTCGGAGGGATCGGGGGCGAAAGTACTAGAGAGGGAGGGAGGAACAAGAACATAAGAGCAGTAACGTGGAACGTGGCGGGGGTGGGGAAATTATGAGAAGCACGAGACTTCCTAGAAGGATTTGACATAATCCTAGTACAAGAAACATGGATTGAGGGAAAAAATGAAGAAAGGGTATTAAAGCGAATGGACAAAGCGTTCAAGTGGTGGGCGAAAGCGGCAGTGCGCGACAAGCCAAGGGGGAGAGCGGCAGGGGGGCACCTAATAGGAATAAAAAAGAGTGTATGTGACAATTGTAGAGTGGAAGAGTGGCAGTATGGAATGATTGTGAAAATTAGGAGACGAAATATGGGCAAACAGCTATGGATTATAGAAATCTATGTAAATGGCGGATTCAAACGAGTGGAAGAGGCACTAAGGCAATGCGTGGAAAAGGGAGCGGAGAGCGGAGCGGCCGTTATAATCGCGGGGGATTTGAACGCGAGAATAGGAGAGGAACAAGGAATCGTGGACTGCGAGAGAGAGGGGGGAGGGGAAGGTGTGCGACTCTCGCAAGATACAGTGGTAAACGCGGAGGGAAGAAAACTACTGGGCTTCTGCGAAAGTCAGGGCCTGGCAATATTGAATGGAAGGACGAAGGGGGACGAAGAAGGGAAAGTCACCTTCGTGGGTGGAGGGGGGGCGTGCTCGGTGCTCGACCTAGTCATCAGGCTGGAGGACGAGGAGGAAGGGCTGGTCAAGAAAATAGAGGTGATACCGCGAGCGGAGTCAGATCACTTACCAGTGGTGTTTGAGCTCAAAGGGGGAGATGGAAGGGAAGGGAAAGCGGGACGAAGAAAAAAGGGGGCAGAGGGGGTGAAACTAACATGGAAGGCGGAGGGGGAGGAAGACTTTAAAGTAGAATTAGATAGTATGGCAGGTAGAGGAAGACAGAGTAGGAGGCTGGGGGGAATTAAAAGAGGCTATTTGGGTAGCAGCGGAGAAGGCAGGAATGAAGAGAGATATAGGAAAAGGGGGCGAAGACAGAGGTTGGTATGATAAAGAGTGTAGGGAACAAAAAGCAAGGGTGTGGGGAGCGTTAAAGAAACTGTTAGCCAGCAAGAAACGAGAAGGGAGGAGGGGGGGTACGAAAGACACGGAAAAGTGTCAGTTGATGCGGGAGAGAAAGACGTTGAAAGAGCTGTGTAGTAGAAAAAAGAGAGAGTGGTTCGAGGAGAGATGGAAGAAAGTGAGAGAGAGCACAAATATGGAGGAGTGGTGGGCAGCGGTAGGAAAATTTAGAATTAAAAAAACCAGGGCGGGGGATGGAATCAGCAAAGAACAATGGGTAGCGCACTTCTCAAAGCTACTGGGGGGGAATGAGGGGAGAACAAACACGGAGGAGCGGGCCTCAGAGGCGGACGGGGACGGGGCAAGTGACGCGTCGGAGGACCCGAAACTTGACGAGGAAATAAGCAGGGTGGAGCTCAAAAGGGCGTTAAGGGGCTTAAAAAATAAAAAAGCGGCAGGGGAAGACGGGATATCGGCGGAATTCATTAAGGGGATCCCAGAAAAAAGAGAGGGGGAACTAAGGGGGGTCATCAACCGAATCTGGAATGGCGGGGAGGTACCGGAAGGTTGGGATTTGACAAGAATTTACCCTATTCACAAAGCAGGGGACGGGGACTTGGCGGGTAATTACAGAGGGGTCTCGTTACTTGATATAGGGTACAAGCTGGTAGCGAGTATCCTGGTAAAACGGCTGAATGGGTGGATTGAGAGGAAGGGTATACTCAGAGAGAGTCAGGCGGGGTTTCGAGCGGGACGAGGCACTAGAGACCACGTGTTTGTGTTGAATTCGCTAATCAACAATAGACTGAAAATTAAGGGGGGGAAGTTGTACGTGGCTTTTGTAGATTTTAGAGCGGCATTCGATATGGTAGATAGGGATATTTTATTTGGGAAACTAAGGAGAAAGGGGGTTGGGGGAAAAATGCTGAGAATGATAAAAGGGATATATAGGAGGACCAGAAATGAAGTGATCGCAGAGGAAGGGATTACAGAGAGCTTCGAAACAGGAAAGGGAGTGCGACAGGGCTGTCCTCTCAGCCCGACGCTCTTTAATATGGCGCTGGACGATGTGGATGACGTGTGGGAAAAGGACGGCACGGGGGGAACGGTTATGGGCGGAGTTAAATTCTACGCGCTCAAATACGCGGACGATATTGCGGTGATGGCAGAGGATGCGGAGGAGCTGAGGAAGATGCTAAAATTGTTGGAAAAATATGTTGAAGGAGCAAAGATGGAGGTAAATATTCAGAAAACAAAAATCATGGTGTTTAGAAACGGAGGAGGGTGAAAGAAATCAGAGGAATGGAGCTACAGAGGAGGAAAGATAGAGGTGGTTAACGAATTCAAATACCTGGGGTTCTGGTTCTCGACTCGAAACACGGGAGGGTGGCACTTGAGGAAAATGGTGGCTAGGGCACAAAAGGCGGCAAATGCGGTATGGGGGGTAATGAAGAGGGCGAAGGTAGATGGCTTGAAGGAGCGGTTACAGTTGTTCGATTCGCTTGTCAAAGCGGGAGCGCTGTATGGGGTGGAAGTATGGGGGTGGAAGAGAAGGGAAGAAATAGAAAAGTTACACGGGAAATTGGTAAAAATGGCACTCGGGGTAGCAAGGAATACTCCAAGCTACCTATGGAAGTTAGAAGCAGGCAGGAGGAGCGTGGAGGTGGAGGCGCGGAGAAGGGCAGGAAGTTACGTAGTGCAAATACTGAAGATGGAAGAAGGGAGGTGGCCGAGGGTATGTTTAAGAGAGGAAGTAAGAAATATTCGGAACGGAAACCCGTCAAGGTGGGGAAAGGAGTTCAAGAAAGCAATGGATGACGTAGGAGATGGCAGAGTTGTCGACCTGATATGGACAAAGGCGGGGAGCAGCGAGAGGGTAAAGGGATGCCTGAGCGAGGGGGTAAGTAGAAAAATGGAGCAGGACATCCAAGGGGATTGGGTTAAAGCAGATAAGTCGTCCTTTTGCAACAGGTACAAGGACATAAAGGTGGGATGCGAGAGAGAGAGATACTGGGAGAGCAAAGGGTTAGTGGGGATGCGAAGGAACAGTGGGCCAGACTGAGATGCGGAAACGTAGGGAAAGTGGGAAAAAAGGGATTCGACAGCTGGGCCTGCGGAATTTGTCGAATGGAGGATGAGAGTCTAGAGCACATATGGAAATGTGAGGTGGCGAGAGGGAAGATAAGAGAGGATTGGGTTAGGGGGGTGGATGTCTGGAGGGGTGGAAGAGAAGGCGAGGAGCTAGAGCAATAGACCAAAGATACGCTAAGGGGGGAGCCAGTGGCGGTGATATGCGAATACCTGAGGACGTTCGCGAGGCTGAAAAGGGCGAGCACCGAGGGGGACCGAGGGGCGGAGGAATAGAAAACAGAGGAAAAGAGAGGCGGGACTGATTGTTATGCGGCGTTTTTTAAGAAAAATTGTTTAGTGGTAAGGCGAAAAGAAGGCGGGTTTTTGTAAAAAAGCGAAAGCTGTACATATGGAATAAACGATACTACTATAGAGATAAGATATAAGTATTCGAAGAATACTATACAAAGCACTATAAATATTCAGTATTGGTAAACAATTAAAAAAAAAAAGAAAATAAGTATATTGTGGTATTCGATATGTACTCCTTTCTAAACAATAAATTGATCTCTTTAGTGTATCGATACTTTTATTTTTTGTAGCATTTTGGGCTTACAGAATGCGATATGATCGATCAAGCATCGTATCGGATTCCGTTCAATACTGTGGGGAAGCTTTAAGATTCTTACATTGGATTCCGATGGGAAATCCCTATTGGATCCTAATAGGGAATCCCTATGGAATTCCTATGGAATCCCGATAGGAATCCCTACTGGATCCCGATGGGAATCCCTTTTGGATCCCGATGGGAATCCCTTTTGGATCCCGATGGGGAGTCCCTCTTGGAATCCAATGTACGAGCGTGACGTTTCCTGATAGGGATCCAATGGGGTGTCCCGTTGGATCCCTATCAGGGAGTAGGGAGAAGTAGGGGAATCCTATAGGATTCCAAACATAATTTCTACCTGGGATACGTCATAGATCGTAACAAATAGTTGGCACTAGGGCTGTTTCGGTAGCACCTGTCGGCCGTTCAAGTAGAACATAAAAAAAAGACGCGTCTGATAAAAAGAGTCGAAGGTCAAAGTATTCTAGCGGCCGCTGTTTGTTCAAATTAATATGCGAGGATAAAATGTTTTATACCACATGTTAAATGGGATGTTGAAAAAAAAATTGTTTACCCCAATAACCTTGTCATTTAGGAGTGAAAATGAAATATCTCATGGCGTGAATTCGAACCGCCGCACAGATAGCAACAAGGCAAGAAAAAAAATTCGCGGTATTTCAGGATTTTGTTTTAAAAGGAAAGATTTGTTTACCATTTTTGAGACTGAGGATATGTGTTGCGACCACTTTTGGCTATTACATGGTGTTTTAAATTCAATTGATTTTTAAAAATGGCGGAAGGATGGCATGGTCTTCTAAACTGCATTTTCAAAACTGGCGTGACCTATCGGCGAAAAATCTAATCGACTGATTCTGATGAAATTTGGTATATATCTTTTTAACCTTATTGTCTAAAACATGACCCTGAATGTTTTTGAATATTAAAAAAGTACTTTTTTATTGCAAAATATAGCTATTTTTTCTCGAAAAATTCGATTTTTTAAAATACAAACCGTACCATTTGATCGATTTTCAACATTTCTCACTTTTTCTTGGTTCATATTTTGCGTATGAGAGTTAATGAATGAAAAATCTTCGGAGGTTTTTTTTCAGATTAATCCCCCCCAACGCTACGTGTCACGCCATTGTTGAAAATGAATTTAAAAAAATACCATGTTACAGTCAAAAGTAGTGATAAAATATACCCTACCTCTCAAAAATAGTAAATAAATCTTTCCTTTAAAAAAACCATGTAGATCAGCTATTTTTTCCTCGCCTATCTCCCTCCCTTGAGCATTTTTTTCTCTCCTACTTCGAATCGAACTTCCCAACAATTTTAGGGGAAAACCCGATTTCTGAATGAAAAAATTACAGCACGAGAGTGTAATTCGAAGGAGCTGGAATTCATAACCGTGACTTCGAAGGAAGCAAAACAGTGGTACAATTCTAAGGGCTTTCTTCAAGGGGCTAACTATGATATACAGGGTGTTAGGGAGGTCGGGACAAACCCTTAAGGGGGTGATAGGTCACCTCGTTGGGAACATATCTAACCTAGGTTACCTTAGTCCAAATTCTAAGGATTTCGAGTTACCATGGTAATGATTTTTGGAAAATTCCCCAAAATTAGGTACTAACTCGTTTACCTCTTACGTTGATGCTATTTTTTTTTGAAAATAGCATTAACATAAGAGGTATTTTTATTTTCTGACAAGTTTTTAATTATCCACCACGTCCCATTTGGTTAGTTGAGTGGATACAGATGATTTTATTGGTGTTCGTCGATTGAATACACATTAACGGGTTATAGGCAGTTAGAAATTGCAAAATATCGATTTTTTTTATTGCATTTTCGGAATGTACAAATATGTGAGTATATTCCCTGAAAATTTCAAATCGATCCAGCGAATATTCTCGTAAATACACCCATATTTGTAAGGACGCTCGGAGCGCTACAAAGAACGTCTGTTGAAACTTCAAACGCGTTTTTCTCAAAACGGTGTTTTCAAAGTCGGCGAGCACGATTTCTCGAAAACGGCTCGACCGATCGGTCTGCAATTTTAACACAACCTTGTCAGATATATTCTTCAGGTATTGATCGAAGGAATACGATTTCCGATAATTATTTATATTTTTTTTCAACGATTTAACGAAAAAAAGTTGGTCGAAAACCGAAATTGTTTCTTTCCGGAGCCACCATTTTGTCAAAAATTAAAATTTCGACTATTCCTTTGATCAATGCCTGGATTCATCTATCCCCTAAAAGAATCTTTTTGGTTCTTCCATTTTAGATCATCCAAACCGGAGATACTTTGCTCACCGCCGGACACTTTTTTTCGGAGACCTCCAGGAGACTCTCTACAGGAGCAATGTTAATGAATATTTTTGAAAATAAAAAATGCCAATCTAAAGCTAAAAGATGCCACTACACTGCCTAATACTTTTTTTTTGCCCAAATGAAATCCCTTTCCAAAAAAAATTCGTAAAAAGACGACTTTTTTTGGCCTTGCAACTGCGTATAACGCCTTAACCTAAGACGCAAATAAGTTTTTAGTTAGCAATTATTGTCTTTTCAAACATTATGTACGAGTTGGTACCTAATTTTGGGAAATTTTCCAAAAATCATTCTCACCATAATAACTCGAAATCCTTAGACTTTGAACTAAGGTAACCTAGGTTAGATATGTTCCTAACGAGGTGACCTATCGCCCCCATAAGAATGTGCACCTTCCTAACATCCTGTCTAAATAATGATTTATCAACTCGCCACCAATGTGACATTTTTGCTACCTCTCCCGAAATTCGAATGCACAGCATGAGATATTTCATGTTCATTCCTACATGGCAACGCTATTTGGGCAAGCAGTGACAAATCACTGACAAGCTCGGTAATCATTAAGGGACAACACCACTGTGACGGCTTCAAAAAATCGATTTTTTGAAAATCTAAAATACATTTAAGATTAAGATGCCGTTGGACCCAGGTCGAAAAAATAATTATTTCCGGAGATATTGAATATTTTGTGGAGCGGTGCAGCGCTCCGTGACGCTCGGGGTCCCGCGCAGCTGCGCGCCTCAGGGTCGGCAGGTATACCGGGCCTTTGGGTCCTGCGGGTCTTTGCCAGGTATTCTTTTGTCACCCTTCACAAAAACCGGCTATTGTTATAAATATAGTTTCAAAAAAAAGCCATAGGTGGCGATAATTGAAATATTTGCAAGTCGTCAATCGTCAATCGTCGATATTGCAGCTGATATCGCGGTATTATTATTCAATGATGGCCTGAGAAGCCTCATGAAAGTTTTGGAGACGTTGGGGATAACTATCGGCCCAAATTGTTTCCATTTTTGCGTTGAAACCGACGCAGCGCGGATCGAGCTGGCGGAGCGCTCGCTCACAGACGCTGCAAAAGAGGCAAGAAGAGCCTCTACAAGTTCGAGAAAAGATGCTAGGGACAATGATTTGCTTCTTGAAGGCCAGCTATATGGTGCCGGCATCGCTGATTAAAGGTAAACATTTTTTTTTCCAATTTATCGCATAAATTAACAAACCTAAAACTTTGAACGCGTTTTTCTCAAAACCACTTTTTTGAGTGCGGCACGCAAGCAGAACTCGAGCAATTTTTATCCGATCGACTTCAAATTTGGACTGCATCAATAAAACTAGATTATCTAAAGAAGTACATAGGATTTTTTCGATATCTCAATAATAAAAAAAGTTATAGCCTATTTTCGACGAGAAATTTTGCTCGAAAATCGTCCTTTAATTTCAAAAGCGTGCCTATTTTTTAAAAATCAATATTTTTTCAAATCCCCATGCACTTCTCTTCAAAATATCATATTATTAACGAAAACAGTCGGTATTTTTTTCAGATCGACTTTGAAAAGAGTTCTGCTGCGTGCCACGAACCACTGCAGAGGTACCTGACGCGGGAGCTTCCCCAGCGTCACCATGGGGCGTTAAAAATTGATTTTTTTTTATGTATCTTCAATAAACAACGAACAAAACAAAAAAAAGTTTTTTCGAATATCTCTTTTTTTTCCCACAAAAAAAATTCTTGAAAAATGGCAAAAAAACAGGGGGTCACAGTGGTGTTGTCTTTAGGCAAGAAAAAAATTTGCTAATTTTCACTGTTTTTTTTTGTTTGAAGGAAAGATTTCTGCACCATTTCTAAGACTGAGGGAAGGAAGCAAAATAATCGTATAATTTTAAGGGGTCGCATCAAGGGGCAATATACCGATCGTCGAGCGGTGGTCCCGACGAACACCAAAGTCTCTCTACTCTATGGGAACACTGCTAGATAATAGTTGGCAAAAAAAAAATACTATCCCAGGTACGACGGAGCCGTGTAATATTCTCGCATGGCTGGAGTGGAGCTTGTAATACCACGGATGTTCCACAAGACGCGGGGGGAATCCGGATCTTTCGCCGGTGCGAGGCTTATGAGAGAAACGTCTCTCATGGGATCAAACTGTAACGAGGGTTACGTCGAGATTCGCGTTTGCGTGTGAACTCCCGGAGTTTCCCTAGTCTCTCCTCGACGACCTACCGATTCGCGATGTATAGCATACACCTGTACATGCTACGTACGTAGGCATACAGGGTGAGCCAGCAACAATTAGCAGCAGAAATATTTTCTAACCTATCAGGCTTAGTAGAAAACTTTTCCACCAGAAGTTGCATAGTTCGAAGGGGATGGTGTTGAAGTTTCGTTTTACATTTTATTTTCCGTATTTTTATTATTACAGGCGATCTTTTTTTTATACATTTATAATGTAGATCGCTAAATAAATACCTTAAAAAATGGTTGAAGGGCTATTGTAGGTGAAATCTGGCAAAAGAAATTCAATTCGTTTCAGTCCAACGAGGCAAACTTCAGCATCGTCGAAAGTGCTCACCGATTGGTGGCTACGAGGTTCGTTCAGATGGAGGCGCTTCTTTTAGGCAACTGAAAATACGTTCACACCTCCAAATGTCAAGATGGAAGGCGATTTCAAAAACTGGAATTGCAGTGTTTTTAGCCCAGAATCGATGAAAAAAAAAACGGTGCAAAGAGTTACTCCTAAAAAGGTGCTCAAAGTGATGGCCATGACTTTCAATGCACGCTTGGAATGTGATTCGCATTGATTGTATTCAGCCCCGGATCTATGTTTTTTCCGAGCTGGGGCAAAAACTTGACATTGGCGCCCCTCCCCTCCAGCATTTAAGATCAATGATTTTCAAAAACTCACAAAACAGATATACTGGGTGGGATTTGTTGTGACCAGGAGAATAAGAACTCTTGAATAAATTGGCTCTCTTGATTACCTATTTGCTAATAACTTTTCCTCATGTGTGACATCAGTGGCAGATTCGGGGGGGGGGGGGGGCACGGCCCCCAGACGGTCTATATCGCCAATACAAAAAAGTCAAGGAGTCCCAGAATAATTACAGCCCCCTCCTCGTGCCCCCCCCCCCCCAGAAAACAATTCTGGATCCGCCCTTGCGTGACATTAAGGGAAAATATCAGTGTGACAGGCTGAAAAATGAGGTATTTTTTGGGATTTAAAAAAAAACGGCTGGATCACATTATTTGAAATGTTGTGTATTAATTATTGAAGTAATGAAGCATACAAGAAATTTTTTATTTTTTATTTTTAGTATATTTTATTAAGCAGAGGAGCGGTCGCAAAATGGCGTCTCAAAGAAAGACTCCCCGACGGTTGACAGCATAAATGCGACAGCAAGCATGTGACATCAAAAATTCCAAAAGATTATTAAATTATAATATTATAGCTATCGTAGCATAGTAGGAAATTTGAAAATTTTGATCAGAAAAAAAATTGCGGACATTTAAAAAAAATCGAATTTTACACAAAAATTTTGCAGTAAATTGTTAATAACAAAAAGTAAAACATCTAGAAAAAACTCTACGATGCGACGATAGCGATAAGTTTTCTGAAGAGAATCCTTTTCGAATGAAGTCGATTGGACAAAATTTGACAGAGTTATGCTGTCAACCAGGTGAAAAAATATGGTTTCGAAAAAAACGAGTTTAAAATATAGAAAGGCCCGTATAGAAGGCTTTGAGAGCGTCGACGCTTGGCGCCAATTTCGAATACTTCTAAGCCGAATATTGTTTTGAAAATTTGTAGGCATATTCTTAGAGGGCAAAATTATCTATTTAAGCAACAAAAAAAATCGATTTTTTTTTCACACTGATATTCTCCCTTAATATATAATACATACAACCAGTGTAGACAACGCCCAAGCTAGACTGTAGACCTTCACTCTTTAGGTCCCAGAAAATTTTACTATCCAAGTTCAACATCAAAGCTCGTATCATAGGCAGTTTTATATTCGATGGCCAAGATCGCGAGGCCACCGAAGCTCACTTTCCCTAAAGCGCCCTGGATGCCAGGCGCTTTCGAAAAACACTTTGTTTGTTCAAACACACGAATTTGGCGCCCCTTTAAATTTCCGCCCGGGGCAGGTACCCCGGTCCCCCCCCCCCTCTCTAGATCCGGCGCTGATTGTACTGTCATATTAATCACGTCAGTCTGTATTAACGAACAGGCTCTAGTTATTCTTCGTTGTATACCATCTCTTGCAAGGTCGCCCGTAAAAAAAAGTCCCTAGCTCGTCTGGTGAACGAGCTAGGGAAACCACATGACGTCTACACCCAAATTAAAGATGGCGAATTTATTTGAGTTGATTTACTGAGTTTATTTATTGCAACCGAAGAAAAATGAGCTAGGCATCCATTGTATGGAATCACAACCAAATGAGATCAATGCGAATCAAATTGCAAACGTTAATCGAAAGTAATAGCCATCACTTTGAGCATCTTTTATAGGAGTTAGGGTTCGCCCAGTTTTTTTCGTTGATTCTAAGCTAAAAACATAAAAATGTCTTTTTTTATCGTGTTTTATAGTAAATCTTGATCGATCATCTTGAAGTTTGGCGTGTGAAGGGTTGCTTGATGAAATTCTGAAAAAAAATTATCGTCCCATTTAAAAAAACAAAGGTGATGCTTGAATCTGCGAAGTTGAATGAACCTCGTAGCCACCATTCGATGAATCCTTTCGAACTATGCAACTTTTGTAGAAAAAGTTTTGTCCTAAGTCCGTTAGGTTAGTAAATATTTCTATTGCTAATAGTCTTTGCCTCGCCCGGTATAGTATCGAGTACTTTCGCGGCAGCGATGAATAAGCGCGTGTCTAATTTGGCAACGGACAGAAGTTCGCGGCGGTGGTCTCACATGGTATAATTGCTCTGTGTATTTAAAAGATCTTGTGTGAAAATCTCTAGGCAAATTCGCCGGTTCTTTAACCTTCTACATTAAACATTTTTCATCGGTATTGTAAGCCTTGAATAAATACTAGACACAAGTCATCCGACGATTGACTTAATCTTAGCGGCGAAATTTTCCGCGGGATTGTTTAACAAGATCAATATTATTCTTCAGCAAGATTATTTAATAATCTTGCTAAAAAATAATTTATACAACCAAAACCTCAAAACAAGAAAAAATGTACATTTTTTTTTCGACGGTGATTCTGGTTTAAAATTACATGGAATGGGAATAGTACGATATCCGAAATTCGAAGAAAAAAAATCGTCATTTTCGATAACTAACGAAAAATTATAATTTTAACGCAGAATAAGCGAAATATTAACTTTGACCACTCTTCATATTTTGTTTATTTTGACCCGATAACCCTAAATTCACCGTCAAATCTTGGCGCCTCGGATGTCGTACTCTTGCCCATGGAATAGTTACATTTGTCATTTTATCATTTGCAATTTTACTGTAAAGGGATTTTGACCCGCCGTTCTCACACAGGGTCAAGTTGACTTTGCCTTCAGATGGTAGAAAAGTGTCTTTTATTTTTCAAATTCTCTTCTTCGCGATGTTTTTCAAACATGCCTCAGTTTAGTTTTCCCAACAATTACTTTCATTATATATTGTAACATGGTGAATGTATATTCATGGATTTTCTGTTGGATTCGGACTGGTGGGTTTTGTATTCTATCACGGTTTGAAAACTGGCCGTGTCAATTTGACCCCGAGTGAGGAGCGCATGCTTTTACCTTCTTTCGTAATATTTTCGTGGTGCGACGCAATATATTCGGGCATCGGCAAATAATGATCTCTCCAATCTATGAATATTTATAGATTTGTAGCATTCGTTTAAACCAATGTATATTCCAACTTCAAGAAAATATTGATGTTTTCGCACCACGATTTATCAACGCTGACCAAAAGTTCTTGACAAGCACTTCCGTTCGTAATCACGATTTCCATTTTTGCACGAACGTTACGTTTGCTGTAGATTATTATTCTTATACCATCCTGTCAATACGAAAAATAAAACGACAGATTAAATGCATTGGCGGAGGCAGCTTTTTCTGGCGGGGGGGGGGGGGGGCAAAAGTTAACAATTTTTCTTGGCGTTCTGGCGTTTTGTTCACAATCATGTTTTTTTCAATAAAACTTTCATAATAGTCGATAATTACGTAACACATAAAATATGACGATTTAATCACATGTACATGTTAACATTGACGGGAGATATACACCTAGGTGGTCGAGGTCGAGGATTTAGAAACTATGAACATTCCGTCGCCCGTAGAAGACCTACACTATGGGCCTGGCATCGATGATTCCATGTAAGGTGACAAATTTTATGATTTATTCATTCCCAAATTTTCAAACGCGTTTTTCTCAAAACCACGTTTTTCAAATCGGTACCCAAAATTTCTCGAAAACCAATGAACCGATTGCCTTGAGGTTTTTTGTGGTTATTCTATACACCATTATCTAGTACTTGTAGGATTTTTTTTCCGTTACTTATTTTTTGTTTTATAGGCAAAATAATAACTAATTTTTGGCCCAAAAATCACTATTTATGTTCAAACGTCCGCCATTTTGTCATAAATCGATATTTTCAAAATCGGCTATGACAAGTACTAGATTATAGTATCTAATTTAATCATCGTTTTGGTTTTTTAGATGATTTTTGAAGAAACGCCAGTGGGTACCGTATCCGCAGATTTTTTTACGACGCTCCAAGGATCGTACAATATCCTTGTATATTTTTGATATTTTTAAATAAAGAAAATTAAACATACTTTTGAATGTATATATTTTTAGATAATTAAAACCCCAATCCGAAATTTCAAATAGTTTTCCTTGAAGAAATGCACAAAAATGACCTTTTTTCCGGCTCCTAGGTGTATATCTCCCCTTAATTCACCCAGAAGAAAAATATATGACAATTGAAAATTTTATTTGTTTTTTTTTGTTTCAGTCAAGAATTACGGGCTGCATTTTTCCCGCCGATTGGGGACTGCAATGGCAAGACGCACATGGAATAGGCTGATAAATCTGCAGTCATTCATTGTTTCATGTTAACATTTTTTTTTAATACATTGCAAACATACACGAAAAAATACCTCGCTGTTTACTGGGCTCACTTGTTTTTTCCCTTCTAAAAAAAACCGAAAAAAAACCTTTTTTACCTTCCAATTCAGGCTCCCGCCTTAATTGTGAAATATGAATATATATTTAATTTACATAAAGAAATAGCTACTTTTTATAAAGGTTAGGAAATAACGCCGAAGGAAATAGTTCAAGTTTTGTTGAATTATTTCTTTATGCTCGCTTGGATGACACGACTAAAATTGATCGATTACTTGAGTTTAATTGTTTTGGATCAATTTTTTTCGACGGGGCACCGGAATTTCTTCGGGGGAGCGGCCCACCCCGCCCCCTTCTGGCTGCGCCAATGATTGAACGTCAAGAGGGTTACGACCCTGCCAATTCTGTACAAAATGCTGAATTGCACGTAGTTATAAACTACATCTGCACGGAAAAAAAAAACTCACTCGCTCACACGGCAAATTTTCTTCTTTACGCACGATGATTCGTTAAACATTTTTCGTAGAACCAAATAAAACGAACGATCCTTCGGCGAAATAATAACAATCGAATTGTAATGGAAGGTAGAATAGGGTCACTTTTTTTAGTCGAAAAACGCTACAGGATATTTCACTTTGTAAAGCAAAGCCAAAAGGTAAACAAGGCTCACGGTGAACTAACACTAGAGCGAGAGAGAGAGAGAGAGAGAGAGAGAGAGAGACGATGGTGTAATTCGCGACGTTATTCGGACCGCGCGACACGCACAAGTGGCTCGAACGGACTGACAATGAGCGTTGAACACCGATCGCGGAAAGCTCACTCGCGGTAGTGTCGTCGCGCCCTGCCTCCCTCCCTTTGCGCCTCGGCTCGCGGTCTTTCTCGCGGCAATGTATCGCCGAACGTCACACACACGTGGCGCAAGCTCGACGGCCCGAGCCATGTAATCGCAATATGAAGCATTCCACACCAAGTGAAACACTAAAAAGTCATGTATTTTTAAATGGGCTCATAATTTGTTTTTAAGTTCATTCGAGTGGCAAAAGCAACTACGATGTTTTTTAGATTTTTAAATTGGATTTTACACTCGAATTTGGATACCGGGAAATTTTTCTCGTTTTTTTTTTCGATTCATTATACTCAAAAAATGATGCATTGTACAAAAAAAAACGTTAAAGAAGAAAATGTAGGTTTTCGAATGTACTTTTCAATCATATATGTTTCGTAACTGTTAACAATTCTGCTAATGTATTTTTCAACGAAATAAGGTAAAAACAATTTTTCTCGCCAAGTTCGCCCACTTTTATTTTTCTATAAATTTGATAGAACTTTCGTTGATGTCATGACAAACCACAGAAAAATTGGCATGATGGAGAATTCATATCTTCCAATTATTTTTTAAGGTTAACTGATGAAGAATTTTATCGAACCATGGGTATTTAATATCGACCATTGTTTTAGACACAACAGTGGATTGCGGTGAATATTTAGTGTTATCTAGAATCATTTTGTCCTCCTCCTTTCAATTCAATTGTAGTTTTGTTTGTCTGTCTCGAAATTTTTCACTCACTCACCGGTTTTCGTAGCGTTATTCTCGTATCAAAAAGAAATCTTGCTTCTCGTTTGTCGAATGATCTGGTTTGCTCACTCTCAATGCTAATAAAATTTATTTTGCGGAAGAACTCGGTCAAAACGATTCGATACTTTTTTATTCGATATGGTTTTTTCATCGGTGGCTTGTGTATTAGTAGACCAACCATATTACGATTCACTCATTGTTTAACGATCAAAATAATCAAAAATGAAAAATTTCGAGACAGACAAAACCATAATTGAATTGAAAGGAGGAGGACAAAATAGCTCTAGATAACAATAAATTTCTATTCGTCGCAATCCACTGTTGTGCCTAAAACAATGGTCGATATTCAATATCCATGGTTCGATAAAATTCTTCATCAATTAACCTTAGAAAATAATTGGAAGATATGAATTCTCCATCATGCCAATTTTCCTGTGGTTTGTTATGACATCAACGAAAGTTCTCTCAAATTTATAGAAAAATAAAAGTGAGCGAACTTGACGAAAAAAAATATTTTTACCTTATTTCGTTGAAAAATGCATTAGCAGAATTTTTAGCAGTTTCGAAACATATATGATTGAAAAGTACATTCGAAAACCTAAGTTTCCTTCTTTGACGTTTTTTTCGTACAATGCATCACTTTTTGAGTATAATGAATCGAAAAAAAAAACGAGAAAAATTTCCGGTATTTAAATTCGAGTGTAAAATCCAATTTAAAAATCTAAAAAAAAATGTACTTGCTTTCGACACTCGAATGAACTTAAAAACAAATTATGAGCCCATTTAAAAATCACATGGTTTTTTAGTGTTTCACTTGGTGTGGAATGCTTCACATATAGGATTCTCGTGGTCCGCTCTAATTCTCGTAATTGTTCGGAGTCGTCGCCGAATTGTATTGTATGGGAGTCACTAAATCGCAATTGGAATTCGTGAAACGAAAGTCTCGAATGTATCGAATTTGGCAATCGCGTGATACGCTTGCTTGCTAAGGCAACGCAATCAGGGTCCGGAGAAAAAAAAAACGTTTTGTTCCTCTTTAGACGGAACAAAAATTAGACCAATTTGAGGGATTTTTTTAACCGGGAAATAATTATTCTACAGTTATCAAACTGTGGGTATATTTGAATAGTATACATAAGTATAGAAAACAGTTTTTTAAAATTCATTTATGATGAAAATGGCGGAGCTGTGGCAGAGTGTTACAGCCCGTAGACTTCGATTTTGGGATTTTTTTTTAATCAGCCAGAGCATGTATAGTTTCTATTTGACAGTAATTAAAATGAAGAAAATGCAAATTTACGAGAATGCCACGCATTTGCAAAAAAAATGACATTTCACGCAAAATTTCTGTAAAATTTGAATTGAAAAAGTAGTTTTTAAAATAATTTTTCAAAAACAATTCGCGTCAAGTAGAAGGTAGCAATATTATGAACATTTCCACCAGGTTTCAATTCAATCGGCTTAATAGTTTTTTAGTAATCCTGCACGCCGATTTCGAAAATGGAGTTTTGAGAAAAACGCGTTTGAAGTTTACATAGAATTTGAATTTAATTGCACTAGGTAATTGTGACAACTTATTACTTGAGTAATCTGTTACAAAATAATTAAATGATCGATTACAGTAGTAGATGTAATTGTTGGTTGTTAATTTAATTATTTTTGCCTATCTCTACCTGCCCCTCTGCGCTCTCGCTTCGACTTGAATTTCGCTTTCAAACTTTGGTAAAATATTCTATATGTATAGTTCTATCTTTTCGAAAAAAAAAGAAATCATTTTTTTTATCGTTGTAAACGTATATTCCGCCTTAAGGAGATTCGGCAATATCGATGTTATATTACCATTTGATTCAAATGTATACAGTATATTCTTTGTCATATAATGGAGGCACTCTCCGAATTAACTAATCGATAGTCTACACCATTTCTAGGAAATTAAAAATTGAAGAAACACTTTTTAAAGGGGGAGATAACTTTGGTCGAGGGAAAAAATGGTGAATTTCATGATTTTTTTTTAAATGATAGAAATCTAAGTCCCACTAGGTCCCAAAGATGAAAAGAAAGTAATAAAAGTATTAACTAGTTTTTACTACTAGTAAAAACTAGTTTTTATAACCAGTTTTTATTAAGGATATTTAAGTAGTAATAACTAGTATCATTAAGGATATTTAAGTAGTAATAACTAGTATCAATAAGGATATTTAAGTAGTAAAAACTAATATCATTAAGAATATTCAATTAGTAAAAACTAGTTTTTACTACTAGTTTTTATTATACTAGCATGTTTTATTATTACTACTTTTGGCTGTTACATGGTATTTTTTTATCCATCTTTAAAAATGGCAGTGTCATAAGACAGTCTTCTGAACTGCATTTTCAAAACTGGCGTGACGTATAGCTAAACAACTAGTCGACCGATTCTGATGAAATTTGGTATAAATCTTTCTAACCTTATTGTCTAAAATATGACCCTAAATGGTCATGGAAATAAAAAAATGTATTTTTTATTTTTCATGACCATTTAGGTTTTATTTTTCATGACCAAATGGTCATGAAAATAAAAAAATACTTTTTTTTATTTTCATGACCATTTTTATTGCAAAATTCAGGCATTTTAATAGGATTTTTTTTTGTTTCACAGCGACCATGTTATCGATTTTCAACATTTCTCACTTTTTTAATTCATATTCTGCGTATGAGTGTTTATGAAAAAAAACCATCGATGGTTTTTTTTTAGACTAATCTCGGTGACGCTAGGTGTCACGGCGTCTAACAACATCCGCCGCAATCCATTTAGAAGACGGTGACATTACTCCGCCATTTTTGAAGATTATTTTTAAAAAAATACCATTTTACAGCCAAAAGTAGTAATACAACATAACCTAAGTCTCGAAAATGGTGAAAAATCTTTTAAAAGTCTTTTAAAAATAAATCATGAAAATCAGCATTTTTTCCTCGCCTAAAGGTATCTCCCCCCTTAACATAGGGAGATACCTACGGTCATCGCTGAATGGCAGTTTCACGCACGAAATAGTGTGAAAAAATGAATATCAACAGTTGAACATCAGCAACACAAAATTAATATCACGAATATCAGCATTTTTTTCCTCGCCTAAAGGTATTTGTCCCCTTAACATAGTGAGACGCCTACGGTCATCGCTGAATGGCAGTTTTACGCATGAAATAGTGTGAAAAAATGTTTAAAATGGTATGAAAAACTGTCAAATCGCTCAATACATTGAGACAATTCCGTTTTCCTTCACATAATGACAACTAGGCGTTTCCCGATGTTGAAAAGTGTTTCTTCAATTTTAAATTTTATAGAAACGATGTAGATGGTCGATTTAATTTAATTTACTGTATAAATTTGAATGAAATGGTAACACATCGTCAATTGCCCAAAACTCATTATGTCGAATCGTTATAGTAATATTTTTTTTTTTTAATCTCAGCACGCAAACTATATGTATTCATCCCCGAAAATAAAAAAATAAAATTTATAAATCGTATGCAGAGTTTTTGATTTATTATTTCAACATTTTTCGGAATAAATTCATTGTTGGTTGATTATTTTTGTGATCATATTTGTCGTGCGATTACGATAATTATCACTGCGGATTTTTTTTTCATCAACTTGGGCTACATTTTCTTCCGATCGTTGAATGAACATTTCGCGTGGCAGATATGCGGTGCATGGGAAAAATGATGGGTATTCATTCCTGGTGACACAGATTCCCGTTTAAACATTATCAGCACGCAACGGCCGACGCGCCGTGCGAAGCCCACACGGAGAAAATAATCAGCAATAATTCTCAGTGATGCAAGAAAAATTACTGTTCGTTACAGTTATTTTGTTGAACTGTATACCGCGTGTTCGGGTTATGTTTTCAATACTGCGTCCTGAAAAGATTTGATGTGATGAAAAATTGATGAAATGATGCGTTTGATGTATTTTGACCTAGCCGACGACTAATCCGGTGGAGCCAATCTGCAAATCAAGTTACATGCGAAGAGTCTCCATTGCACCATATGCGGAGAATTTTTTTTTCAATTTGATGTTCAAAATTAATCTTCATTGCAATAAAGGTTAATATTGAACATCACATGTGTTTCATGTCACTATTTGATGTTTGCGAAAATAAGAACATCGCAAGTTTTTCCACCAAGTATTTCTGGTTTTCCGGAAGTTTCCTAAAGTCGAAAATTACTCTACAGAGACATCGCCGACATCGTGTGATCCTTCACAATCGCCGGCAGACCGTCCGTAGTTTTATGATGTTTTTATGACGTAGTAATATGATGTTCAATAGTAAGGGGTCTTCTCACTTTAGACGCTAAAAAAGGCTATTTTCATGAATTCTTTTGACAGGTTTGTATTAAAGATATTGATATAAAAGTTGTTGCACTTAATAGATACACTTTCGAAATAAATTTAAAAAAAATGTATGTATTTATGTAATCCAAACAAACTTCAAGCGCGTTTTTCTCGAAACAACGTTTTTCGACGGCTTGTTGATAAAATATTCGAAACTACTGAACCGATCCTTATAAACTTCTTTACAAGTATAGCTACAGCGCATGTCAAGGATTTTTTTAAATTTTGATATTTACTATTTTTTTTTGCCGAAAGCGGTAAAAAAACATGTTTTTTTTTAATGTCCGCCATTTCGTTATTTTTGCATATTAATAATCGTATGATATGCGCTATAGCCATTAACTTACTGAATATAAAACCGTTTGATTTTTTTTGTTTCCAATGATCCATCTCCGAGATTTCATCAACATCGCAGACCTACAATTTTTTAGGACATTTTTTCAACTACCATTTTCGTCTATAGATACTGACTTAAAAAAACAAATAAATTTTTTTAATATATCTCGAAAGTGTATTTGGGGCCGTCCATAAATTACGTCATTTTAAAATAGGGGGGGGGGGGTTCGTCTGCGGATGACGGTAAATGATGGATGAGGGGGGGGGGGGGGCGTTTCGAAATTGACGTCATTCTTGTGATACCAGTTACTTCAAAATGTACAATAGTATATTGTACAACTAGAGTGGTTTCCCCGCATGAGTGATGAAAAATATTTTGCAAGTACCTAATGGTATTAATTATTGAACTCATTATTTATTTATTTATTACATAAGGTTTGTCTACATTATATTCGAGCACTTCAAATAACAGCGTACATATGAAAATAGTTCGATCGAGCCAAAATGAATATGGGGAGGATACGGAGATATTACCCGTGATCCAGGATTTGCAAGAATGGGTGAAAACTCCGTGGGAGCTATCCAAAGAAAACTAAAGAATAGGGAAGAATAATATTATTATATTAATGAAAATTGCCAAAGTACAAAATAATAAAAGATGATTCTATAACAAAATGTGGGAGCTATCCAAAGAAAACTAAAGAATAGGGAAGAATAATATTATTATATTAATAAACATTGCCAAAGTACAAAATAATAAAAGATGATTCTATAACAAAATGTTTTAATGTTACCCAATTTTTCTCAAATCCGCAAATCTTTTAATTTTGCCAAACTGGTAATGACGTCAATTTTGCGAGAGGGGGGGGGGTCTTTAGGAAATGACGATAGGATGATTGTAGGGGGGGGGGGGGGGTCGAAAATCAGCAAAAATCGATGACGTAATAAATGGACGGCCCCTTTATTAAGTGTAACCATTTTTATATCAATAACTATAGTATAAACCTGTCAAAAAATTCATGAAAATAGCTTCTTTTAGCGTCTAAAGTGAGAAGACCCCCTAATCTTCATTGTGTTTCATGCTACTATTTGATGTTCGCAAAAATAAGAACATCGCAAGTTTTTCGACCAAATACTTCTGGTTTTCCGGAAGCTTTCTAAAGTCGAAAATTACTCTGCAGACATTTCCGAAATCATGCGATCCCTCACCATCACCAGCAGACCGTCCGTACTTTAATGGTTTCAGGATTCCGTCAAAAACTCATTGCCATCCATTAGAACTGTTCGTGGCGTAAATCCTCGATGGAATAATGGCTAAAGCATCAGGATCCATCTGAGTTATGAGCTCGTACAATTTTCCGTCTGCGAAAAAGCTTATGTTCCGGCAATATAAGCTTTCTTCCACCTCCACGGATCGCATCGATTGAAGTTGTTCTCGTAACTATACGGTGTCGGAGTTGAAACTTGATGCGATGCGAGAGACGTTAAGTCGGTAAAAATCCCGCTTTCCAACTTTTCGCCCAACTGCCGGTTGTTACGGAAAGAAGAAAAGAGCAATTCCATCCGGTCTATATCGAAGAGCATCACCGCTTTTGTCCAAAGCGTTGCAACCGTTAAGAAGAAAACGTGCGACCGTTTTTTTCAGCCGTCTCTCTCTAGCGGTTGGTTGTTGCACAATGCTTCAACAGGGGGTCAAGAGTTCGTGAAGAATTGCGCCTAAAGTAGCCCTGAAACTTTGCTTGATGCCTGACGACAAAGAACCTTAGTGGCTGCTAGGTGGAAGACAACGGAACGAAGGATGAAGTTTGGTGGGGTTCGTTGCTCGCGGATTACGAACACGAGTAGGATTATTCAGTAGTTTGACGAGTGCTTTTCTATAGAGTGGCGTCGAGTGGCCTGATATTCAGAAGTAGCGGCAGAAGCAGTAGCAGCAGCAGCATGGCCCAATGTAGGTCAGCTGACTTGGCTTGGTGACACGAAACAATGCGGATATCCCCGAGACGACCAAGCCAGAGCCACCTCACTCCTCCGAACGGAGGTACTCTTTCGTTTCTGCTGTCCACGAGAAAGAAGCCCGTATGGTCATATAGACAAGAGAGAACTTCGCGATAAGGCAACTAAGCACGACATGCACTCCTGTCACAGGCACTCTCCGCTCGTTCACGAGACTCATCACCACAGAAGCCACATGACACCTGCAATCGCCTCCGATCGAATCGAGCCGATACACATGTTCTACAATGTTCTTTTCAGCTCCAACTGTCCGCACGTCTCATATTATCCAGAAACGTTTCAATAGTTTCGTTTCTTTTCATTCATTGATGGAAAGCATCAAAACTTGCATCACATTTTGGGCTCTGCAGCAACGAAAATACCCTACATTTGCGCGCGTGTGTCCAGTTTTGGCTGATCATCGTTCGTACATGGCATGGTCTATTTGGGTCTGTCATAGATCTTTCCAAAAGACCAGTCAGACTTATCTTTGACCTTGGTTTCTCCAGTTATGTAATCCCCGACTATATTTTAAAAATTGCCCAGCCGAATACGCTCATGGTGTCGAGTGTAACAAGCATGTGCACAGCGATGAAAACACAATAAGAAAATGTCTTCAGCCATCTTCAAAATACACTGCGTACGTTGTTAAACCGATCGTCAGATACATGGAAGTTCCGACACCTAGGGATGGTGCCGGGGTATGTATATGTTGGCGATTCCCTATGCAATTCCAACTCGATACGATATGTATGAGACGAAAATAGGGGTGTAGTTCCGGAAAGTCCATATCGCTGATTCATTTGGAATTTCGTTTACCCATGTTTTTCGACTCGCTGATCACGAATGTGATAATGGAAATACCCGCACATTTAATTTCCAAGGTAAAAACTCGCAAAAACTGATTTTTTCAAGGTTTTTCTATTTTATTTCAATAAATGTTGATCTTAGAAACAAATGTTTCCCACAAAAGTTGTAGGCTATAAAAAAATTGATATTTTATGTTTCATACTGTTTTTGTCTAAAACCATTCTGTTTCGAGAATAATGGGACAATGTTCCAATAGACACATTTTGCTAAACTCCATTAGTTTCGATATTATCTACTTACGTACTTTACCGCGGGAACGTTAGGGTTTAGTCTTCAAAGTGCATGTTTATTTTTTGCTTTTTTGTATTTTATTTTATTTTTTGCTTCTTTTTGTATTTTATTTTGTTTGGGTTTGTATGGGTTTAGAGACTAAGCTCCAACCTTCCCCCGGTAAAGAGCGTAAGCAGATAATATCGAAACTAATGGAGTTTAGCTAAATGTACTTACCGGAGCATTATCCCATTTTTCTCGAAACAAAATGGTTTTAGACAAAACCCGTATAGAACATAAAAGATCAATCTTTTTATCGGCTACAACTTGTGTAGGAAACATTTTTCTCTAAGACCACCCGAGTCGAAATTTTCGAGCCGCGTTCAACCCACAAAATGAAGGCGAGCAGAAATCGGCGTGAGCGGATTATTGGGTATCTAAAGGAGGGTACAATGTTTGAAAGTACCATGCGTTAGAGCCTCCGATGAACCTCCGGCATGGCAGAAAGTAGACTTTTTGACTCAAAGGAGGTCAGTGAGGTTCACAATTGAACCTACGGAACCTCAGTTCGGCCTACTGCGAGCGCTCCCGCAGAACCTACTTCCCCCCCTTTCGGCCTACTGTACACTGCTAAACAAAAAAATGAATTTATATAGAATCTATTTAAATAAAATAGGTATTTTCCTTGTCTCACAGCCTACTACGATCATATTTCTTCCAAAGATATTTATATATATTAATAAAGATGAGATTCCAATTAATCTTTATTTGCTTACAATGCACACTGTAAAGCTAAGTGTACTATATGCATAAAATATTTCATAAATCGAAAATAAAATGAACGCCTTAATTGAGAGCTTTACCACAAGGATTTTTCATTCTAATTCGTCATTCCCTGGCGTATAGAAATGATTTTGTTCGAAGAAAATATTTGCCCTATATGCGCCTTGAACCTAGCCTGCCTACTCATAACTACGCTCCGCTGCCCCTATGCTACCGAGTGCTCACAATATTTTGGTCGCTGATATGGCATAAGAGACCAAATGAATACCTCTAACTATTTGTTGTATCACATAAGCTATGTGAATTAGTTAATATGATTGTGATAATTAGAGAGTTTCATCGAATAACATGCTATAGATTTTTGAAACAAACACACATATACATATACATATATATAAAATTCCTCTCTCTCCACCTTCTCTACCCCCCGCTCCTTTTATATGAGTGTTGCAATAAAGATGGACCATTAGTTCAATCAAATAGAAAAAAGGTTAACTCTAAGAAAATTCTATTTAAGGTAAATTTAAAAAAAATAACTAGACCCATTCAGTGAACTTAACTAAATTGTTTTTTTGAACAGATGAAGATGTTGAACTGATGAAACCGAATCACATCTTTATTAGGATCAAATAAAATATGTAGTTATTAGACGATATTAAATAGATTCATTTTCTATACATAAACATTTTTGAAATCAATCATCTTAATGATGGAATGCAATAGGAAAAATTTGGTTCTATGAAAAATCTAGTTAACTAAAATAAAAAAGAATCAAATAGACGCGGTTAGTTAATATTATAATTATTTAGCGGAAAAAAATAAAAATATGCTTCATACATACACGTGGAAATGGTTTTTAAATTTTCGACGTGCTAAAAATGAAAACAAAGAAAAATCAAACATTTTATTTAAAATCGACGGTAATCGGCCGTCGACATTTATCAACTTATTATTGAATAAACAAAAAAAACAAAACGAACAAAAACAAAAAGAAAAAATAAAGGAAAAATCGAATGAGGTTGAATTCTAAACCGACAATTTCAATCCTGTAAAACATGAAATAAACTATGATTAACACCCTAACGTTCCATATAGATATCAACATTATATGTTATTTAGATCTACACTGCCAGCCAAAAGTTTTCGGACACTCCACATAATCGCAAAACTTTTGAGCGCTGGATAATTGCCAAATAATGTTAGAGTAATATAATTCATTTCATTTATTATTTCACGAACATACTATAAAGATCTATATAATTAAGTAATTATACAGAGCTTTATACTATCTTCGTAAAATAATTATTATTCTACCATAAGTTTGCAATGATCCAAAGTGATATTAAGTTTTGCAGTTATCTGAAGTGTCTGAATACTTTTGACTGGTAGTGTATATTCGAATATATTAATGCAACCACATATTTCGAGTATAATATATATATATATATATATATATATATATATATATATATATATAGTATTATATAATATATACCGTCGCTTAAAAGTTTGGATACACCATAGTCGATATTTCTTGCTGCACGAAAAGTTACATAGCTTCGTAAATAAAAAGATAACCAAATTTACCGAACGGCGTTTTGACGGGAATAAATTCAGCTTTATATTGCTTTTCTGAAATATTTTTTTATAATTTTCTTTTCGCCCCGGTACGCACTTTTATACGTGACTGATTTTCGGCTTCTTTTCGACCATCGAGAATTGGGCGCATGACTTATGCAAAAAAAATTGTTGCGTTTATCCATGATAAACTTGAACGGGGTAGCAAGAAGTCCATTTGCGTTTTTATAAAGTTTTGTACGATTTTTTTCGCAATGTTATTTCATTTTTTGCTAAAAAAGACTAATTCTAGATAATGCAATGTAACTCAAGAACTAGAGGGTTTAAGAAGAAACGTCAAGGACGAAAAACGTCGCATAAGCTTATAGTGGATAGACTGACATTTTTTAAGAATTTTCCTGTGAGATTTTTTCTGACAGGAAAACGCCCATTAATCCGATAGAATTGGAGTAAGGCTGTATATACAAGCATTCTTTTATGAATTGCCTATAAAATAATAATAAATCGATATTGAGAAAATTTGATTGTTTTCGCATATTAATATTGCACTAATAATTTGATAAGGGGACGATGTATTTTTAATAATTTCGTCATCGAACGGGTTACCGACCAGGTCACAATGGAATGATGATGGAGGAGATATCGAATTTGGGCCGAAAGCAGGTTAGGTGGGGTCGAGGCAACAGTTTGAGGTTGAAAGCAGGTTAAGGAGGCCTGTGCTCTGCACGTTTCACTGAAACTGGGGTCGAGAGAAGGTTTGGGAGGTCTAGCAGAGGCTACTGTGGGCCAAGAGGAGGTCTCTGCATGGCACTGAACTCGACAAATGAGGTTTCGTAGGTTCAACGAAGGCTGGCGGCTTATGTATTACAAAAGAAATGGGTCCTGCGAGGGTTCAGAGGAGGCTAAAAATTTCGACTCGGGCAATATTTATTAAAATAAAATAGAAAAACCTTTGAAAAATCAGTTTTTGTGAGTTCAGACCACGAAAATCAAATTAGCGGGGATTTTCACTATCATATTCGTGATCAGCGAGTCAAAATACAAGGGTACATGTAATTGCAAATTAATCGGCGGTATGGGCTTTTCGGAACTTTATCCGAAAATAGTTTTCGTGAATTCTACAAAAAAAAAGTAGACACGATAGAAATAGCACGAAAAGCCTCCACGTATTTACACTACATTCATGTATCAGTCTGAAGTCATTAATCTCGATGCTAGGTCAAGCCGCGAAGGTACCGTTAGCACGTGATCTCGTGTCAATTATAAAAATGGGAATCACTCACGTATGAGACGGTAAATAGAGATTGGAGTACGTGCTATCCAAATAGTATCCTAAAATAAATATGACTACGCAAGCTTCGATGGAAAAGAGCCTCCATTTAGCAAACGAGGCCTTTTCTGAGCGTACGTACGTACATAATGAGGCAGCAGGTGAAATGTGGGAGTATAGTCCAAAGGCTCCAAGTACACAGGGAGTTGCCCGCCGATTCAGTTCATTCTCCTTATCCTTTTAATCTCGACGGCCCTTTGTTTAACACGGCGGTATTCTCACGATCCTGCCTCTCCCTGGGAATACCACTAGGCTCTTATACCTTCGTAACTACATGTAAATAAAATAACTACACGTATATTTAAATACAGAGCGTAAGTTGATTACTGCTTTTCTTTGAACATTCCTTCGTCCCTACCCGTTAACCGTACACTCGTCACGCTTCCAATTCCATCCACTTTTTACATCCTTCGAGATGCGAGTTGCAACGTCCTTGCACTGCATCCGTTATACCTATATGGCGCATGTGCAGTATATATATATATATATATATATATATATATATATATATATAGATATATATATTTTTTTTACACTCGGCAGAAGTACCAGCGCAGCAATCCTTGCGATCCACCGGAAGGAAGCCACTTCGGTATCGCCAGCTTTTATTTTAAAGCACGTCGGCTTTCGCTAAAGGAACCTTTCGCGATAGGGGAACCTGCTGTACTTTGACACCCTATGTACCTTGAGCCACTCAACTTTTAAAAATGTTCCCGCCCTTTTTACGTATGTTTGTTTATGGTGCGGTGACGTTTTGAGAAGGCAAATCAACATAAAGTTAATTGCAGACAGTCACTCCTCGGCGGTAGACGTGAGACGATTTTGAAATTTTTGGTGCCGAAAAGTGAGATTTTAATTTTTTTTGCTTTTATCATAACTCGCCTTATTAGCTACATAATTATTCATAACTTGGTGATTTAGGGAGGTGCTTTATTAACGTTTAAGATGTATTAGGCTGATTTTAGCTAAACACAACGACAATATTTTTATGTATGAGTAAAGACCAACAGGTGAGGGTGTTGTACCTTGATCCTGGCAAACCCGTTGTACCTTGAACGTGGTCAAGGTACAGCACATATCTTGGGAGATGATTTTTTGATCGGCATTGTACAGATGTTTAGGATTTCGTGATAATGCTTTAGTGTTCGCACGAAACGAAGGAAACCTTAACGCATATTGGTATTTTTTGGGCCTTTAAACATGATGGTATCATTTAATTTGTTCTAGGTGGCCAGAAAAAAATGATTTGACCTTATATCCTTGGTCAGACGTTGGAGAGAAAATAAAAAAAGCTTAAAAAACAAATTCTAATGGGGAATTCTGTTCCGTTCCTGAAATGAACAAATATTGGGAGCTTACCTATTGAGTAGGACACCTCCAAGAACAATAATTAGTTCAAGAGAAAAATAAAACAGCATAATTTGATTATAAAGTTCCTAATTTAGAGTTTAAGAAAAAAAACATAATAGTTTTCCAGATTTTTAACTCAGAAACTGAAGAAGTTCGAAAAACCGTATGTTTGGTGAATATTTTTTTCTTAAAATACAGATATCTGTTATTACATAAGATGAATAAAGATACCATAAACATCATGACCTTAAAAAAACGTGAATAATATTGAAATTCGTCTAAAAATTTCCTTTTATTCGACTGAATTCTCACTGTGATCAAGGTACAACATACGAGGGTGGGGTGAAAAGTTTCCGGCCTGACCAAGAGATGGTGCCACTAGGTCTAGTTTTGGAGCGGCGTCCTACAGTACCATTCCTACCGAGCTTGTATGTACAGTTTCAGCCCAATCGCTACGTTAGTTTGCGTTTGAGAGCATATCGCGCGAGACGCTACCGTTGTTTTCGTAAAAATGGAAAAATTGGAAAAACGTGCTGTCATCAAATACTTCCATTTGAAAGGTTTTACACCAAAACAAATAAAAGAAGAGATGGATTCAACACTAGGAGACTCCTCCCCATCATATTCAACTATTAAGCAGTGGATTTCTGAATTTAAAATGGGTCGTGTGAGCACCTCTGACGAGCCTCGCTCAGGACGGCCCGTTGAAGTCACAACTTCAGAGATGATTGAAAAAATCCATAAAATAGTGTTGGAAGACCGCAGGTTGAAAGTGCATGAGATAGCTGAGACCTGTAGGATGTCAGCTGAACGTATGCGAAATATTTTGCACAACCATTTGAACATGGAAAAGCTGTGAGCAAGGTGGGTGCCGCGTTTGCTAACGCTCGACCAAAAACTGCTTCGAAAAACCATTTCTACCGACAATTTGGCGCTGTATAGGCATAATCCAAACGAATTTTTGCGTCGATTCATAACTGTTGATGAGACATGGGTCCACCACTACACTCCTGAAAAATATTTAAGAGCAACGAAGAAGTTATCGAAGCTGTAAATCGGTATTTTGAGGAGCTTGACGAATCTACGTTTAAAACTGGTATAACTAAATTAGAACACCGTTATGAGAAATGTATCAGCGTTGATGGAGATTATGTTGAAAAATAAAGCAAAAAAAATTTTTTAAACATCGTTTTTCTTGGTCAGGCCGGAAACTTTTCACCCCACCCTCGTGTGCAGATCAAGGTACATCAGTAATGTTGCACCTTGATCAACATATCATTTTTTTTTCTTAAGGGCAGATAAACACCTAGATGGTCGAGGTCGAGGATTTAGAAGCTATGAACATTCAGTCGACCGTAGAAGACCTAAACTATGGGCCTGGTATCGAAGTTGTAATATAAGTTGACAAATTTCATGATTTATTCATTTCCAAATTTTCAAACGCGCTTTTCTCAAAACCGCGTTTTTCAAATCGGTACCTAAAACTTCTCGAAAACCAATGAACCGATTGCCTTGAAATTTTTTGTGGTTATTCTATACACCATTATCTAGTACTTGTCATAGGATTTTTTTTCCGTTACTTAGTTTTTGCTTTATAGGCAAAATAATAACTAATTTTTGGCCCAAAAATCACTATTTATGTTCGAGCGTCCGCCATTTTGTCATAAATCGATATTTTCAAAATCGGCTATGACAAGTACTATTATAGTATCTAATTTAATCATCTTTTTCGTTTTTTTTTTCAGATGATTTTTGAAGAAACGCCAGTGGGTACCGTATACGCAGATTTTTTTACGACGCTCCAAGGATCATACGATATCCTTGTGTATTATTGATATTTTTAAATAAAGAAAATTGAACACATTTTTGAATGTATATACTTTTAGATAGTTAAAACCCCAATCCGAAATTTTCAGTAGTTTTCCCTGAAAAAAATCACAAAAAATGACTTCTTTTCGGGCTCCTAGGTGTATATCTCCCCTTAATTGCGTAAAAACGGTAAAAATATTTGTCTATGGTTTTGTGTCATTTATATTATGGGCCCTATTGGTTCTCCTTGACGATACAATTGATTTAATCAGCATACGTGTCATATTTTCAGTTTTACATATCATTGAACGCAAAATGCATTAAGGTACAGCAGCTTCCCCCATATCTGGGGGAAGCTGCTGGGGGAAGCTGCAGACAATATCTTCGAAAAGTGTCTGACCTCATTATTTCGCCACAATTGAAATTCACCGGAAAGCCTGACAAGAAGTGCATTGTCGATATTGCACGAACCGTCCTCCTCGGATTTGTCGTGATCGCGAACTTTTCCCAATGGGCCTCGCACCCCCACGAAGGATCACATTTTTGGAACGAATCCAACGTCGAAGAGAGGCACAAGAAGGCCTCCTCGTCGCGGCCATTGCCAAGAAAATTGTTTCAAGGGCCGAAAGACTTTCTTCCAATGTCTTCTCGTTCGCGAATTCTTAGTTGCACACATCAGCTAATAAGTCACGCTCTTATTTTTTTGTCTCTCCTCAACCCCGTAGACATTCTTGTTCTCTTCGTACGGTCTATTTTCGAGATCCCAACTCGTTTTACACTATCTTATTATAGATGTATAATAATAGTAATATAATAATAGATGTATAATAATATAATAATAGATGTATAATAATATACGTATCCGTAGATTTTTCTGTGCCCTCAAGCAAAACGGAACGAAACTGAAGACATTTTCACCGGAGCAAGAGGTCACCGGGCTGTCTCGTAGGAAATCCTGTGCCCTTCACTTCCAAGAGGCAGAAAAAATATGCTTTAACGAGCAAGGCATGGGACATTGACCATCAAGAAATTGGCTCGATTTACACTGCGGTGCTCAACTTTGATGCCAAAAAGTCTCATTATATTCGTTTTTACGTGCACGGAGTACGGAAAGTTTCGGATTGAAGTTAGATATGTAGGCCTGGGTAGCTTTCGTGAAGTAGTACATAAGTTGTGCGTGAAGTTGAGAGTCAATTGTTAAAGGGAGAGATACCTTTGGGCGAGGAAAAAATTTGCTGATTTTCATGATTTTTTTTAAGGTTCTTCGGAAGAAACAATTCAAAAATCGACTAACGTTTAACCTCCTATTGTTTTGTGAGAAACAGATAGTATGTCATTGACCGCGTTGAAAATAAAAAAATTTAAGCCACTCCACCGTACCATTTCCGGAAATGAACGTTGCAAGTTGGCCTGAAATACACGCACTCAAACGTAACCTCCAAAAAATTTCACCGGAAATGATTCCTGTAAATTTTTATTCTTTAGTAGATTCTTATTCGAAACTTCGAATTCTTCGAAACTTCTTAAACTTCTTATTCGAAACTTCGATTAATACGAAATTCACTTGCAAAAATTGTAGCTGATCCACCGTGTAATTTTTTCACAATAATTTATTAAATTTTGCTATGCGGCATCTGTTTCTCTCTAAACGGTGATCGGAGCGTCAACTGTGATTGCTAGGGGAAATTCCTAGACGGCAATCCACGCAGAATGCGATATGAATGTCGCCGAATGCCTACGCTGCAGATCATGCTTAATACAATAAGAATAGAATAAAAGTAATAATAAAGCGCAGGATATATAATGAATAAAAATATAGTGATGGTAGATCGTATTTTTTTAAAATTGATTATTACGTATGCAAATATTACGTATCAAGATCGCCTGTAACGCGTATAATACGTATGCAAATATTACGTATCGAGAACGCCTGTAAACATTTTTATCTAGAAAACTTTAAAATTTCTTTCGATTTTCGTTCTGTATATTAACCTGAAGATGAAACTTTAAGAACTGCCCAATCAACCTCTTATTATTTATCTGCGTGAACAAAAGCAGATGAATTTTCTGCAAAAAAAGAAACGATCACTTACACGTAATTGTGCCATGTTTTGACATTTGTTGAGTTGTTGAGAGGTGATGTTTGAATTCTTCTAATGTGAGGTTATGTAACGTGGTCAACTGCTTAAAACGTGAACTCACTAGTAAAGTCGACAATGATCAACCGAGTGCTCAATAACCAATTTCGATTGTAAGTATTGATGAAAATCATCATAAATTTTCATTCTAATGGCTACCAAAATAAAAATACTTTTTTATGAGATTAAGGTCCAGTTAGAATTTTCAAAAAATCGATTTTTTTTTCATTTTCTAAAAGTATAATATCTTACGAGTAATTTCCGACTAATTGAATGTAAATCAGACCATTATTCGCCGAAATACATAACTTTGAAGGACGCCGTGGACGCTGCATGCAAATCGTACTCAAAACTTTAAACTCGTTTTTCTCAAAACCATGTTTTCGAAGTCGGTGATCAATGTAACTCGAGAACGGCTTTACCGATCGGGTTGAAATTTATATCACTTCTTCTATACATAGTTTTCCTCCGGATGAACGAAGGTTTTTTTTTTGCACAATGATTTTTTTTTTATAGTCAATTTTTGTAAGTGAAATTTTGGTCAAAACAACACTTTTGACTTTCAACGTCCGCCATTTTGTGAAAAATGGAAATTTTTCAAAACCCTTCGTTCAACCGGAGCATTATATCATTAACTAAAGATTCCCCCCTGTTTTGTTGGTTTCAGATAATCCGTCACAGCGTGAGAGTGATCACCGCAAAACCTGTTTTTTTTGCAGCTTCCTCGGCCATTGATACGTATCGGCTTATTTTGAAACATATTTCTTTAAAAAAATTATAATGTTTACATTAAATATATATATTTTAAACGGAAGAACTTTTGTTGTAAATTATTTTATCGTTTGGCCGAAAAAAAAATCGGAAAAAAGGCCGTTTTTTCTCGGAAAAATCGGAAAAGACCGTGTTCTAACGTTCCAACTAGACCTCACTCCTTAATTCTATGTATTTTAAAGATTCGAAGGGCAAAAAATAAAAATCGTTAAAATTGTCAGTTTGACTTCCGGTTTTTCTTCCGAAATACCTTAAGGAAAGATTTCTTCACCATTTTTGAGACTTAGGGCATGTTTCATTACTACTTTAGGCTGTTATATGGTATTATTTTTATTAACCTTTAAAAATGGGGGCGGTATGGCACAATCTTCTAAACTAGATTTTATATACTGGCGTGATGTATAGTTAAAAAACGAATCGACCGAATCTGATGAAATTTAGTATAAATCTTTCTAACCTTATTATTTAAAACATGACTGTAAATGTTCTGAAAAAAATTATCTTTTTATTACAAAATGAAGTGATTTTTTTCGGTTAATTCAATCTTTTTGTTTCGAACCGTACCATTTCAACGATTTTCAACATTTCTCACTTTTTCTTGGTTCATATTCTACGTATGTGTATTAACGAAAGAAAATTCTTCGCAAGTTTATTTCAGATCAATCACGCCGACGCTACGTGTCACGCCGTCTCTCAACATCCGCCGCAACCCGTTTAGAAGACCATTTCATACCGTCGCCATTTTATAAGATTAATTTTTAAAAAAGTACCATGTAACGGCCAAAAGTAGTAATAAAACATACCCTAAGACTCAAAAAATAGTAACGAAATCTTCCGTAGAAAAAATCATGAAAATTAGCAATTTTCCCTCGCCTAAAGGTATCCCCCCTTAAGAGTCAAGGTCGAAAATTAAATACGATATTGCCTTTCGTCAGGGATTACACAACGAGATCCCGAGCATCGGTGAACATTTTGGGTATGGATTGTTAGTAGGCTACGTGTGCCATTAACGTATTTGTTTTTACTAAATTGATTGGCTATTTCATCTGACGGAGTCTTTTCAAATATTTTTCAAGAAATGGAAAAATTCCCGAATCGTTTGACGATTTTTGAAAGAAAAAAAATCGGTTCATTCTTATCAGTTTGTCATCCAATAATGTTATTTCAAAAATCGTTCGTCAAATGGATTCCAATACAATATAGTTTATAAATAAATGTCGTCGTTTTGTTTCTGGCCAAGTAAGGTTGATTCCCTATCCAATCGTTCGCACCTTTCTCGTTATCATAACTATCGGTTTCCTTCAGTTATATTATTATCTCTAAATCTAGCAGGTATCTTTGACAATATGTGTGACGATGATACATAAAAAATTTAGTAAATCACACGATCAGTTTTCTTACATATAGTTCCCAAAAATTTGACCGATTTTTCGCATGTCCCTGTGGCCTATCCCCGTAAAGTCGAAACTTAAGGCGTTAGGCTACTGTGACGACCCGAAAATTAGGGTCAATTGAAAAATGAATTTTCAAAGAAAAAGTAAGATAATTGAAAAATCATTTGGACATTTATTTGTACGTATATTAACAAAGTTGTGTATCAAATTTCCTTTAAAAATATTAATAATTAAAGAAGTTATAAAGCATTTCATGAAGGGACGTAAGAGGTACTCAACGATATACTTGATTTTGGCCATCCGGTTGATCTCAAACAAAACGAAAAACATTTTTTTTTTTTTAAATAGATAATATCGGCTAAGACATGACGGAGTTTTTTTTTGTTATCGTGATTCACTCATCAAAAAAAAAAATATTGTATTTTTTCTCTACTTTTCGAAAAAAAATGGCATCATCATTGACAATAACCAATGAAAAAAATGGTGTGAAAAAAAACGTCCGTCAAGTCCAAACTACTACTACATTGAATACGTTTGCGAAATGTCAAGTCAATTCGTTCATTAGATATCAAGAAATCACGTACACCGTGATGAAAAACATTTTAGGGCTGTTATGGTTCTAAGTCAACATGTTACTACCGAGCTGAAATTATTTCGGGACCATTATAACCTCTTTGCTGCATCCTGTGCAGTTTGAATACAATTTACAGTACCGTTTTTTAGAAAAAAAAATCGGCTACTCGACGTATTTCGTGGATTAATCACATTACACTTATGGAAAACTCCCGATCATTTTTCCGTACATTATTAACATCTGCTAAGTGAATGTTACCACGAAGCTAAAAAAAATAGGTATGGTTCGACCAATTATCGGACAAACCCTTGATACCGTGAAAATGAGGAGTACCGTTATAAAATTATTCAGTGTTTTTGATAGGGAATTTGTGCGAAAATCAAGCACACAAAAATTAGACTCTGCATGATTGCAGAGTCTAATTTTTGTGTGCTTGATTTTCGCACAAATGCTACCTATCTTATCGGTATTCGGTAATTGTGCCCGGGAACCTCAAACTACTCGGTCAGGATAATTGACAACGAATATTATTGGTACTTATTCTCTTAAGGAGAGGGTAGGGGTTTCAGCGTGAAAAAAAACTTTTTTCCGAATTTTTTTCATCTATATGGATAGAGTAAATTTATTGAAACCTTTTGTACATTGTTAAGTGTCATTTCAAGAACATTCCGTGAAATTTGTACGCGAAAATATCCACAAACAAGCCGGTGCCGCGTTTTTCTCGAAACCACTTTTTCAAAGTCCGTGTTCACTGCCATTTGAAAACTACATGACCGATTTATTTCAAACTTGGTACACACTTTCTACATATAAAATACCTCCCCCCAACGGTTGGTTTGAGATTTTTTTTACATTGAGAGGGTTTTCCACCCCCAAAATGGCGGAATTTTCGTGAAAAATAGCACTTTTCACTTTACATGACCACCAAAAATTTAGAAATGAAAAAAAAAATATCAAAGACCGTTAGGAGGAGGATTTGATGATACTTTGACTAAATTTTAATGGTACTTGATTTCAGATAATTTCTAGCTGAGATACAGTGAACACCGCAAATCGTGTTTTTCCAAAGGCGTTCTTGGAAAAGCTTTGTCACCGGCTTGTTTGTGGATATTTTCGCGTACAAATTTCACGGAATGTTCTTGAAATGACACTTAACAATGTACAAAAGGTTTCAATAAATTTATTCTATCCATATAGATGAAAAAAAAATAGCAAAAAAGTGTTTTTTTCTTCACACTGAAACCCCTACCCTCCTCTTAATTAGTAATCAGGACTCAATATTAATTTGAAAACTATATTCAGAAATTATACATTTCTAGACATTTCTAGACAAAGACAAAATAACGCGGATTTTTTCTCATACATATATTTTTTTTAATATCGGAAGATTATTAAAGTTTTTGATTTCTTCGAGATTATAGACAGCTTTAGTACACACTTTTTCTTTCCAGCGGAATTTTTTTCACTCGTACCGATATTCATTTTTGACCGCTCCCTGGGCCCATATTGAGATTACGAACGCGGCGCATATGTCTCTAACTTCGCGACACTTCTGCCAACCTGGGCATTATGATATATCACGATTTACGACGTTGCCAATTCGTTTCGCGTTAAGTGCGCGAGAAAAAGTCATAGAAAATAATTATACAAAAGTAATGAAAGCACTTAATGTAATCACCGAAAGTTCAAAAATGCATATTTTAACAAATAGATGTAGAAAAATAGTCCGAAAACGCACATTCAACATGACGTTTATTTGAAAGCTAACAGTTGGTAACAGTCAATCGGTTCCGTGCATGAGCATAGGGCGCTCCCCTCGTACTTCACCCCCGACGGCTAAACCCCATAACAACCTTAAAGTTTCATTAGCATTTCCATCATTGTAATCATAATTTTACCTCCAATCTGCGATGTCTGCACCATATGTTGGACCTCCCTCTTCAATTCGAATTGCCTCAAGCGACGAACGAGTCTTTCCCCTTTTCACAGTAGCCTAACCCCTTAACGTTTCAACGAATCGTTCAAATATCAACCAATATCATAGTAGCTTTCCATCGGCACAAATTGTTTCGACGTTTTTTTCCGTATCGTAAACAGTACCAAACTGGTTCAATTTACTGAGTTGGTAATTTTTGTTTTAGTTTCTCCGCATTTTCATTCCTACACGCGTAAAAATATGCCATTGTAGGATATTTGTTCTCGTGACGTCCTCCACAGCATCGTATAATTGTAAAACTTATTCCGCGCTTGCAATGACGAACTATACCGGGATTCGCGATGCCGAGGAGCGTAAAAATTTCGTCATGGTTGCTGTGGGTAATACAATTTACAATTGCATACGGACTTGGCGCGTCTCGCGGTCGTAATGTCGTTTGCCACTCCGCAATGATGATTACTCGTTCGACGTAACGCGCGTACAATACACCAGAGAAAATATAAAGACCAAAGATTATATCGCTGCGTCAATAGACGGCTCGAGTGTCAGACTTTTGCACGGTGACAGAGTTACATATACACATACACACACGTGATGTATATTTCCGAACAGTGCTATAAATATGGCATGTATATAGTCAGCTCGAACTCTATTGAATCGAGAGATCGATTAGTCCACTCGTTTATATTGGACTCGTCCAGTTCGTGATGCAGGATTATTGGCTCCAAAAAGCAGCTGCACGAAGACAACTGTCGATAGAGATATACGGCGGACATGTTTTTTTTTAATTGCCTTCCGGTGAAATAGATAGGCAATTTAAAAAAAAAGGATTTTTTTGGGTGCTCAATGTTTTAGTATTCGAGAATTTTTCGTTCCGCAAATTTTACTGGCAAATTGCCCCCGCATTTTCTCCAGCGAAATTAGGAGTATATTCTGAGGTATAAAAAAAAAAAAAAAAATTCTGTAAATTTCATCCCCGTCAACGCAATGGTTTTGGAAAAATGAATTTTTTTTTAATAAAAAAAAAAAAAAAATTCCGAAAACGCTTCACTGGATCGATTCGATTTTTGTTTGGTACTTGTTACGATCAAACGTGTTACGAAATAAAATTATAGAACATCTTGCGAAAGATTAAGGTTTAAAAAAAAATAATGTTCCTTGTTTTATTTTTTTTTTTACTATAATCCACTTGGGGTACAATAACGAATTTTTTTTCATATAATCCTTGGGCACCTTATTAGATTATATAATTTTTTCAAAATGATCGGTTTGGTACGCCACAGTGAAAAAAAAGAAACAGACTTTATTGATATATTTTAGTTATATATCTATATAACTAAAATATATCAATAAAGTGTGTTTCTTTTTTTTCACTGTGGCGTACCAAACCGATCATTTTGAAAAAAATTATATAATCTAATAAGGTGCCCAAGGATTATATGAAAAAATTTCGTACCTCAGAATATACTCCAAATTTCGCTGGAAAAAATGCGGGGGCAATTTTTCCCTACTTACCCGGCTATGGCCTTTGCTCCTAAATTTGTCAACTTTTCGGAGCTCACGAATAAATTCATGGTTTTAAATAATTTATCGCGTAATAAATTATTCGTGGTAAGGCGCGTGGTGTGTCGTTGAACGTTTCTTTGTTCACAGCTATCGCGTGCAAGGTCGTGGATTTTTTATTAATCGGAATAATATATAATATAGTACTATATATCGTCGACCTCAAATGTATTCGAGTCCTCGTCGTCAACGGGAACCAAAATCGATATTTCACTAATCGATCGCTCTAATGGAACATACGTGTGGTTATAGATTGTATGTGTACAACTGAGTGGAGTTAGACACCGTACACAATCGAGTGCGTTACAATTTCGCATCAGTCAAGGTTCGTGTTAAGTAAAGTTGGCTGACCAACGAACAATGTTTCTTCGTTGCTAAGGCGAAGTAGAAGATCTACCACGTGACATATGAGTGCGAGAGAGATAGCTGAAATTTTCGAACAGAGATTTCTCAGAGATCAATAATATTTAGGGCAAAAGAAAATCATCAAGCTCTGTGTCAGGTAATCCTCCAGAGCCTAAAGCTTTGTTTTTCCTAAAAAATTTTACCATCTATGAGACTATTGGGTTGGAAAATTGTGAGGTCATGTTGACCTTGTACATGCCCTTAAAGTAAAAACAGTTCACTTCTAAATATTTCGATCTATGCTTGCAATATTTCTATTGATGAAAAAAAGTATAATTTATTTGCGAAAAATGGAAGGTGTCTTATTAGTTAACACCACATTAAGGCGGGATATAGATTGACAACGATCGAAAATCATTTTTTTCTTTCTTTAAACGATAGAACTATACATGTAGAATATTTTCCCAAAGTTTCAAAGCGAAAGTCCAAAGTTTGCGTTACGTCACGATTTTTGAACTACCAGAAATAGCAAAATTTCTACATGTTCAAGTTTTGAATTTAAAACTCGCGCGCAATTTTACCGCGGAAAGCTGACAGCTTGCCATACGAAAAGTCAGTTAAGGGGGGAAGTCAATGTACAAGAACTTGCACAGTAGCTTTCCCACTTTCCCCGAGCAAGTTTGAAAAAAATGGATTGTTTTTTATAATTCTTTAATTATATGTTTATAATTTTTATAATATATTATATAATATAATTACCAGATTTTTCAATATATGAGGCGTTCCATGTCACTTCAACCAGTAAAAAAAAATCCACAAATAATTTTAAAAAATCGAGTTACTTTATTGAAAAATATTCACCGAGTGGCGAATTTAAAAAGAAAAATTCTGACATTCTTGTTGATTACCATTTTTTAACATTTTTCCATTCAAATGGCTGTATCTTTGGCAGGATTTGACGTATTTACATTCTTAAAAAAAACGAAAATGGGTGTCTTTTTATGGCCTTCCAGAAAAAAAATTAATTTAGATTCTATTGAGCAAGTCGAACGTCCGTTTTAGGGCAAAATACGCAAAAAGATTTTTTTTGTCAAGAAAAGGCACTGCTATTTCATTTTTTTTAAATTTCCCCGAATTGTCAATACGAAAAACGGATTTTTGGTATTTTTTATATTATGGGATTCTTAAACACCGTGAAGTAACAGCTATTTTTTTTTTAATATTCAATTGAAGAGTGTGGAGCACTTGCTGCATGTTTACCAGGTTTTTGAATTACATAAGGCATATGTGAAACATATTTTTAAATAACACCAGACTTATGAAAAACGCTATCGTCCACTGAAAAAAAAATTCAGTTGGTTTAGCAAAATGTATCTTTAAATACGTTCAACTTGATTTTTGATTGGCATAACAAACATTTTGTTAATCTAACGATAGTTTTAGTGGTGTGAACTGTAGCTAATATAGTAAGCTACAGTTCACACCACTAAAACTATCGTTAGATTAACAAAATGTTTGTTATGCCAATCAAAAATCAAGTTGAACGTATTTAAAGATACATTTTGTTAAACCAACTGAATTTTTTTTTCAGTGTCGATACAGATATACCACGATATCCGAAGCTGTTTAATTTCACCACTGCAGGATGATAAATGGACGAACGAAAGGGCTTCGGATATCGTAGTATCTCTGTATCCACGATAGCGTTTTTCATAAGTCTGGTGTTATTCAAAAATATGTTCCACATATACCATATGTATTTCAAAAACCTGGCAAACATACAGCGAGTGCTCCTAACTCTTCAATCGAATATTAATAAAGAAAAAAGAAAAATAGCTCTTACTTCACGATGTTTAAGAATCCCATAATATAAATAATACCAAAAAACCGTTTTTCGTATTCACAATTCGGGGAAATAAAAAAAAAAAAAAAAATAACGAGTGCCTCTTCTTGGGGAAAAAAATATTTTTGCATATTTTGCCCTGAAACAGACGTTCGACTTGCTTAAAAAAATCTACATTTTTTTGGAAGGCCATAAAAAGACACACATTTTCGTTTTTGACGAATGTAAACACGCGTCAAATCCTGCCAAAGATACAGCCATTTAAATGGAAAAATGTTAAAAAATGGTAATCAACGAGAAAAAAAAAGTCAGAAATTTATTTTAAAATTTCGACACTCGGTGGATATTTTTCAATAAAGTAACTCGATTTTTCAAAATTATTTGTGGATTTTTTTTACTGGCTGGCATGACGTGAACGCCTCATATATTGAAAAAATCTGTTGGCAACATTTTCATTCATAAGTCCGAAAATTGACGGACTTACAGTAACTTTAGTGAGAACAGGTAGCGCGACCGGTTAGTGCCCTCTATCCCTACAGGTGTGGCATCGTTCACAATAGATAAAATGCAGGCTCTTATTATTTCGTGAAATATAATGAAGATGAAGAACCGTCATATCGCCCGCGACTAGATACTTTAATGTAAGTATGAATATTCTAGAAAAAAAAAACATAACTTTATATCAAGAAAAACGGAACGAAAACTTTGAATGCGATTTTCTCAAAACTCCTCTTTTCGACGTTGTCCCAAAGAATACTCAAAAACTTATTAACCGAATTAGCATTTTTTTAAAAATATTTTTGTAATCGCAGTGACGAAGGTTGTACGTAGCCGATTTCTTAAATTTTGATAATTACTATTTCTAAAGACTGTTTGATTACAAAAAAGGACCTTGAAAATAGAAAAAAATGTCGAAACCGTCGGCATTTGGTAAACAAAAACAAAATAAAAAAACGGCTACGCATAACGAATGCTACATTTCTATAGATATCGATTTATTGACTTTTTGTTTATAGATGACCTTTCATAAAGATATCGATAAGACAATGAAGAGAATTTTTTTTAGTCCTAAAATCAAGCTACATATCTCGGTTAATTTTAAAGATTTTTTTCATAAAAATTAATGGAGTACAACCTTGCAGTGACCGTTTTTTTCAAAAATTTAAGGCTTTATTATAAAAAAGTGGCTACATATTTTTTAATCAAAGTACTGCCCGTCGCTAGCTACGACCTCGGCCCATCTTTCAGGTAGCATTCGTATCCCGCGTCGATAAAAGTCTTGGTCCTTGGAGGCAATCCAGGAATCGACCCAATTTTTGACTTCTTCGTAAGTACCGAAGTGCTGGTCAGCCAAATCGTGTGCCATTGACCGGAACAAGTGATAGTCGGAAGGGGCAATGTCTGGGAGTACGGGGCAATGTCTGGAGAGTACGGGGAGAGTAAAACCTCCCATTTCAGCGTTTCCAAGTACTTTTTCACGACATTTGCAACATGGGGTCGGGCATTGTCATGCTGCAGTATGTCCTTGTCATGTCTTGTCATGTCTTTTGTTGAATTGTGGCCGTTTCTCTTTGAGTGCCTTACTCAAGCGCATCAACTGACGTCGGTAGAGTTCCCCTGTGATGGTTTCGGATGGTTTGAGCAGCTCACAGTACACAACGCCCAGCTGGTCCCACCAGATACACAGCATCACTTTGGATCCGTGAATATTCGGTTTGGGCGTCGATGACGGAATACGACCAGGCAGTCCCCATGATTTTCGGCGTTTAGGATTATCGTAGTAAACCCACTTTTCGTCTCCAGTCACAATCCGGTGCAAAAATCCCTTCCTCTGTTGTCTTTGGAGCAGATCCCGCAAATGCTGAGAATTCGGCTCGTAGGTTGCCATGTTTGAGTGCCAATAACTTTATAATGCATACACCTATCCGTTAGCTTTTTTAAATTGTTTACATTGGCAGAGCCTCTAGTTTAAAATGCCACTTTTTTTATTGAGCTAGGGCCACTACTTCGGCCGCAGTGGCTCTCTAAGTAAAACGGTCACTGCAAAGTTGTACTCCTAATAGATAAATATATACTTAATAAAATGAGTATGAACCCGATCCTTTCACAATTAGTTTTGTCCTTAAAAGAAAAATCGCAATCATTGACGACAAAGCACCCGTTACGTATCGGAATAGAGGGGGGGGTCTGGCCAGGCCTTACGGTCCTGGTATGCAGGGGGGGGGGGGGGTAAAAATTTGAGAATTTGGCGTTACGTAATTTGTGTACGCCCCCTTAAGGGGCTCATCTACCTGAGTGCATAAAAAAATTGCATTTTCCAAAAATCTTTTTATTCGATAGTATCACTTTTTAGCTATATTTCCTGAAAATTTCATTGAAATATTCCCAAAATTGAATGAGCTACAGCTTCTAGCAGTCAGCCGGGCGTTACATAGCACCATACTGCAAACTTTGAACGCGTATTTCTCGAAACATTGTTTTAAAAGTCGGTGGACATCATATGTCGAGACCCACTTGATCGATTGTTTCCAAATTTACAGAAGATTCGATGAGAAATATTTAAAAGTCATTGACGATCTCACTTTTTTATGATCGATCTTCATTTTTCAATAGTTACGTAAAAATGAAGCCTTTTTTCATGGATTTTGTATATTCGAGTTTGAATTCGTTGCCATTTTGTTAAAAAAAATGATTTAAAAAATCGACGATCCTCAATGGCTCGTATTCATTGTTAAGTTGGAAGGCCCGATTGGTTTTTAAATTTTAAATGGACCGTTTAAGGCCTTAGGTCACAGCAACAGGTATAAAATCATGTGCGAATTTGACCATTTTTTTCGTATGAAAAAGTGATTCACTCATAAAATTAATTACACATCTATTTAGTACGAATATCAAGCTGTTAGAATTTTTTTTTCGATTTACAAAATGGCCGACTACTCGAAACTTCTCGAAACAGCTTTTTTCCAATTGGCGTGACAAATAACTTCAACTATTTTCACTCGATTTACTTTAAATTTAAAAGTTATGTTGCTAATTGTATTTCGCAGAGAAGTACGTACGGAATTTCTGATTAATCGAAAACTTTCCATTTTAAGAGCAGTTTATGGGCAGTTATAACAAAAATTTTCACTGAAAAATCATTTCTCAAGTTCAAATACCTACAACTTTTGAAAAAAAAACAATATTTTTTAAATTCCGTACGTACTTCTCTAGGTATTCTAATGTAGAATGACGAGAATTTTTTTTTTAATTGTAGGTAAAAAATTGTGGACGCTAAATTCATACTAAATAGATGTATAATTAATTTTAGGAGTGAATCACTTTTGCATACGAAAAAAATTGTTAAATTCACACATGATTTTATACCCGTTACTGTGGCCTAAGACCTTAAGCTGGAGAGTGTCCACCGCCAAACGACGCGAAAAAAATTTCACCATCTGCCGGCGACCGTGTTGTTCCGTATTTTTTGGTGATTTTTTTAAACGGCCTCGTGTTTAAAAAAATGCGTTTCTCAATTGCCAACCGTGTCTTAGAAAAAAATATCGAAGTTTGGCCATTTTTTCGAGCCTCTAGGTAGATGCAGACCCCTTAAGTTCAATATACAAGAGTTGAAACATCATACCTGGGTCTGAACGCCTACATCTCGGGGAACGTTTTCCACAGTCATTGAGGTTAAAAATGTTCGATACCGCCACTGAATCCCGATAGCCATTCTATTTATAATAAATAATAAGAAATGAAAATATTTATATTTACGATAGATATTCGTTGCCGGCACTTTGGCTCGCGGCCCCTGATTGTGTCAGCTGCTTCGTTCGTCCCGTGGCACTATCCGGATTAATGAAAACACGCTAGAGATACAGAGGCAACAGTATCTGAACGAAAGCGAAAAAAAAAATGGCATGATAACATACGATAAATCAGTGGGAGGAAGGAGTTACCGTATGATTCACTTGAAAGAGAAGCCTACAGTGCCCCTCCTTGTGTTATACAATTTAATAGTAATACCCGGAATTGGCTGGGCGAGTCCAACGAATTCCATTGCTATATATTTAAGTGTTCCAATTCTGACGTAATCACATTACAGGTGAAACGAATGGAGAAAGCGAATGAACAGTGCACGAAGAGGAATACAGGGAGGGACGGATGGATACCATCAAAATGAAGATTAGTCGACTTAACAAATGTATACGCGCATAATTAACGTTTTTAATTACCTTAATAACACTTTATTATAGTAACTAGTACATCACTAACAAATAACCTGTATCACTTCACAATGGCTTGGTTATGGAGTGAACGTAGAACTATTACTCGACAATTTCCCCAGAGACAAGTATACTCATCATTTGGTTTTGAATGGGAAATGTTTATGGCACATTATTAAAACGTCATATTTTTTATTTTCTTTATTTGAAATTAAATAATTGATAACCAATTAGAATCTACGATTTCAACAACTGTGCGATATGAATAATTCGCATTAAGGGGGTAGGCTACTGTGAAAATTTCAAAAAAATCGTTCGTTGTTTATAGGAACTCAAAATGAAGCGAAAGGTTCAACATGGGGTGCAAGAATCGCAGATTGAAGGTTAACTTATGATTACAAAGATAGAATGGATAGTAAAACTTTAAGGGGAAGATACCTTTAGGCGAGAACAAATTTGCTGATTTTCATAATTTTTTTTTATTTTAAGAAAAGATTTCTTTTCCATTTTGACATTCAGGGTATCTTTTATTACTACTTTTAGGTGTTACGTGGTACTTTTTTATTTTTATTAATCTTCAAAAATGACGGTGGTAAGGCATTTCAAAACCGGCGTGAGGTAGAGCTCAAAAACTAATCGACCATTAATGATGAAATTTGGTACAAATATTTCTAACCTTATTGTCTAAAACATGATCGTAAATATTCATGAAATTAAAAAAAAGTATTTTTTTATTGCAAAATGTTACCCTTTTACGGAAAATTCAAGTTTTTTGTTTTAAAGTATACTATCCCATCGATTTTAAAAATTTCTCACTTATTCTTGATTTATAATGCGTACGAGTATTAATGAAAGAAGAATTTTCGTCGGTTTTATTTTCAAATTAATCCCATTGGCGTTATTTTCAAAGATTAATACATTTTTTAAAAATACCATATAACACGCCAAAAGTAGTAATAATATACCCTAAGTCTCGAAAATTGCGAAAAAGTGTTTCCTTGAAAAAAATATGAAAATCAGCTATTTTTTCCTCGCCTAAAGGTTGGAAAACATTGTTTTTCTCGAAACAATGTTTCCCAAAATGGTGTACACGATTTTTCGACATCTAACGGATGGATTGACTTGTAATTTGGTACACATATTTAGTTTAATAGTAGTTTAGTCTTGACCGACGGTTTCTTTCATACTTTTTTCTGTTCATTAGTTATTCACAATACTGATATTATTTTACCTCCGAAAATCGAAAATAAATACAAACCTTTGTTTTTTTATGACTGAAACACGATAACATAAAAAAGATCGGTCAAGTCTTAGCCAATATTATCAATTTTAGGGAAAAATTGGTTTTTCTTGTTTCAGATCAACCGGGTGGTGAACATCAAGTACACCATTGAGCCCCGTTGAGATTGTTTATAATTTGTTTAATTATTAACATTTAAAAATGAAATTTGGTGCACAACTTTATTAATGTACATACAAATAAATGTCGAAACAATTTTTCAATCATCTTCCTTATTTCTTAAAAACTAATTTCTTTAAATAACCCTGATTTTCAGGTCACCACAGGTAGCCTAATCCCTTAAAAGACATTGAATTTACGAGAAAACACGTATTCCCTCTACGCCTATAAAAATGGTTGAGAAACGTCGTTTTTTTTCACCTGCAGTATGAAATTGGTAGGTACTGGCAATAATTACGAGACATTCCGAAATGTGATTGCCACTGCACCGCGATCCTGGAGAATTTGGAATTACTTCGCACTGTAGTTATCGTTCTTCGACTATTATCTGGGCGCTTTGGCTTGTAATCTAGTTTCGCGAGAATTGTTGACGATGATGAATACATATAGTTGAAGCAACTAATTTAGCCGTACTAACGCCGGCTAATTGTACACCTGGTTTGCGCCTTTGGGTGCGCGCGGGCGCACGAACGAATATACTTACGCACACATATACATACTACCAACCGGACACGGGCATTAGAGCTAGGTTTGCGGTGCCGCTGGACTCCGCGGGCGGGAATTAGCAAGATCGCCGGATGCGGCAGTGCGTTAAGCCGCAATCGCGGGCCGGTCATACCTTGCGCCCTCCGCAGTGTATGTACTTCCATATAGATACCTGTACGTACCTACTTATATATAGAGGAATGAGGGAGTCCATGTGATGTCGGCTATCAGCACATCTGCCTGTTATTAGGATGGACCTTCACAGTTTTTAAACAAATCGTTGATTTTGGAAACTATTCTTGAAGTGACTCTTGTATAAATACAGTACTACCTCTCTAAGAGAGCCCTCGCTAAGAGAGAATTTCCCCGCCGTTCCGCTTGAGCGCATTTTATGGCTTCCCCCACCTAGCTCGAGCTGTCCATTGTACCCGAGGCCTCTCGAGTTTGTCGCGGACAACTCGATAAGAGATCGCGAGCGATTTCAGAAAATCGCATGTCGCACGATTGTCAAATGGATAATATTCCTTTGTATAATAATATATACGTTTAAGCCGTAAAGTCGGAGAAAAAAACATGCACCATAATTAAATTTCAAGTAGTAATTTAATGCAAGTAAAATATATTTTAATAGACATTAACACAGCATAGAATATTATTGATATTGATAAAAATTATCGAGGCTACATTATACTAAAGATATGTTTATGAGTAGTAGTAATAAATGCAAATATCGTACAGCATATCTAAAAATGAAATATTTATACATATATATACATTGTATATTTCAACTTGAAGTATATACACAAGATAAATTGTTAGTTACATTTTTTTTTGTACACTATATTCGAGTTTCGATAACGAATATACTACGTATATTTTTGCGAACAATAAGATAATTCAACAATTATTGAAAGTCTTACAAATGTTTCCTTCATATGTGTTATAATATTGCAACAACAAAATATACCAAACAGCAGAATAAAAAAAAACGCGAAGAAAAAGAAAGATTTACACATCAATATTCAATGAGATATACTTACGCATGAAACGACGAAACGCCAGTACACTTTCCGCAACTCGTTTAGTTTTCTCAACACTTTCGTTCGCGCTCTCTTATCGAGTTCGAGTGGAGAAACACATACACGCTACCACATGCGCGATTTTCGAGCGCGCTAACCTAGCGGTGGGGGAAGGCTTCGGCGACGAATTTCTCGAGAATTTCTTCCCCTAACCGCCCTACACCGCTCTCTTAGAGAGGTAGTACTGTATTAGGGTGGTTAAAAAGATCGATTTTTTTTCGCAACGCAAAATTGAAGTACGTTAAGGGCGGGGTAAAGTATTACAATTTTTTTTTCATTTTTTTCAAATTTTTTTAAATGTATGCATAATATATCAAGAATATTGTGTTAAAATTTCAAGTCGATCGGAGTAAAGTTATGAGTATTTGAGCGTCTATTGCTCCATGCCGACCAAACTCTTCTGCGTTTTTCAAACCGTTTTTCTGAGACTTGTCATATTTGAAGTCCGTGTGCGCGATAACTCAAAATCTACTGGACCAATCGCTTTGAAATTTTGCACAGTACTTCTTCACATAATTCACCAGGTATTGTCGAGAGCTTTTTTGTTCTTTTTAAAAATAATTACTAATTTTTCAACAACAAATTAGCCGATGTTTTTTAGCGAAAATCGGGTTTTTGGCTCCCAAGTGCTACGAAAAATCGAAAAAAAAATCCACCCGTCATTACCTCGAGAAACATCTCCTTTAACAAATGCATTTTGATTTTTTTGTTTCAGATGATTCTGTTGCGAGTTATGGTGCACACCGCAAACCAACTTTTTTTCGAGACGCCTCCGGGGTTTAATTTTCACTCGCTCAATTTTGAATATTTTGCAATGCAAATTTAGGAGAATGTTGTTCAAATGTTACTTTATTATATGTAAATTTTTCAATAAACGAACACTATTCGTTACGCCAAAAAAAATCTTAAAAACATGCCTTTTTTTCGCCGAATTAACTTTACCCCGCCGTTAACGGGAGATATACATCTAGATGGTCGAGGTCGAGGATTTAGAAGCTATGGACATTCCGTCGACCGTGGAAGACCTACACTATGGGTTTGGTATCGATGATTCCATGTAAGTTGACAAAATTTCATGATTTATCCATTCCCAAATTTTCAAACGCGTTTTTCTCAAAACTACGTTTTTCAAATCGGTACCCAACATTTCTCGAAAACCAATGAACCGATTGCCTTGAGGTTTTTTGTGGTTATTCTATACACCATTATCTAGTACTTGTCATAGGATTTTTTTTCCGCTACTTAGTTTTTGTTTTATAGGCAAAATAATAACTAATTTTTGGCCCAAAAATCACTATTTATGTTCAAACGTCCGCCATTTTGTCATAAATCGATATTTTCAAAATCGGTTATGACAAGTACTAGATTATAGTATCTAATTTAATAATCTTTTTGGTTTTTTTTTTCAGATGATTTTTGAAGAAACGCCAGTGGGTACCGTGTACGCAGATTTTTTTACGACGTTCCAAGGGTCATACAGTATCCTTGTATATTTTTGATATTTTTAAATAAAGAAAATTAAACATATTTTTGAATGTATATACTTTTAGATAATTAAAACCCCAATCCGAAATTTCAAATAATTTTCCTCGAAAAAATTCACAAAAATGACCTTTTTCCGGCTCCTAGGTGTATATCTCCCCTTAAGAAAAAGAAAGTTTTGGAAAATTCGAGGGTTCTGAACAATTTTTTAGTCAGTGCTCAAACGCCTTTTTCATGTTTTTTTTCGTGATTATCGGAGTTTTCATTTTTTTTTATCTCGATGCAAAAAATGTTATTGCGTGATCCAATGTAAGTCTTGATTTCATTTTTTCTGTAACAATACACAATTTTTATTTACATATTTTTTTTATCATAAACAATTTGTATTTGCAGATTGAGGATCAACATATGTAATTTGGTTGTGAAAATTATATCAACCACTTGACGAACGATAACACGCTGTTTACATCACTGAACGTCTAACAAGTATGCGTGTTTTTTTTTAGTCATACGTTGTTTTGGAGTAAGAAAACAAAGTCATACGGATTTGAGAGTTACAAACCGCGGCGCTGTTGACGCTACTGCGCCTTTGTTTCTCTGACTATCCGTGAATTATTTTCGCGATTTATTTGACTGTTTCCAGTGGTTGCTGTATTGAGGTACGTCACAGTACACGTAAAAATAAAAACGTAAGAAAGTTTGTTCGGACGATTTGAGCTCCCGTGCAGTTTTTTTTGGCTTGAATCCTTCGCTTTGGCACTTTAATCAGGATTATAATAAGTGCTTGATTACTTTTAAAAACATGCAAGTTGTGAACGACATAGCTGAGCGCGCCGTTTCTTTGATGAAAGATTTCAACGGTTTGATTACGAAAAACGAAGATCAAAAACAATATCTGTTGCAAGTTGTGAGCGAGCACAGAAAAACCTTTCGTTTTTGCGAGAAGGGAAATTATTATTCGGCTCGATCTTCGGAGTAATTAGGTATGTTTTTCAACAATCGCATACTGTGATCCAGAATACATATTTTTTTAAACATCGTTTGAATTATTATTTTTATTAAAACTACTTGAAATGAAAACGACCTGTTTATGTTAACTTAGAAAATGCTACAGGGCATAAAAAGTTTTGAGGACATTATATTATTATGATGTCTATTGGCGGGGAAAAAAAATTGACGAAATATCGAGAAAAAAAAATTAAAAGTCATTTAAGCACTACTTAAAAAAATGTTTAGACCTCGCAAATTATTTATGAATTACTTTTTCATAATGTATTGACATTTTCCGTTGAGTACCGCGAAAAAAAAACCAATTTTTTTTTTTGAAGCACCCAGTGGAGACGATAACTTATTATGAGGCCGGTCCTCGAAGTGGAATGTCTTCGGAATCACCACACATTTTCCACACACAATCCATATATATACAGGGTGTCCTGTTATGAATGGATAATACTGGAACTGTCGATGGGTCCAATCATGTTCTACGGTATGCTGGAGTTTCATTTTAGTAAAAGTCCCACGGTTTTCGAGATAAAAATCATCTGCTTTTGGTTTTTCGCATGCCATTTCTACAAATAATAACTTTATTTTATCCGTTAAAAAAAAATTCTCTTGGTTATTTGTTTTATCTAGAAAAGTCTTCTTTTTATCCTCAAATGTTAAGGAAACTTTACGAAAAAAGACCTTATGCAGAATTTCCATACGAACCAATTCGAACATCTGACTTTGATAGCCTACGGTGTAAAAATAAATACTACGCACATCGTGCCAATTACTTTAAAAAGTTGCTCAGTTATTGGTCGATTCATATAATGTTTAGAAATGGCATTCGAAAAACCAAAAGCCGATGATTTTTCTCCAAAAAGAACATAAAGGCCAAAATCTCAAAAACCGTGAGTTTTTTTACTGAACTGAAATTCCAGCATTTATCCATTTCATTCCATTCATAACAGGACACCCTGTGTATATATGGGATATTCCGTGCCATTTCAGCTAGCCCGTGAACCCGACCAGTTATGGTTTTCCTGTTTTTTTTTTTGTAAAATTGTACCCCATGAAAGTAATATCCGCACCAATTTTTAGATTTTTATCTATTTTCTTTCAGGAATTATAATTTTCCAAAAAGTGTTGATTTCAGAAGTTTTCAAAACGTTTTCACGCTGAAAACTCCTAACCTAATTGAGATATCGACAATTGGCACTATTTAAGTTTTTGAAACATACTTTCTTTAAAAAATATGAAAAAAAAAAAATTATCAATGTCAACGTTTTTTTTTGCTTCGAAAGTGGAAACTATATTTTTTTAAAGATGATTGCCTTCTTTTTATTTTTTCAAAAAATTGAATTTTGATTTTTTAAGACTAGTCTCATCGTGGGCCCATTTTTGCTTCTATGCTTTTCGAGTTAATAATATTTTTTTAAACGATTTTTATCATTTTAATGTCCCATTATGCTATTAATGAATTTGTGATTGACAATTCGGCTTCGACGGACCTAAAACGGTTCTATTTTAATTGGTACTGAATTGATCACTTTTTTGTTAAGTTCAGTACAAATGAAAAATAAACCGTTTCTAGCCTGTCGAAGTCGAATTGGAAATCACAAAATCATTAACAGCATTATTGGACGTTAAAATGATAAAAATCGTTTAAAAAAAATTTGATTGATTCGAGAAAAAAAAACACAAGGAAAAATGCGCCCACTAGTCTTAAAAACCATAGAATGGGTCACTCTATTTTTGAGAATTTTCTGAAAAAATAAGAAGAAGACAAATCATCTTTAAAAAAATAGTTTTCACTTTAGAAGCAATAAAAACGTTAACATTGAAAATTGATATTTTTTTCATATTTTTTAATGAAAGTATGTTTTAAAATGAAAAAAAGTTAAATAGTGCCATTTGTCGATATCTCAATTAGTTCAGGAGTTATCAGCGTTTAAACGTTTCTAAAATTTCTGAAAACGACATCTTTTGGAAAATTATAATTCCTAAAAGAGAAGAGATAAAAATCTCAAAACTGGTGTCGATATTCCTTTCATGGGGTACGATTTTACAAAAGAAAATCAGGAAAACCAAAAATGGTCGGGGTCACGGGCTAGCTGAAATGACGTGGAATATCCCATATATATATATATATATATATATATATATATATATATATATATATATATATATATATATATATATATATATACGCATATATACTTATATACATACATACGTGTGTGTGTGTGATGATGATGATGATGATGGTCATACTCGAAACAGCGTGAATTGCGCTAGGCAACGCGCAAAACGATTCAAGTTAAGCCCTTTTGCTCACATCCAATCGGTATGCGTAAATGTTCGCGCGTACCCTCTATAATTGTGTACACGCGTATAAGGCAGTGCGCGAGTGCATTGCTGTATCCGGCATTTCAGCAGAACTGGTAAGCGTGGAATGAACTGGTGTATATATTTCGACATTTGAAAACGTGTTGTTTCGCCCTGGGAGTTACGAAACGTGATACGCTATGTGGCAAAATATGTAGCACATGTATGTACGCAGATGAGAATGCTTCTTCCGTAACCCTATACAACTGCCACCCCATGAGAGAATTTCGACCCCGAAAACTGTTGCCAGGAAGGGTTAGGCTGGGAGTTGTACCTGCGAGTTTGAGGGGTCGTTTCAGTTAGAATCTTTTCATGACCAACTGACAAAGATACCCTTTTGGACGGTATTCACACACGGAGAGAATTATATGCGATTTTCTTATTAGGAATTTTTTAAGCTTCTTGTATTTTTTCTATTAAATAAATCGTCCTATTTGATTGGAAATACTCTAGGTAGGGAAAAGTGTTGAAAATGTGATGGCATGGCGTTAGTTAAATGTAGTGAATACAACAGTAGGTAATTTCAAAGATCACGGTATTTTATCAATGTGATGATATGTGATGCTGACATGCGATGCTAATAAGCTGTCAATCAATACGTGATGCCACAAAAAATGACATTGCCGTTAACAGGTTAAAAACGATTAAGCCTTTCAATTGATTAAAACAACGTTTCCGAATCAATCCTCCGATTCAACCTCACGAGGTAGTATTTTATCATCACAAATACTGTCTATACTAATCATCCTCCAAGCACAAACCAAAGAAAACTGGAAATATCGACAATATTCAGGTTCGTCATCTGACATAATTCTTATCATTCTTATAACATCACACCCTCACACACCACCCTTGTTACTCAACAAAAAGAATAAATTAACATACTACAAATAGTTACTCATACAATATCACCATGATTGAAATTAATGAAAAAAACTAACACATAATTTACACAAATCATTAAAACACATTTGCAACTTATTCATAACACAAAGTACAACTATACAAAATCTGTAAACTCTATTTATATAATCTGTATCACATAATTTATAGAACAAATAACGTTTCTGAAGAGGATCGGAACCAAGGATCGAAACGTAACGAAAAAAAAACTCTTTTTTCTTTCCACCACGACCTTGGAAATCTCACTGGCCGAATCGAAGCCGATTCCTCAACATCACGTGTTAACAGGTTACGGCTAGCTCGTGGCCGGAAAAAAGAGGAATTTTCGTAATTTTTTTTTGGGAATACGTGTGCGGGTTAAGATTTTTTTTTACATTAAAGAGCATGGTTTTAAGTATTTTTGACAATTTTTGTAAAAGATTTTTTGCAATTCACAGAAATTTTGAAAAAAAATCTTTAAAAAATTTAGTGACTCCGAAATAACAAAAGACAACTTTTTACTCCTTGGATTTAATATTCCAA